>BMAW01120808.1:474221-532743 GCA_019974015.1 Nephila pilipes | reverse complement strand
AGACTATAGGGATATAGGGACTCACTAAGACTATAGGGATATAGGGACTCACTAAGACTATAGGGATATTCAGACTATAAGGACTGACTAAAATACACCAAATAATGTTGATTTTATGGTTCTGGGAACTTGATAAAGTGAAAAAAGAAAGTGAAATTAAAAAAATTGAGTAAAATCGGTTTTTATTTTCAGTTGCGTATTAATTCAATTGCTACGGCAATTTCTGTTATCATATAAAAAATCAAGAAGTATTCCAAGTCCCTTCTTAATTAACAAGAGCATTAAAATCAATACAACTTTAAAATCATCTCTTTTTTACGATACTTAAAACTAATACTGAATGACTAATTTAACTCTTACTAAAATGTGTCTCTAAAATTCTTATTAATTAAATTTTTTTGAGAAATTACATGTTAATTCTGAGAGTTTCGAAATCTGTTTTCTAGTAAAGATAATTTCTACCAGGTAGAATTATTGTTTCTGGTAATAATAAACTAGGAACTCTATAAATGAAAAACAAGTAAATTGTAACTAATTAATACTTGCTAAAGTAAGAAAAATGTTATCCATTTAACATTTCCTTACGATTAGAGTTCAAAAAATATTTCAGTTACTTTCTGAAATATTTTTAAATTTGATAGACGTGTGTCTTTTAAAATATCAAAAGAAAAAAAAAACGGTCGAGGTTTCAAATCAGATTGGTTTTTCTTTATGATATTTTTTCTTCAGCTATGGCTAATTCAACCAATAATTAAAAGCAAATTTCACATTTTAATTATATGAATTTTTAATAACACAAAAACTAATCTCGATTTGGCTATTTTAAACGAAAATGGATGACACAAGAAAAATATCCTATAAGATAAGTGATTAGTTAAATAAATGAAACGTAAAATTGAGAAAATAGCATGCCAAGTTCACAAAAGGAAAGCAATTATTTTGTGTAATATAATCACAAAATAAATAATTGCATCACTCATTTAAACAGTAGGAAAAAGATTAGAATTCGAATTCAGGAAGAAATATCACTAGAGAATTAAGTTTACTTTATTCTCTTTATTATACAATTACTTTAAGTTTATCTATTTATATTTGAGAAATAAGTTTAAGAATTTTAAAGCACATGTTTTAAGTTAAAAATTATCTGGTTAAAAATAATTAGGAAGCTTAGGAAATCTTTCAGAACTGAGAAACATTTTGTAAATGTAATTTATGATGTATAAATTCGTAAAACTAATCAAGACATGTTTTACAATAAGTTCAAACATTTCTACAGCTGATTTGCATCTTTCAAAAATCGACTGAAGTAAAAATTCACATTTTTTGTAACATCACTTATACACCAAAAATTATAAAATTAACCAATTAATTAGACCGGAAAATAAACCCAATTCTTATTATATTATCAGACAAAAATAACCGTTTCAAGTTCAATCGTAAAGTTGCTTCAGGAAACACTTTAACAATTACATTATTGAATTTCTGGACTAAAGTACGATATAATAAAATATATATATCATTAAAATACTTATAATTTCAGTGTAATATAAAACTAATTTAATGAAAGCCATATGACAAATATTGACAATGACTCGAATTATGATCTATCAATTGTAATAGTTAACAGACTTTCATAACCTGCACATAGTACAAGTATATGTAAGATACCAGTTGGGCACAGAAACACCTTCACGTAGTACCATCATCATCCTAACTCAATTTAATGAGAGCCATGAAAATTCATAAAATTTATCACCTTGAAATCCCGATACGGAGATGTGAAACTCAATTCCTTTGAGTTCTTCAATGTAACATTGGAACAGAATCACCTGAAAATGGGGCCGAAACTTCTATGTAATGGTTATTACTCGACGTCGGAAATGAACCCTGAATAGAAATCACGTTTAAGTCTGATTTTATTGCAACAGTCATTTGATATATTGTCCCTATTTCGTACAATCATTTAGTTGTCATAGTGTAGCAAGTCTACTGCATTGTATAACATATAATATATATAAAATGACATAGACGATGATTCATAGTTCAAAGCAGAATACAAGTAAAGCTGCGGAAATGATTAATAACCCAGAAAAACATATTAAAGTGTTCTTTTTGGAAGGGTTTCATTTACGGTATATTCTTAAAATCTGAATATACAATTTTTGAACTATAGGAAGCATTAAGCATTTATTTTTCTGCAGAGTAGAAAAGGATAGCGGGATATATTTAAATGTAATAATTGCTTATAAAATGAATGCAATATTTTTATGTTTTTAAAAGAGAATTACAAACTATTGAAGGATAATACATTATATTTATTGTATAGATTTTTTTTAAAACTTTTTTTAAAAAATCAACTTTATTATCCAAGAAATCCAAAATCCTGGAGTATTTTCTGCATAAATTTTTTCTAGTTTTCTTGACCACGGACATTGGTTTGGTTTCATTTTGTCAACGTCGCACTTCGAACAACACGGGCTATTGGTGATTTTGGGTAATTTGGTGGTAATTTTGACCCTTCGTCAAGTGACGAGGATGACACCTGAGCTGGCAACCCCTCTCCTAACTTTCTCACCACACCATTTAGAGGACTTTGGGCCCCGACAGAATTAACGTGCATTAACCTCGGCTATACGATGAGTCTTTAGAGGCATCAGGTTCGAAGCTACGACTCCACGAAAAGCTCGGGTCACGAGTCCGTTGCCAAATCCACTAAGCAACCGCGACCTTGCCCTTGGACAAAGGTGGTTTTAAAAAGTACCCGTAATCGGAATTGGAAATGGGTTCACTCCCTGTGGTAAAAATCAACGATCGTTTTACTTCTTTGTTACATGAGCTTGAAGCCCTTTGCATCCCAAAAATTCGTTATCGTAACTTTTCTAGTCATTGAAACCGTCTTCGCCTTCTTTCGAGCAAATTCCTCTAAAGAAGCCAAATATTTTGATAGTTGCTTGATCTCTGGTGTATAAAGGTTAATCTAGGTCTCATCGATGGTGATAACTCGACGTAACAGGAATCAAAACTACCGTATGAATTAGTATCACATTAATTTGCAATTGCTTTACACGTGGAAGCACACAATGGCATACCAACTTGTCTTAGAAACGCCATCTGTAGTCAAGCATCTGAATGTTTTGACTTGTTCCAGTTTAACAAGGTATTTTTTTTATATGGCTTTTTTGAGAAAAAAGGTAAATTAAGTCTTCTTCCGTTTAGTATTTTTGTCTCTTTCAGTATTGATTCTTAATGTTAATACCAATTAAATATTTATGATATCGAAGTTATTTTACTTAGCCAATATTTGTCACAATCAAATTTTTGTGTTATGAAATAATTTTCTAATTTTTCTTCTCGTATATGTTCTCGTATACGAGTAAGAAATATAATAAGGTAATTAAATACATTTTTAAGACTACATCAATGCTCAGAAAGTTGACATAGTAATATTTTTTCAGTTCAGATTGAGGTAATATATGTTTGAGCTACCAATTCAAATGCAATATCTTATTCTGTCATTCAATCACTGATACTCAGCCCTTAACTTTATCCTCCATTATGCCAAGTCACGACTATATTTCCGATTTCAGACTTTTTAGATATGTTTCCATTAATAAATATTTTTAAGTGAAAAATAAATTTAGGAGAATAATATTGGTGTATTTCTTAAGACAGCTCGGAGAGCAATATACTCAATGGGGTTCTTACTCCTTTTACTTATAAAGTATAAACCATGAAAAGAAAATCCATTCCACAAAAGTAGAGGCATGAGAAACATAAATTAACTATGTTTGAACAAAGTGAAATATTATTTTTAAATAATGGGTAGGATTCTCATTTAAAATGAAAATCACAGGAACACTTTGTTATTTGAATTAACTGAACTCTATACCCTTTTCAAATGAAACTATTAATTTTTTCGAAACAGCCTTTTATGTTTGTTTTTTTTAAAAAAAATCAATTTTATTATCAGGAATTATAACGGGAGTAAGCTTCCGCGCGTGTCCTCCCCCTTTCGCTCCAAAAAATGCGAGGAGCTCTCTTTCCTATTATTTTTCTAACAGGCATCAAGTAAAATTTTCGAAACAACCGATTCATTTTTCTGTCCATATTGGTAACAGGAATAAAAACCGGAATAAGCTTGCTTCGACCTGTTATTGACCTTTCCCCAACCTAGGTCTGTTATTTTTCTAATAGCCATCTTAATAAGTAAAATTTTCGAAGCATCCGTTTTTATGGTTCATATCTTGTCCTTATTGGTAACTAGAATAATACCGGAAATAATTCCATTCCTTCTAAAAAAACTTATCCAGAAGTTCCTCTGTCTTATTATTTTTATAATAAACTTATTAATAATTAAAATTTTCGAAGCAGCCGTATTATGATTCTTCCATATTCCATATATTTTTATCTACTTTTCTACATGATTTTCGATTTTGCTGAAACATTTGTCATACCATTCAACAAGTTTTTGAGCTCCAATGTGAAAGAAATGTGCCGCCTATGAAAGAAACACATTCCATGACTGCAGTTTTCTCCCCTTCGTCGTTGAACCATTGACTTCCAAGTAACTTCTTTATGTACCCAAAAAAAAGCCAAAATCCCTGGGTTTAAGATTAGGCCTATAAGGTGGATGATTCCGTTATTCCTACAAAAAAAGAATCCTGATTAGATTTTGTGCAAAAACGTTCACTCTCACTTTGAATTTTACGATCCCTCATAGCGTTATCAAAGTAAACTTCAGAAATCTGTTGCTGACAAATTTCTTGCTCTCAACAATCGAATTCGGCTGACGACTCAATTTTCTTGAACATAAATTTCTTCAGCTCAGCTCAGCTCAGCTCAGCACACAGACAGACGACATGGCTCCAAGTGTTGTCTAAACGTGTGCAAAATAGTCTGAGAGCAGACGCGCATAGGCACTGTGTCGATCGCACGTCATTCTCACTCTCATTTACAAAAACGGACCTTATTTAAAAAAATAACCCTCTTGAAAACGCCAGGAATGCAATCCATTCTTTATTTCTTCTTCTTTGCAATTCTTTGCATATCTTTCTAAGCTTAGCCTTAATAAATGAAGATTATGATGACTATAAGAAGAGTCACTGTTTGTCAGCTGATTTTTAGGAAAAAAAGTATTCCTAGTATTTTTTTTAATTACTTTCTAAGTTATTTTAAGGTAAAGCGATAAGATCGTAATATCTAAAGAGTAATTACAAGTAAATAATATAAGAGTTTAAGTGAAATATTTTTTTTCTTGTTTCAAATGAAGTGTATATTGATGTAAGAATTGTATAAAGGTTATTTTATTCAAATATCTTAACTATTATTTAATTGAAGCGTATCTATTGTTTTTTTTATGTAATAGGTAATTCCTCAGGGCGTTTCATTCCCATTATAATAATGAATACAATTAAACATGCGAAAGCAGTTTGCGATTCAAATATTCATTTTAAAAGTTATATTCAATATAAAATAACTAATCCTCAAGAAAATTCTGTGGCCGTTTTATTGGGGTAAAATATCCTATTTTAACAAAATTTATCGAATTAATTTTAATTTATTGATTGAATTTTATTAACGTTACCTTTCGAAGCAACACGAGGACAGACCCTCAATTTTGAACCGTCGAGGATGACACATGCGTTGCCCTTCCCTCAACGAAAAATATTTTTTAAAAAATGGTGACATTGACAAAAAGTCAGATTTGGAATTTAGAAATAAAATAATTATGTGCAAGTTAGTTTTTCATGAATATTGTAACTTTGATTGAACAAGAAAAAATTGCGAAAGGTAATATAGTGATTGTGAAAATAAATTGCGAAAGGTAATAAAGTGCGTAATATATATATCCATCTTTTACATATACTTTTAAAATGTTCAAATAATGCATTTCTTAAACAGTAACTAGTTCCTCTAAAATTACTATTATGATTTTCTACTGAATGTTTTACAAGCATTAATTACAGCATTGCGTACTCTCCTTGATTTTATTTTGGTTTAATCGCAGTAAAATCTTAACTAATTTATTTCAAATTGTTTCTTACCAGTTTAACAAACTGTGAAACATTGAAATTCTTCTTTGTTCTTTGCTTTTAAAAAAACTAGGAAATATTGACTAGTCACTCATGCACGCTGCTCCTTTAGAAAACAGTTGGAATTTTAATTATGCACGGGGGGAATAATTATTTAGTCACTTTCTCAATAGTTCGACAACCAACAGTTAGTGTAGTATGAATTTCTCATTATTTACCGAAAATATAGCTTCTCATTAATTCTATCCTCCTGCCAAGAAAATTATTTAATTATATTCCACCAGAAGTTTTGAAGCATACATTTCTTTCCAAAGTTCTTTTTCATTATTATTTCTTCTACTTTTGAATTCTTGCTTTTTGAAAGTGTTCCAGCTTAACTTGATTAATGTGAAACTCCGAACTGTTATTATTAGTGTGGCTGCAAATAAATTGTGAATTTAATTTATTTATTACACATATCAGAGAAATTCTTTGCTTTAACTTTTCTCAATCCAACTTCCAAGAAGAGTTATGGTAACTCTTTTAATTCTATTTAAAAGTTATTATTATTAAAATGCATTCATAATGATTATTTGTTTAGAATAGTACAATTTTGCTTGAATTTGATCATCAGCCTATACTGATTTAAAAGAAATTGATGATTTTTTGTATTAATACTGAATTATTGATTGACTATGTTCCTTAAGCCATATATAAACTAAACGTGAATTGAATAGGAATTAACAAGTCTTAAACATATATTGAACTGTATTAAAGAATTTAAACAAATATAATATTTCTATGAACCAAAAATTCACTCATGTCCTAAATTATCTATACATGTATTAAATTACAGATTTCTCAGTGAATTTAAAAATGTATGAACTTTTGTAGAATGATACATAATATTATAATATAAGTAACTACAAAGGGTAACATTAAAAAAAACTATCCATGTTATTAAATTGTAGCATGAAACAGTAAATATGGCAATAAGATGAGACAAGCAGTATTCACGGGAAAACAAGATTAACCGGAAAAAAATCCCAGATTATGAACTTAATGCGGTATGTGAGCGCTACTACTTGTAAACAAATATAACAGAGAGATTTAATACTGGACATAATGTACCTAACCACATTTTGGGGTTAAGTTCCACTTCTCCAGCAATAAGCATTTATACCTCTCAGAGGAAGGTAACCATGCAACTGCTTTTCCAAGGTATATCTCTATGTCCTCTATCGTGTTCAGATTTGCAGATTTTGATGCCCTTGATATTCAACCAATAGCTTCAATTTCAAATAATTTATTAACGAGTTTTGCTCAATGGATGTTATTTATTGGATGTACAAGCATTACCATATCAATAAATTAAAATTTCAGATGTACTTGCACTTCTGAAACATCTTATGTAAGGTTCTAAGACCCTCTTCGAGATATCTCTGGTTACAGATCCTCTGTTCAAAACGTGTTAGGGCATACGTCCATTGATCATTGTTCCTCCCTATACCTTCATATTTATCCTATAGAAATGTTCGCATTCCTTAATATTCAAAGGAAGATTTTGTGTTCGTGACTCCTTCCAGAAGTAAAAATCTTTAAAATTAGATGTTAAGTTAAACTTCAATTCACAAGTAGCGAAAATATGTGTTCATTAGCGTTTTTATTCCCATTTCTGATATTCTTTGTATCAATTAAAACGTCACCTCTTTTGCTGTAAAGTCAATGAAAAAAATATCATTGGCCATCCTAAAGTCCTTTTCCTTAAGCCTTCTGCAAACAGGTTGCCATAATACAACATTTTTAGAGGTGGCTACAATTTCTGAATTTAACTGGCTAACAGTAAGCTTCTTGTTACGTCGAGCAGTTATTGCATAATGCTTACATTGAAAAGTAGTTTTTATACGTTTATGATCTGATTCAGGCCATGTTACAATTCAACAGTTCTAGAGTTGCAACAGTTACAGAGATCTGAAATTGTTTCAATAGCGTAGAAACTGTTTGTCTGAAGCAATTACACATCCTACTGCTTTTATGATTGTCCGCTTTGCTTATAAGCGGCCAATAATAATCTACTAAACAGATACTTCCAAATGTTATTTCGGAGTCATTACAAACAGATTTGAGTTCATACTCTAATGCAGTAATATATAATTGCTGGAATCAAATGCCGTACTGCAGAAATTCATTGAGATATTCACTTTCCACAGAGCTCTTGATTCACTGTCTGATGACTTAACACTTTGGTTTGAATATCAGAAACTGTGTGATAACTTTTGATTGGATCGAGATGTGTGATCACATTTGATTGAATTGATTAATGCTTATTGTTTACACATTCCCTACTAAAATGGATTCCATCAAGTGGCCATTTCACGAAATATCATTATTTTTTTTTTGGGTATGTAAAGATAATTTTGGGCATGATTGCATTTCGAATTATGACGTATATTTGAAAATTGAGTCCAAAAAGGTAAAATGTAATCAACATTTTTTTTTTTAGTTTTTGACAAAAATTACTTTTATATAGTAATGATATAGCTCTAAACCCTTGTGCTAATTCTTATAGGAAAAAATGTGCATTTAATACATGAAACTGTAATACCAAGAAGAGAATAAGTAATGAAAAAGAAATAATTTGTTTTCTTAATCTGCTTATTTTTTAATCTGCTTTCTGCTAGAACCTCCCTTTCCGAATTCCCCTACCACGCCAATGGTAAGATTTTGGACTTTGATAGATTTAACGTGTATCAGTCCCACTATACTAGGGATCCTTTGAGGCATCAGAGCTCAAGCCTACCACTAGAAGGAAACGTCAGTCGCGTGTTTGCGATCATGACCACTAAGCTATCGTAACTGTCAAAGACGACGATGATTAAAGAATGTACGAGCCGTGTTTTTATTGCGAAAAATGCATCTTCGATGCATGAAATGTTCTATTTTAAAACTTCATGTAGCATAAATAAAGTAAATGTAGTTCATCGCTTACTTCTTATGTATAAATATTTTCTTAATAAAATGTTCTGAAAAGTTGAAAACTGGTCCAAAAAACTATGAAAGTAATTACTCATTCCTGACTAAAAATGCACTATTTCGTTCTACGAAAATATATACATCAGGAAGTCATATCTTTTGAACGGAAAATGCTCATTATTTTTTCATGGGAAACGGAACTTGGAAAAGCTTGGTAAACGGAATACACTATTAAAATTTTCTCTAATGAAGAAATTTGTATGAAATGTATAGAATATCTTGTAAAGTAGCAAATTTGACTCAATAGATGATCGGAAAAAGGGATACGTTTGTCTGAAAAAATAATGCAGTTTAATTTATAAAATTAATGCTAAAGGATATATTTCGTTAGTAATTTCGTATTTAAATAGCTAGGATTAAATAGTATTTTGAAAAATGCATTTATTACGGAAGCAACTAAAATTTTAAATGTCTTAAGCAGAGTTCGCAAATAATTATTTGCTACGAAGAATTTTTTGCAAGTAAAAATATAAACGTATTCCTTCACATATTTTAAAATATTTTTCTTTGAAGCTTTTAAAAGGCAAAAATATACTAATTTTAGTTATTTAGTTCAAGTAGAAATAAAGTGAAGGAAATTATTAAGACATCTATAGATATATTATTTTTGAGACACTTGTCTACGTTTAATGATAAAACATATGCATAAAATAAGCTGTTTTGTTTTTGCTAGATAAAATCTTATAGCTGTTAAACAGCTACAGAAATGATTAAAACTACATTCATGGAAAAATATGTTTATGATATTGGTAATTTATTGTATTATGGTTAAATATATATTACAAATTACGCATTAATTTAAAATCGCCCTTAAGCATTAAAATTCTTATGTTTAAATTAAATTACATAACAATACCTTACAGAAGTATTTTAACGTTTTTTTGTTGGTTCATTTTTACAATGTAGTAACCCCCCCCCTCCCAAAAAAAACAATTAGTAGTACATTAGCTACTTTTTAATAAATTAACATGTGGTACAATAAAAATTGTAAAATTATAGTTCATGACTTATCTGTGCAGTTGTTTGGGAGATTACTATTTACATAACAAGAAAGTATTATGATATATATAATTTTGGGCAAGATTATAATTAATATGTTCTAGTTCAATGCATATGATTATTAAGCACTTGAGCTTCGGCCTAAGAGCATTTGAATATAATGCGTACAATGTTGTCATTTTCGAACAATCTCTTTGAAGTATTATTGTCTAAACGTAGTCCTGTTTTAATTTATTCAGAACTTCGAGACCGTCCGTTTCAAATGGTATACAATATGCACAAAAGTCATTACGTATGTAAATTAACAAATATGCACTGGCTTACTAAAGTTAAACAAATGATGATAAGAGTTTTCATTAGCCTATAATTGCATATGTATGCAACACATGTAATATTGCATTAAAAGAACACAAGAATTGTGTACAGAGAGAAAAAAATATTTAATTTTCACAAGATATATGATGACGCCACATTTTCTGTAAGTAATATGATGATGTCCTATTCCCAATGAATATCAAATATTCAAAAAAAAACATAACTATGAAATTTGAAAAATTTAGAAGTGCAAAATACTGTATTTACAGTTCTTTAAGGCATTAAGGTATCCGAACACGTTCAGAGCACTTTTTTTAAAAAAACAATACAAGAACATTATAAATGCTTTTTTGGGAATCAATGCCTATAAACATTAATACTGAGCCAATAATATTTTAAATAAATTATCTTTTTGTTTCAAAAATGATATATTTGAGTGTAATTTTAACCACTTTTTGATTAAACTGCAAAAGCTCTAGAGACAAAAATAATTGACTTATCTCAAAAAAAGTAATATTAAAATAAATTACATGAATATATCTAGAGGACCTACTAAAATTTTAAAGTTTTACTGAAAAATACAAATTTTACAGCTTATCGAGTAAATAATGTGAGAAATTAGACATATTTACAAAGCTATTTTTTAAATTACAAGTATTAACTTGGAGAATTTTCATTCAATAAGAATTATTTTAGTAGGTACTCTAGATTATAATATAAATATATGGTTCAGAAAATTTCAAACAATTATATACAAAACTTTTTCAGTTATCAACTTCACAGTGCACACATAATGCGTAAAAAACAGTTTTGAGAAAAATGCATTTAAAGTTTAAATCATTGTAACTTTACATTAAATTATCCATGTGGTAGGCTAAAATTCCCCAGATTTGTAAGTTACACCTTCATACATCTCATCTTTGGCATATTTTCTCTTCTTTTTAGATCTATTTTTTTTTCTGGCAGTTTTCACACTAGAAGATGAATGTCGTCTCGATTCCGTTATCCGCTCTTCATCAAGTTGAGCAAACCCTTTCAATGTATTTGCTCCTACTTGCACATAAGCTCCATTTAAAACTTGGAAAAAACCTTGAAAACCTTTATTAAATTGGATGACGGCCAAGTAAGCACCTAATCGTAGAGTTTGTAATTCAACAAAAACTTCTTTCGGTACAAATTTCCACAAAACACTATTAAAGCTTTCATTTGCATTTTGTGTCTTCCCATGCAAACATTTATTCAATAAGAGTTTGTCGCATAGTTTCATATAATGAGGTTTTACGATGTTCATTATGTTTTTGGGTAGTCCTTTTCCAGTATCATTATATGCCTTTCCATTCACCACAGCTCGCTGGTATTTGCACCAGCTTTCGGGGCCAACTGGACACTGGCCATGCATGGGCTGATTTTTGTTTGAACAGCAATGAAAAAAGGCAGCAATTACAGCACTTTGCATCTTTTCTAAATTGTTCACATTGCTTCTGATAGCAATACCATAATAATTTTGTAGTTTATCAATAAAACTGTCGGTGAGTTTTCCTCAACCTCCTATACCTTTTTGTTTCGATTTCAAATTTCGAAGCCTTGAACCCACGCGCTTTTGAATGTGTCCTATGCATTCAAACTTTGTGACACTGTTTTCACCATAAATATTTTTAATAGATTCAAACCCTTTTGAATCGCCGTCCCCATAAAAATGCACATATTTTAATTTCCTCGCCTGGGTTGATCTTTCAAACATACGATAGATACCAACGGGTTCCATGGCACCTGATGATCCCACATGTTTCGCACACTTATGAGTTACTCTACCTTCAGGATTTTTTTGACAATATCTGCACATTTTTGACATAATTTCTATGTCCAGCACTTTGCCAGTATCTATGGATATGGCACTGACACATCCATTTAAAGACAAATGTCCTCTTCGCTGCCATGTTCCATCGACTGACACGCCGCACTGAACAACTTCATCAAAATTATTTTTCTCACGAATCTCAGTGGCAGCCTCATTCATAATTTTCTGTGCTACATTACGCGAAACGTTCTCCAACTTTTTTTCAAGACATCTGTAAGCTGTCTTAGATGGAATGTTCAGATTCATAGCTGAACACAGTTTTTTTGCAGCAGAATGTCCTTTTCCAATAATCCTCAATCCAAAAGCTAAAGCAAGGTTGATGCTGTGCATTTTGTTCACTTTTGGAGATGTACAAAAGGAGGTGGAATAATCACAGTTTGAACATTTCAGTAACAAATTAGATGCTAAGCCAAATACTGATTCTTCGAAAAGATTTAAACCATTTTGAAAACACTCAGGACAGTTAATTGAGGAAATAAAATCATTAAAAATTTTAAAATTAATTACTATGTTATGATCTTTATATTCTAAATTATCAATTGGTTTTGAATTTGATTGAAGTTTTGTTTCACTTACTGTTGTTGAAACACATCTATCAGTGTTGTTCTCATCCACATTCTTGGTGTATCGGTTTCCTTTAAACTTATGTTTTCGGACAGAACTTCGATTTTTCTTATTAGTCATGACTTTTAACAAAATACTAATGCTAATTAATAAAATGAAAAATATCCACAGAAAATAAGGTTAATCGAAATAAATCACAAGATTGGAAAACAGTACTGTCACAGATCAAGTTTAAGTTTTGTAAACACAATATTGTTGCCAAACTTTTTAAAGAAATTGGGTGTTGCCATACAGTCTTAAAAGCACAAATTACTTGTATTATTTTCTTGAAACAATATAAACACTGTATTTCCAAAAAATAGCTGCTTAAACAATATTTTAACACATTTTTGACAGGTCTCAGATCATTTAAATACCCACTTCCGTCCCTTTAAATGCCTACTTCCGGTACTGGTATTTTTATTAAATCTAGCATAACTTCGCCTCTAGGTAACGTAGAAACAAAAGAAAACCTGTTTTGTAAAGCTAAATGATTGCTCTACTCAAAATAATAAAAAACAAAAAATGTGTATTTTGACCGAAATTGGCCATTTCAACGTGTTCGGATACCTTAAAGTAAATTTGTATCAAAATAGCCATATAGAATGAAATTAAAATATTTTTTTAAATTTTAAAAATGAATCTATATGCTTATTTTTCAGAAGATTAATTAATTTACTTTTGCATTAATTTTCGTACTATACTGTAAGACAATTAAAAAATATCATTTAAAAATGCAGCCAGTTTTTCATTATTAATGGAAATCTTTAAAATAGCTCTCCAATGGTGATTTATGTATATGTAAAAAATTTAAATTAAATAACTTCACCTTGTGACATTGGGTTATTTGCGATTTTCTTTTCACTAACCTTGGGGACTTTAACTGAGATTGATTGTATAAATTAAGCAATTTCTTCCCAACCCAAATGAAACGTGATTATTCTAATTAGAGGCAGGTGGAAATAAAGCGAAGTGATCTATATAGGAGAGTTTATAAGGAAAGAGAACTTTTGAGGATAGAGGTTGAGTGACACTAACACTGAGAATATGCCTTATAAGAGGTAGATGATATCAAGAGTTGCTACGGGTGATAGTGATCGTAGTGGAGTCAAGAAACCAAGTCAAACCCAACTGGAGAGATTTTGGTAATACACTCTTATTCGCCATTGGTTGAATGGGTGAATCTATCTAGGGTGTTATCCAGGATAGCCCATATATCTCAGACATTATACCGCAAAGCTATCAAATAAATAGTTGTGTGAGATTTGTCTAGAATCTCTTTTTGTAGATTATTGACTTTTAGTGTTAGTTATATTTAATTGAGTTATGGCACAGCAGTAGGGAAAAAGTGCAGCGTCACAACCTTTCTACATGAAACTTGCAGTTTGAATTTCAAATCCTGGAAAATTTATTTAATATTTTGGGGGAATTCTGATAATATTAAGCAAAAATATAATTTTTCCACAGAATTTTTAGTTATTAAAATGCTTATAATTTATTTAGTGGTGGTATAATTTACAAATCTTTTTCACTGTACTTAATCATATGTTTGTAGTTTTTTGTTGTGTTGTACTTGAAAAAATTTGATCATTTTGCTTTATCTTTTGAGTTTTAATTAACATTATCATTTTAGTTATTTTAGCTCTTGTTTATTAAATATTTTAATCGGCATTTTGAGCGTTTTCTTTTTTTAATTGAATTCTTAGGATTCAGCTTTCTTATATTTTTTAATTTATATTTTTGTTTCATAGCTATTTTTAATAATATAATTCCTTGATGGAATTTGTTTGACCAACCTAGCTTAACATTCTAGAGACTGTTACGACATGAAATATATAGTTGTCTATCTTTCTGGTTTTTTCAAAAACATTTGCTTTTATAAATTTTTACATATTTCTTAATATCTCTGATTTTCTGTTTATTTTTAATGTATTTCCTTTTAAATTATTTATAATTTGTCTTTTTCAGTGAGTTCAATAATTTAACCATATAAATAAATATATACTCTCTCTCTCTCTCACACACACACACACTCATTGCCATAAAAATTTGCGAACCAAGAGAAAGAGAATAAAACAAAATTTTACATACGTAAGTACAACGTTTATGTAAGTAAGTGATTACAAAATCAAATCAAAATGATCATTTATTGTAGGAAATATTACAAATGAATGGAGGTATTAGTACCCTGTTGAGCCACCTCTAGTATGAATGCATGATGTGATACGGTGGAGCATTGAGGCATACATGTCCCGTATGATGTCCTACAACATCTCGTTTCACAGTTGCTGTAAACATGCCGTTATTCGACCAATAGGCTGTCCAACTTGCTGACCTAAATGATCCCATATATGTTTGATAGGTGACAAATCGGGTGAAGGGTAAAAATGTAGAGGAAGCTGTCTTTTGAAACCATTGCTAAGTGTGGTCGAACATTATCCTGTTGAAAAATGGCTCCTGGGAGCCCAGTCATGAGCGACAACACATGTGGTTCAAGAATGTCACGAACATACCTCTGGACTGTCATGGGACCATGAATCAATTTTAGGGGTGACCGTGTGGTATGTGATGGCACCCCATACCATCACACCAGTTGTGGGAGTGGTGTGACGCTGTACAGCGAAGGTAGGATTGAAACGTTCACCATGGGAGGTCCACACGCGTACACGATTGTCATCACTGCCCAAATTCAATCTGGATTCGTCGCTAAAGACCACGTGATTCTATTTGGTTGCAGTCCAATCCCTTCGAGAGCGACACCACTCCAAAAGGAGTCAACGGTAAGTCGGTGTCAATGGCAGTACACGTAATGGGCACCGCAATAGCCACTGTCCTTCAACCAGGTGCCTTGTGATGTTATGGACTGATACAGAAGCCCGTTGTAAAGGTGCTACCTGTGTATGGATGGTGGACAATGAGACAGTTAGCTCTATGTGTGCATTTTGTATGATGTGATGATCTTCTCGACTATTGGTCTGTCGAGGGCATCCTGAGCCTAATCGCGTGGAACAAACCTCTCTCTTGTCTACTAGTCCCAACACCTCCTCACATTAAAGTCAGAACAGCCTAGATGGTGAGCTACTCGTTGAGCTAACCATCCGATTTCTATCATCTCTATGATTCTTCTCCTCTCGAACTCGACAGCTGCTCATATTTTCTCCGATGGCGATGTTATGGGATCTCTAATTATAAAAAGCGTCCTTTTACAACAGATAAATACACACAAACAAGCTCTGCGTATCTGTTTTTTAATTCAATGAGAATGAAATTCGTCTGGCGTGCGCAATCACGCTGCATTTCTCATCATTTAAATATCTGCAAACACGTACCTTCATGCCAAGTTTCGTAACAATCCCACTCTTACTTCTTGGTGCGCAATTTTTTAATGCGATGAGTATATATATATATATATATATACATATATATATATATGGTAGTTCGAATGATTCAGGTAGACTTTTAGAAATTAAAATTATTTAATTGTTCATTATCACAGTAGGGAATCTACAATCGTAAATCGAACACGCAGTACGAACCGAAGCGAGACAGAAGAAATTTTGCGTTGTATTGTATAGTTATTGTAATTTATGTTAATTCAACAATTCTTACATCAGATTTCTTTTTTTTTTTTGGGAGGGGGGGTGTAATGTATGGAATCGTCTAAGCTATGACCAAAAAGGAAATAAATAGGGACTAGACTTTTAATGTTGTTTTTTTTTGTTGTGAAAATAACGCAACTATTGAATGTCAGTTTCAAATGTGTGAGGGAAGAAAACAAAGATTACATGGGAAGTAAAACTTAGGTTAAATTGTAAATTATTCAATTAGATTAAATAAATATCTAAAATGACATCTTTTAACATGATAATGTCCATCCTCATATTGCAGTCACGACAAGACAAGTTTTGGAAAGTGTCACAACTCATAAATGTTCCATGTGCTCCCTCGACTTGTTTCTATAGAACATGTCTGAGATATCACAGGCAGGTGAGTGAATCTGCATAATCCATTAGCACAGAAAGTAGTTGAATTGACTACACAAATCATTCAGGTTTGGAGAGACGTACCCCAACAAGACAATCAAACACTTACTAATTCAATACCTGCAATGATACTATAATGTATTCACGATCGTGGCGGGCATACTTCATTTTAATACTTATATATAACAGCAATGAATATCCCTTGTTTCCTTTTATTTTGAGATAATTTTTTTAGGGCAGAACCTTATGCATATTTGTAATGCTTCCTTAAATTAGATTAAACGAGGGTGATAAATACTTTTAATATCCACCAGTGTGTAATGAGTGTTAATCCGTTAAGAACTTATCGTGAGTTTTTATATTACTTTATTCTCATTAAACTGAAAAAAAGTCTTTTAGCTTGAAACTTGTATGAAAATGAAGCATTTTGATTAACTGATAATGTTTTTAATTTCATTCACTGTTATGATTTATTAAGAGTAATAAAAGTTTTTTAAAAAGAAGAAAGCAATATAATAATTTTTATAAACCTATTTCAACAAAAGTAATTGGAAAAGTTTTCAAATAAGTAGCGTGTTTACTATTTTAAGATTGAATTTTGTGAGTTTTAATTGCTATGTTATATTATAATTTAAGCCATTTTAGAGTGAAATACTCTTCAGGAAAGTAGAGTTCGCTTTCTTTCCCCCGGATCTTTATATTGAGGGTGACCAGATATACTAAGACAAGAAAGTCCTCAAGCTCCCAAATTGGTTAAAATAGCTAAGTTATAACAACAGAAATCTTAAGAATAAGGAGCCAAATTGTTATATTTTGTGAGATTTTAACAAATTTACTTAAATAAATTAAATTGGGACATAATTTACACAATAAATATTTATTTACAGGCTAGGCTTTCAACCCTCTCAAATTTAAACATCAATCTATGTACTGAATGCAAAATAATAGAAAACTTTTTCAGACCAAGAAACAGTGCCATATGTTGACAAGTATAAATTGTTATAAAGTTTCAGGTTCTCTATATTAGTTTCTAGATGGACACTGGCTAGAAACTCATTTTCATTGCAGCATTGGATCTAGAGTGCGTTAATAGAAAATCCTCTCATAGACATTTGTGAAAATTTTCAGAATGAGGTACTTGCTCTAATTAGAATCATTATTGGATAATAATTTAAAATTTAAAGGTAAATAAAATTTTGGTTATCGGTAGAACAGTTTTAAAGCAATTTTATATAAATAAATAAAATAAAGTAAGCCAAAGTATTGTTAAAATAAGGGGGAAATGAGGGACAATTTAAAGTATAGTTAAGTAACAATTTTGGGCTCTGAACAATATTTTTTTGAAGGAATTAGCATTTACAATGATAAATTAGGGATCCAAATGAATTAAAGACTGTTATTAATGAAAACAAATAATCACTATCTAGACAAGAAATTGAACACAGGAATAGCTAATCAAAAATTAAATCAAAATAATAATTTATAGGAAGTGAGAAGGTTTAATAACTTTAATTTAAATTAACACAAAAAAGAAGTGTATTTAAAACTAAAATTAAAATAATTATTGATCCTAATAATAATAATTGAAAACCAAATCCTTTTAAAAATCAGATGCTTCTTTTTGTTGTTAATGACTTGTTTTTATTCTGACCTTTTTATTTTTAATAAATTCTACAATTCTGCAAAGAAAATCTATTTAAAGATAATTTAAATTATAATTTTATTTTTACGCTATCTTTGCATTTATTATAAAACTTTTATTTTTTTAGGTCTCTGATATGATTGGCAATATTATTGAGATTTAGCACCTTTTTTTCTTCATCAAAATATTTATATTCTTTTCAGACCTTAAATAAATGTACCTCTACATTCTTTTATAACACTTCAATATCGTTATTGTTAACTAGTTTTTCTTCATTTTAATGTTCACTATATGGAACAGAATTGAAATTCAGCCATTTTTTTATTACACATTTTTTTTTAAATTTTCATAGGATTTAAGATTTCAGCAAGCAACATTTTTCGGCCATGAGTAGAATTTTAATTATGTTTCTCTGAAACATATTTTCCTGCAAAAAAATCAATATCTCTGTATTTTTAGTCATTTTATACCTTAAGATATAAATTCATAAAATAAACTAGAAAGAAGTTGGTTTTCATATCAGGCTTTCATAGCATATTTATAAATGATACAGTATTTAAGAAATCATGTCACACAATGTTGTTGACATTTATTTTATATCATCTGTGAAAAAATATTATTTTTTATTTGATATCATTGATAAATAGTTTTCAAAGTCTTTTTTAATGCACAGAGAGTTTCCTCAAAAAAAAAAGACATTTATATAAAAATAAATGTTTCGTAATATTTTTCCTATTGCATTTATTCCAGTATTTATTAAGTAGACGATATTTCATACCCAGATGGCTAGCACATCAAAAAAATCCCCAAAGGAAACAGCTATAAAGCAAATAAGTTTAAATGACCTAGGACAAGTTTCTATTTTTTTCTCTTGCTATTAAATGAACCATTTCGAGAACATTCCATTCCTTTCTCACTTACGTCACTCGATGGACATAAAGGCGAAAATGTACATAAAGCGAGTGGATGATGTCCTTAAGAATAAATGCGCTCTTATATAGTTTGAAACTAACTCCCAAGATTTATTTCGATATTTTATTCTGTTGCGGTTACTTAGACCATTACTCAGGCTATTTGAAAAACATGGAAGAAGAATAAACCGGCGACTCTTACTGGAAATGTTTCTCTAAATCTTTTTGGGTTTCACATTTAATAATCTAATATTCTTCTTAAGTGCAAGAAATAATTTTAAAAAATTACAACAAAATACAATATATCAAAGTCTAACCGAGACCTATGGTATATATCTCAAGAGAAAAGAATTCAGAAATTATGAACACAAAAATGGATGTAAATTATTTCTAAACTGTCTCAGACAGGGAACTGCAAAAAGTATGTTTATAGTAGTATTTACTGATTCTGTCCATTATACTTCAGAAAATTACAATGTAACAAAATGGTAAAAAACTAAAATAAGCAGAAATCCCAAATTAAAATAAAAGCTCAACCGCAGAAAAATGATTGTAAACAAAGGAAACAAATTCATTTAAGTCAAAGTAAATTAATGTATCTATATTAAAAATGAACAAAACTATTTTATAAACATTATTATAGAATTTTAACTAAAAAAAGAGTTAAAACCTTTTACCACACAAGCAAACAAATATGATGTACTTCAGCCTTTCTTCCAATAAGTCCCGATATTTTTATTACTAAGAAAGCTTTTACTGCCCAATAAATTTGATTCATTGATTGAATTGACTAATAAATTATTTTCTGTAATTTACTTATCCTACCAATTTTAAAAACTATTTTTAAAAACCTTTATCTTTATCAGAAAATAATAGCAACTTAAATGATTTTTTACACAGTAATAAATAAAATTCTGACAAATAATTAAAACTAAAAAATTCATAAGAAAAAGATCTGAAAATAAATCGCTATTTGATTGAAAAGTTTTTAATTTTTATATATATATTTGTGGGTTTTTGAAAATATTCTATATTGCATCGTGATTATTTGATAAGTTACGTGGTAAAACAGAATTATAGAAATTGAAGATATATTCCTTAGAATTTATAATTTGTGAAGCTCAGTTACATACTGTATATTTTCAGAAATTATTTTAGAATAATTCCAGAGTCATTCTAAATATATATTGATTATGACTGGGAAAAGAAACTCAAAAGATAACGAAAGTTACAAATATATGAAACATTTTTCCTGTCTTTCACACGGAAAGTAAAAAAAATTCTCATTTCAAGTCTCTCTTCAGTAAAAACTTTCTAAATTAGATTTACTGTACTCAGAAGAATATAACACGTTTGGGTATGTTATATCTTTCAGAGTAAAACTTAAAAGATATTTTTAATAATTTTATAGATTGTTCCCACCTTCTCCTTTTTAAAACATAAATTAGATTACATATGTTGAAATGAGAATGTCAATTAATTGATAAGTAAGAAATCTTTTTAAAATTATCCGTGGTATGGATATTGACATTTTATTTTCTCATAGTAAATTTTTTTTTGAGTGAAAACGATATTCGACACATATTCCAAATATAAATCTATTGGAGTTTATACAGAAAAATGATTTAGAAATATTTTTATGTTACATAATTGGAAGTTGAAGTTAAAGTTGAAAGTGTTTGGGAAATTAATTAAAATTTAATATCGTATAAGTCTATCATGTGTGATGTTGCAGGATAGAGAATAATTGAGAAAATCATATTTCGTGATTGATCCAGATTTTTAAGCATTTAGGTTCATATAGAAAAAGAATCATTCAGCTGCATTTTCAAAGTCACAAGAGAGTTTTGGAAATGACTTTAAAAAAATCGTGTGTTTGATTTGAGCAATAATTCGTCTACCGCGCGCGTATTTTAAGAATAATTCTTTCAGGAATGTTTAGTCAATAAAATTTTGTAAAGTTTAACTATTCTAATGCATTTTTATTATTTTGTATCGAGGGAATAAATGTAACTTAAATCTTTAGCTAAATATGATTTTATGAAAATTCCAGATATTTTGTTAACAATTTAAAAATATAACTAAAATATTTCATTTTTCGATGCTCAATTTTTTGTTTTTTTTTTCATGTTGAATATATGATTAAATTAAATTTGCAGATGAATTATTTATCAGTCTTTTAATAAATATACGTAAAGCCTTTTGAACTTACGTGTATGAAATTGTTCCTGATTTTTATAGACGTTCTGCGCTATCATGACAGCATAAAATGCATAATTTTTTATCATTCCTGCGTTAGAATTGATATGATCTAACGTTGGCAATGTATAATAAAAATAGATCTAAAAGCTATATTCTTTTTTTTTACAGGTATGACTTCATTAATTTGAAAGATATATTTAACGAAATAAAGAGAAAAAAACAGCCATGAAACTATTTTAATGGAGCGAATAGCATTAAGGGAAAATTAGTGTTGGTTCTAATCTTATTATGATTTTCTTAGATTAATTATACTAATCTTTCGTTTAAAAACTTCCTTTAATTGCATAATGCAAATAATTACAATTCTGCTCAATTTAATACACATTTAAGAAAAATTTTACCAATTCCTTTTACATGTCATGAATATTTTCTAGAATAGAAAGGGGTAACCAAAAGAAGTCGAGAATTTCTTGAAAAGCTATGTATACTGGTGTACAAAACTTAAGTAACAGGTGTTTCTTTTGCCATAACTCCACGAGAAATGATTTGAGACACAGCCTTTTGTACTTAAACGATGACGAAAGCATAGTTGCACAAAAATGAATACAATGCATATAGTATGGAATCAAACAAAAAGGGCTTTATTGAGCTCATATTATCGTTACATATGATTGTTTGTCTAAGAGGAAGTACAAGAAGCAGTAGTTCCTTAGTATGAGATTTGCCCTCCCCTTACTACAATGGTTGCTTCACACCATCTCTCAGCTCCAGAATGTCCAACAGTTCTTGAGGTCAGAGTGCTCATTACTCAAATAGCCTCTCAAATATCAGTTGTTGTGTATTCCCCGGAGGATGACCTCGTGCCGCAAGGTATCCTCACAAAGTATCCCCAATATAAATATTATTATAGGATTTTAATCAGGAGAGAACGCTGGCTTATCCATTCGAGTGAAATCTTCATTTTCCAGTAGCTGCTGAACATCAGCAGTCCAATGTGCACGTGCATTGACATCCGTGAAAACAAAGTTTGGTCCAATAGCACTTTGGAACAGACACACATGGGTAAGGATCACCTCTTACAATCGCGATATCCGATTATAGAACCTCTGTCGAAAACGTGTAGCTCAATCCGCCCGTTCAGCATAATAGCTCCCCAGATGATAACTCCAATACCACCGTAACGATCTATTTCCATGATGTTACTGGAATGAAACCGTATTCCGACCTCTCTCCAAATCAACTAGAGTTGAAAAACACTTGTGGCACTGAAATGACTGTCATCCGTAAAGAGGATACACGATTCCATTGATGAGATATCCAGTTTTTGTGTTCCTTACACTACTCTAAATGGTACAGTCAATTGCCAACTTTCAAAGGGAAGCAGCATTCAGGACGGAAGCCGAATAGGCCACCTTTGTGAAGGCGTCTGGCTACAGTAAACTATGACACTTGTTGCCCTGTTACTGTACTCAGTTGCTGAACAATGGTGCTTGCTGACTGGTATCAGCACATTTTGCCTGCAGCATGATATATCGGTCATCCAGTGTAGTTGGTTTCCTAGGGTGGCCACCATCAACCTTTCTAACAGCTGTATCTATGGTTTGAAAGGCATTCCAAGCTCACGAACGACACTTCCGTTCTTCCTTTTATTGTAATCTTTTGGTGCGTGCGCCGATCTCATGCGTTTTGCGTACACTCACGTTGCCTAAGACGTTTTGTTCCTGACATTTGCATACATATCATCTTCCTACTGAATAGCGCGTTCATTGTACTGATCGCAATAACCCCTTTTTCCAATTTTATGGCTATCTGCTTAAAATTTACATTGTTGCTTAAGTTTTGCACACCATTGTATTAAAGTTTTTTACAAAACCATATTATTCCCTTTTATATTCGTATTTCGATATACTTAATGCATTTGTCCAGTCGGTGATTACATTATTAGAAAAATGTTCGATACTCATCTGTAGTGATTGTTGACAGATTCTTCCTAATTTTTTTCTTAACCACTTCTGTTTTTTTCTGAAGCAGTTCTTAACCACTTTTTCTTAATCACTAGGTCAAATAGGTGCCCCTTTATGTCCGTACAAGAAAAAAATCACTCAGAGCCAGCTCAGACGAGTAAGGTGTACGAGCTAGGGAACCATGTTGTTTTTGTTGAAACACTGGAGCATAGAGATGGCTGTTTTTTTTTCAGTAGACAGACATCTAGAAAGAAGTATATAATTAATACATAACCATTTTTTAAACGAAAAAATAACCTCTATATTCTTGAGATTTTTCCTACAGCGTTATTTTTGGGGAAACCTCAGCTTTGGTTCAACACACAAAAGTTTCTGCGACGTTATTCTCCATAAGGAAGAAAAATTACACAGTTCCGCGTTGTTCACCAAAGTCTGTCATCTAAGATATGAAAACATAGTTTAATAGCGCTGCAGCAAAAAATTCATTGTAAGCAGGTAAATCCTTAGCGGTCATGCTTTGGAAGAGACGAACTCGCAAAGAATTGAGAAACATGCTCCTTGCGGGAAATTTGCGTATTGTTCAAGTTCAGACCGATTCAGTGTTATTACGAGAATCTTTTGGTATGCCTTTGTATTCTGTCATTTACAGTAATTTGTTTCCACATTTTCTATCAAAAGAACGACAAAAACAATTTTGTTATAAAAGTTCTAAACTTTCCTTATCGGTATAATTGGAATTTTTCAGGATCCGCAAATTACGTTTCAAAATCATCTTCTTGGGAGGAAACGTCACGCCTATTCTGTAACTTTGATTAATGAAGATGGATTAAAAAAACCCGAACATTATCGCACTTTTAATCATTATTTGGTTATGAGTAGGTGGTATTTTAAACACATTAGCTGCCATTTAGGCTGTAACCTACTTCTCATAGAATTTCATAATATAATGTGAAATTTAACGTTGTTCGTACATTAAAACTGTTAACGAGTTGACTTGCATTGAACAAACATATGATTTACTTTTTTCAAATGTATGATATATTAAGATTTTTCTTTGAATAGATAAAATAAAGATGGAATTATGATTGTTTGTAAATTGATTAGATTTTCGTGCTTGGGGCATATAAATTAGTATTCTAGAAAAACTTTTATTAAGTTTAATCGAACACTGAGAAAGACGCGAATTCAGTAAGACAAAGTTAGATTTTACGTTGGGGAGAAAAGACAAGATATTGCATTTTCGTTTTAGTTGTGACAAGCGGCAAAATTATAATTAAAAAAAAAAGCATTAGGCAAGAATATGGTTGTTAACAAAATAAAACTCAGTAATATTTCTTAAGGATATTATATAGCTTAATTCATTCACAGTATGATATACTTAATCCGCTCAAATGAATTCAAAATTTTAACTTCTGGTTAATTATTTAAAAGACTTTTAATTGGAGTATTTAAACACTTCTTAAAATATTTTAAATTATATTCTATTTATTAGAAATTTGTTTGAAAGGTAAAATGATCAAACATTTAAAGGATACGAGATAGGTATTTAATAAACCAATAAATGCACTTTTTGATAACAAACATGTTTTTAAAAATTAAACTACAAAATTTACATCTTTCATTTGTCATTTTCATAAAAGACTATCTAGTTTTTACCTGGATTAGAGAATACTCAACAAAATCCTTATATGTAAAATTGAAATACATTTATTTTATTCTAAATACCAATCAGATTCGACACTTCATTTGATTTAAAGAATTACTAAATAGCCGATAATATCTGAAAAGAGTAACTAATGCGTTGTTACTCAAAATTTGTAAATTTTGATAAGTTACCTTATGAGTTTAAATATTTATTATTATAAGCAGAATATTCTCTTAGAACACTTTTCACGCATCTCTTCAATACATGCAGATAGTATTTATAATTCACCAAAATTATTTTTTATTTATAAAGCTTATTCAAAAATTCTCTTTTATCTCTGTATAAAAAATTCAAATTATTACAAATATTAAACTAATATTTATTATTCAGATGATAAAATAAAATCATTCGATAAAATCTGTCAACCTTACCGTAACTATAAATGATTGAAAATTAGGTTCTTAAAAATCACCAATAGATAATTTATAAGTCGACATTTAGTTGTGACCTTGCTTTTGATTCGTTTTATTGTCGTTCATACATGAAAAAATAAAGATTCACTAGAAAAATGTTTTTCTTAATCAAATTCATTTTAGTCGAATTACTTATTTTTCTTTAAAATTCGCGAGTAAATTAATGCATTATAGAAAATTGGAACTTTAATTATATTTTCATTAATATTTATGTCGTAAATATCTTTATAAATTTATCTGCATCAATTAGTATAAGTGAACTGTCTCATTATATGCTAAAAATATGGTATCTTAACTTTTCCTTCTTTTAAATGTACCTTCCAGAAATATAATTAATTATATCTCCAAAAGTTTTGGAAAGCAGCTTTCTTGTGAAAAAAAATATTTTTATTTCTTACTCCTGTCTTCATCATTAAAATGTTCTTGTACGTCGTAATTTTCCCAAATTGACGAATTTTGATATTTCGTAAAATCCATCTTGTTTAGCTGCAAATAAATTGTCATTAATTTAATGATCACTTATTCGTTGCACGATTTTTTTCCTAATTTTATCCATAAGTTATGATTGTATTTGAATATTATCCTATCCTATATTTCAATATTTCAGTTATTCATTCATTCAGTTATTCAGTTTAGTTATTCAATCCTATATTTCAGTTATTATAAATATTAATATTTACCTATTCAGATATTTTGAAAATTGTTTAGATTTAAAATTGGAATTTATGGTATAAAATTTTATTCAAATTATATATATATATAACTATATATATATATATATATATGTCTGTTTATGTGTCTATCTATGTAGCGATATACGAGGCATGTTTTTTAAGTAAGTACCGTTTTGAAATTAAAAAAAAGACGTGCAAAGATATCGCAATAATTTTATTTTTACATGAAAGCCTGTACCTTAATCTACTTTTCTACATAATTTTCGTGAATATTGAGGCACTTGTCATAACGTGGCACCAGTTTTTGAATACCCTCCTCATAAAATTCTGCCGCCTGACTTGTTAACCACTGTATCACAAATGTTTTGACTTCGTTATCGTCTTGAAGACGCTGACCGCCCAGGTGTTTCTTCAAGTGCAGGAACAAATGGTAGTCGCTAGGCGCCAGATCAGGGCTGTATGGAGAATGATCTTGAGTTTCCCATTTAAAAGATTTGATGAGATCTTTGGTCTGATTAGCCACATGTGGACGGGCATTGTCATGCAGTAAAACGATACCCTTACTCAACTTGCCACGTCTTTTTTTCTGGATTGCACGAAGCAGATTGTTCAATGCCTCACAATAAGACGCTGCATTGATTGTCTCATTACGAGGCAGAAACTCCACTAGCAATACTCCTTTTCTGTCCCAAAAAACTGTGCACATGATTTTCCGGGCAGAAATTGTTTGCTTGAACTTCACTCTTTTGGGTGATGATGAATGTCGCCATTCCATTGATTGTTGTTTCGATTCTGGTGTGACGTAGGCCACCCATGTTTCGTCACCAGTAACAATTTGGTCTAAAAAATCTTCACCTTCATTGCGGTACCGCTCAAGGAAAGTCAATGCACTGCCTAAACGTTGGGTTTTGTGCAAATCCGTCAACATTTTTGGAACCCAACGTGAACACAATTTCCAGTAATTCAAGTTCTCGGTCACAATGCGATACAAAACACTACGAGAACATTGAGGAAAGCAGTCGGACAATGATGAAATTGTAAAGCGTCTGTTTTCTCTCACCTTTTCGTCCACTTTCTGCACCATATCTTCATTAACGACCGAAGGACGCCCACTCCGTTCTTCATCATGCACATTTGTGCGGCCATCTTTAAATGCTCTCACCCATTTCCTTACCATTCCATCACTCATAATGTTTTGTCCGTAAACTTCACAGATCTCACGATGAATATCGATCGGTTTTATGCCTTTAGCACTAAGAAATCGTATAACAGCCCGTACTTCACAATCAGCGGGACTCACGATTGTCGGAGGCATCTTAAACACTCAGTAAACAACGTATACACTGAAGAATCAGACTGTAATGGCGTCAGTGCGTAGACAAGAGATGTAGGTAACCAGCGAGCATGCGCGAAACGCCGACCGGAGCGCGGCGGCGGCGGAATCGCAAAACGGTACTTACTTAAAAACATGCCTCGTATATATACAATATTTTGAAATCAATTTGATTTTTGTAAAAAATTTTTATAGACTATAAAATCAAATAATTTACATAACTTTTTTAAATTCTAAATATGTGAACTTCGTAATTTTTCTTCATTTATTATGAGAATGTTCATGCACATTTAATTAAATACCTTATAAAATTACAAAACTTTTAAATAATATTTATTAGGCTCGTAGCATGAGATTTTTTTGATTCGAAGTTCTGTCAAAAAATTAAATCTAAAATTAAAAAAAAAGAAATTCTTCAACAATTTTAACGTCGTAGAAAGATATTAAGAAGTCTGCGACTGATAAAAGTAAACTAGATAAATAACAATGTATTTAACCAAGTATATTTTTAACGAAAGAAAAAATGGTATTTTTTGCATTCGTGAGGAAAAAAATGTTTTATAAAATTAATAACCTATTGCACACTTCACTTCAATTTTTTCTCATTTCGAAGTTATGAATTTTTAGTCTTTTTAAATTTTTATTAAGAGCTTACTATGAATTCCTATTGGCTAAATTTCATTGATACTTTTAAAAATGCATAGTATTGAAATGGAAATTGGAAATTTTATTTATTTTTTGTTATGTGTTTACTTTAAATGACAAAAAATGATATTTTTAGAACTTTATTTCCTAGTGAGATATAGGAAACAATTTCCCCAAAAGTTAAGCGATACACATTTAAGATTATTGAATTATTTTAGTATTTTCGATACCTTTTATCTGCTTCCGAAAATATTTTTATATATTTTACTTTTAGATTCAATAAACATCACATTGAATTATTTTAATAGCATATAATATGAAATTATCAAAAAATATCAAACTAATATAATAAAAAATACGCATATGCATCTGTAAAGAAGTAATTACTTAATAATATATACAATTACTTCTTACTTTCTTATAAATTTATGTTATTTATAAAAAAGCATTTGAACATCCAGAGAAATATAAACACGACCAATTTCTTATATAAATGCGCACATTTCGCACAAATCACTGAATAATTAAAGCGAATGTTAAAAATCAATGCAAACAAATTAAAAATTTTAAATAATTTTCTAACTCTGATTTCTAACTGAATTTTGGAAAATATCAATTAGAATACATTTCATATATTTTTAACTATTGTTCGCATTTAAAAATATGCTTTTTAACATTTATTAAAAATCCAAATTAAATTAAGTAGAAAAAAAATAGAAATTGTTTATGTAATAAAATCTTAAAATATTATTTTGTTAACAGAGAATGCTGTTAACTCTATCTGTGATAAAAATGAGAATTCATACAAAGCATTTAATATTCCTGTTTTATATCATGAATCATATTTGTATAGTATTAAGCAAGAAAAATTAATGTAGAAACAATTATTTAAATCTGAAAGATTATATTTGAAGAATGTATGTTTTCAGTTTTAATATATGATGAAATAATGTAATATTTACAAAACTATTATATGCACTAAGTCTTAAGAATAGTTAAGTAGGTTGCGTCAAATATACGATTTGATTACCAAAAAATATTATACGCTTGCACATCTTTTAATGCTAAAGCAGAAATTGTTTTTGAAAATCATAAATAATACAATTGAAACAACTAGATAACTAATATTAGTATTGTCAGTGGGAAATAATTAGAATTGATATATAAATAATGGCGTCACATAATTAAAGCTTATAGAAAGAAACACTTTTAAAATGTATCTATTTCGACCTATGAGTATTATTTCATTTCAACTAAGAAGATTACTACTTCAGAAGTGCAACTTAAGCCTCAATGGTTCTCCAAAGAAGCATTGAAGTAAATCTACTTAACATAGTAAATATTAGTAAGTAAGTACATCTTATATGATGTTAATATTTACTGAGACATAGTAAATATTAACATCATATAAGATTGATATTCGGGACCTTAAACAGACCCAAAGGATAGAAACTACTCTATAAAATTGTAATTAATTGTAGCAGCTATCTGATATTAAATTGCCGTTTCCTCGGCCAGTTTGCTGTCATTGTGCTTACAGCTTGTTATTCAGATATGTAAAATCTTACGCAACAAGCTGAATCTGCGTAAGACGTACTGTATTATAATTAGAGCTACGTAATGTAGTTTTACGTAATATTATACGTGTAACAAAGAACCATTCTATAAAATCATAATGAATTACAACAATTTGTCCTGATATTATCATTCCGTTTTTTTCAGTTATTTCGTACAACATAGAACTGATAGCTTATTGTATAACACTTAAAGCAATAAGCTATGTTCATGTGAGATGTGTGCTATATGATAAGAGCTAAATGAGATATAACGTATTGTGCAACACATGTAATATTATATTTGTAATGAATATTATTTAGAAGAAGATCTGCTATATAAAATCGCTATTAATTACAGCATCTATCTGATATATATTTCCATTTCATCAGTCAGTTAGTAGCCATTATACCATCACATTTATAACAATTTGTGTACGATTTAAAAAAAATATACAATCGTGTGGGTGTATGCGGATAAAATCAAGTCCAACACGGAGAATAATGACAAATGACATTTTATTTGCATTAATTCAGGTGAGGACAACACACAGGTAGCAATATTTGGACAGTAACAGCACAAACAGAAAATACAGAACTAGTTCAGATTAGCGTCGCAGATACTGGAACAAAAATAGCACTTGCAATAATCAGAGTTATATCATCAACGTTCAGCTCACCAGTTCACAATAGGAACACACTATCGCAGTAATACTCTGCTCTTAAAAAGCGAACTTCGACAACTCCGGTAGATACCAGCCGCTTCCAAAAATTCACTCAGCCCCGCTACCGTCAGTTCCTTGGCAGATCCGCTCAGCCATTTGCCCACCACTTCCAATCGATTTCCCGATCGGTCTTTTCCACTTCGCACCTCTTCGCTATTTATAGGCGCTTCAGTCAGGTGTGGTGTCACAGGGAAAATTCGGCAACTCTTTTCCCAGTAGAGATACCCCCTAGATTTCAGTTCTTTCTGGAAACATCTTTTTATGACCGAAGTCACTGTTGCTCTCTAAGTTGCCAAAATAATCACCAAATTATCTCCAAGTTTAAAGGGTAATTGCTTATATTTTCCTTGGCAGATTGATTACATCTCTGTAAGTGTCTCTTTTCCTTGATACGAGAACAGTTGCAGGGAAGCATCATCTCGGATTCGAAAAGAAGATATATAATATTTTATATATATATATATGATAAGCTAAACGATGTAGCATTTTGTGTAAGGTATGTAATATTAGAAACGTAATGAATGTTTTGCAACAAAAGATAGAGGTAAAAACACATGTTCAGCTTATGTAATATGAAAGTTAATTATTTATGAAAAATCTGTTAAAATACCAGAAAAGTATGGAAAAATTAGCAGGGACTCATATTTTTTAAAATTATTTTGCCTTGTTTTCCCGCATGCAACATGTATTGATTATGAATGCCAGTCTAAATCTATTCTTTTTTTTTTTTTTTTTTAAAAAAAAGTCTTTTTATCTGTCGTTTGTCTCTGATAATAGGTTCATTTTTTCGAACTGAGTTCTTATTGGCTTATATGCATTTAAAGTATTAATACCAATGCTTCACATTGAAAAAAAATATTGCGTACGTTTCTTCTGATATTTTCAAAATTCATACATCTTTAAACTGCAAAAAATTTCGGATGTGATAGCCGGAAACTGAATCATTAGTGCTCTGAAGTATTTTAGAAATTAAACAATTAACCCTTCGTGCTTCTAACTCTAGGTTTTCAGAAAGGTTTTTCTCTCTTTTCTTAAGGAATTCAATTTATTAAATTTAGCTTTGTGTTTGTAAAAGCAGAACAATTCTTTTTTTTTCAGAACTTTTAAAGGCCAACGAAGATTTTCAGCTTACAACTACAAATTCCTTTGCTTGGAGTATGTTATTCTTTAAATAAAAATAATGAAAATATATTAAACAATTTTTCTCCCTCTTCCACATTATATTTTGGTAAACAAAAGAGTGGCAAATTCTTCAGTCATTCTTGGAAGCTGAAAACCCTGGGATCCAAAATCTTTAATTGTTACAACAAATGATATAATAATTATATTTACAAATAATAGATTAATATTACAATTTACGTAAATAATTGTATGTATAGAATAATTAAGTTAAAATTGTAAATTGGTTTCTAATTGCTTATTGATTCCTTACACAGTGTTCCCAAATAAAAATTTCATAATATTGCATTGATTTATTTTAAAAATACACTAAAAATAATTATACTTTATGCGAATAACACAGCTTTGCTAATGAATAATTTTAATATTATTGAATCGGATTAAGGGAAAATTTAATGTAAAGATTTCAAAAAATTTCAATCATTTTACAATTCAAAACTGTTTGAAGAAATATTACTAACTTTCTGATACGCTGTAAAAGTATGATACAATATAATTTGAAAAAATAAAACTATGATATTTTATCATTTGCTTTAATTGTAAAAGTTCTATGCAAAGTTTTGCAAATAACAGATTTAGCCACCCAATGTGTGCTTTTTTATAACTATTATTAGATTACACAATTAAATATAAGAATTAAAGTAAACGATGAAATATCGAGAAATGGACGATTGTAAACTTTTCCGATATTAAAATAAAAGGAAACGATAAATTATTAAATTGAATATATTTAAGCTAATTGTAGTTAAAACTGAAGCTAACGATATAAAATTGAAAAGAGATCTGGTGCCCCAAAGCATCCCACCTAAAACAATAGGCCCTTTGGTTGCTAATTCTTTACTTCCCAATTTATGACCTAGATAAAATTATCATTAATTTGAATTGAAAATGAAGATTTAAAGTTTTTCTTTTTTGAACATAGTGGTAATAAAAACTTTGATCTCTATTTATAACAACCGTCAATTAACGAATACGTTATGTTGTGTTATTTCAATATATCATTTAAATACTCAATTTTATTAATCATTTTTTATTTAATGATTTATTTTATTTCTATTACCTCGTCAGCACAGAAAACAACGTTATTTATTGAAAATAGGTCGTAGTCCAAAAATCAAGTAAGCTATTAATATCAAATATTAATAAATCGATTATTTATGAGATTCTGTACAATTCATATTACTCAGTGAATGTTTCTAACTTTTTATTTATATATGCATTAAAGAAACAATATTATGGATTTCCTCCTTTTCTTTCTTTATATGTATACTACTGGACATTAAAATTGCAACACCACGATGGAAAGCAAATACAAAAAAAAAAAGATATTTACAGTATGACCTGAAAACGAAATCATTAAATTTGCAAGCAGTTTGGGGGGTCACAGGGGTGCGACATTAGTAGAAACGGCTGCCACCCCTGGCAGCTAAAAAGTCTCTTTCCCGGTTATGTATGGAGTCGAATTGAGCTTGGATGACAGAAGCAGGTTACTCATTCCATGCTACTCTACCTGAAGTCTATGCAACACTTCATCAACCGTATTAGCTAGAGAGTGGTGTCGGGGCAGTCTCTCAGCGACCCATACCCAAATTTTTCAATAGGTGACATATTTAGAGAACGTGCAGACCAGGGCAGCAATCGAATATCCTATGAATCGAGGAACGTTAGAACACGACGTGAAACATTGGTCTTGCATTACCTTGTTGGAAGATGATGTTTGAGTCCTCAAAGAAAGGCACGACCACTGAACGTAAGATTTCAGAATTGTACTGATCAGCGTTCAAATTACCATCGTTCCGAACTAGAGATGTGCGTGTCGTGTATCCAAAGCCTGCCCAAACCATCACACCAGGAGCAGGGTCCCTATGCCGACATCGATTGCAAGCAGGTTACGAGCGGTCTCCTCGCAGCCTTCAGACACGTATACGGCACTGGAATACTGCACGCAGAATCGGGACCTGTAGGAAAATATGAATTTGTGCCACTCCTGTATCCAGATTTGTCGTTCTGCACACCAGAGTCGCCATCTCTCTCAATGCTGCATTGTCAAGGGAAACCGAAATAACGGTTGCCATGCTGACGGTTCCCGCTGCTGCAAACTTCGACGCACCGAACGAGTGGATACTGGGGGTTCTGTAAACATGCCCATTTTTTGCTTAAGGGTCCTTGATGTGGTTGTTTGGTTTTGCAAGGCCGACTTCATACTATGTCTGTCCTCTCAGGCGTTAGTCATGTGAGGATGTGGCGATCTTACATGTCTTTCAATATGATCCTCAGCAACCCATTGATTCTATATTCGCATGACATTGGTTGGATTTGACCAATGCTAAGGGCTATATCATGGAACGATAACCTGCATTCTCCTATAGGCAACGATCCTGCCTCTATCGAATTCCAACATTTGCTGATAAGCATTTCGTTTTTTTCGAGGCATAACACGATATTCTGATCAAACTTCTAACTTACAATATGCTTTCTGAATGAGAAAACCACTACACAACTTTTATTTATGCAGTGCTTCAGTTGTCGTTCCTCCTCCTACGTAAAACATAATATATATATATATATATATATATATATATATGTGTGTGTGTGTGTGTGTGTGTGTTACATGTTTGATGCTAAACTTATCATTGTATTTACATTTACCTATTAAATTGTAAAATATGTCAATATAAATATGTTTAATAAAATTTAAATTAATCTTAGAATCAGTCAGCATAGACATGGTTGTAATATATATTATTATGAAAATTTTCTAGGTGTAGGCGAAGGAAAATCAATCGAACACGGAGGATAACAACAAATGAAGCTTTATTCGTAAATCTTCACGAAGACAGACAGGTAGCAGAGCTTAAACAATAACAGCACAAACAGAAAACATTTGACTTGTACATACTAGTGACACAAATACAGGAAAAGAACAGTATTTTTAATAACAGTTATAATTATATTAAATGCTCTATGTTTAGACTGAAGAAAAAGAAAATTAATACTTTTAAAAATTTCCTATCCAATAAAAGTAAAATAAAACGCCAATGACTTTATATTGTGCAGGATGTTACCAACTATTTAGTCGTAAGATATAATATCAAAGAAAATGATAGTAAACATAAAAAAAAAATCGAATACTGTACTATTAGAGCTACATGAATAAGTCTTTAAATAATAATAATTTAATAATATTTTTAACAAACATATAAAACTTTTTCCCATTAGAAATATTTAAATTAATAAAACCTCTTTAAATATAACTAAAAATGATAGCTCAATTTATATTTAATTATAATTATATAAAAGATATGCACAAAATGTTAAATATAATAGGAAAATTAAAAAATTTTATTAATAAAGAATACCAACATGTAATTATTGGTCATACGAGAAATGTTATAGACAACGTATTAAGAGATATTATAAATAAAGGTACTAATTTTTGCTCTAATGGTCTCAACTAATAACTCATACATTAAGGAAACGCCTAATTATCCTACTTATAGCTTTATTACTAAATTGGTTATTAAATATAGGTTACCAGAGTAGAAGCATACAAAATGTATATTACAATATTGATAAAAAAAATTATAACATTCATTTCAAAACCATTAGTAGCACGAAAATTAAAGAAATAAATGAAGTCCATTATAAAATCCTGAAATGTTTTGCTATTGGATATGAAGATAAAGATCCAAGTAATTATGCAATTATTTGTTAAAATTACTGCTATTAAAGGATTTATAATCATCTTCAAAATAATATGGTTTTTAATGAAATTAAAAATTGTGGTACATATATTAACAACATAATTACTACATTATGTTAAAAAATTGGCTTTTAAGCGAATAATATTAAATATCCACATATATTTTTAACAAATATTTCACAAAGAAGCTATTAAATTTAGAACATTTACTAATGGATTTATAATTTATTTTACAAAAGCCAGTTATTTATAAACATTTTACAAGAGGTTATACATAGTTTTAATAGGATTACAATCATTAAAAATAGTTCAGATGCCATTAAAATTATTCCAAACCAACAAATATCTATAATTATGATTTATGAAGATCTTTTTAATTCTAGAGATATGGAAGATCTAAAAATAGGGTAATTTAAATTATTTTTAAGAATTGTATCATTAATTATTTTATTTCTTTTGCGAAATTTAACTCTCTTAGTATTTTTTAAATTTAATGATAAAAATTTAAATAAATTATAGGTATTCCGCAAGGAAGGCTAGTTAATAACAGTTCAGATAATACATTTTTTCCTTTTTATTAACATAAATATATAGATAAAAACTATTTTGTATTTTTTAGATATATTTAAAGAAATATATTAGATATATAGATTTTTCAGGTATATTTACTCAATTATCTTTAATTAATGCATATATCATAACATTGATTAACAATGAATATGAGAAGAACTTAGCTTTTTACCCTTCTTATTTAAATTTGATTCAAACTAATAAAAATGAAACATTTTCTTCAGACATTGGATTAGAATTTTTTTTGATAGTAAAATTCAGAGCTATATTTTGGTAAAAGAGATATCTTCTTCCTTCAGGTTAATAGGTTCCTCTCCTAGAATAGAAATATTAACATATCTATTTTTAGAAATATAATTTTCAGTTATGTACTACGTAATAAAAATGTTACAAAAATATAGAAATATTATCTAATTATATGAAATTTTGCTACTTTCGTTTTCAGACTAATTATTCCACTACTTTTTTTTAAATACACATTTGATAAGTGAAAATAAATAATTAACAATTCGGTTTTTTTAAAAAAAAATTGGTTTCTTTTGAAATTTTGATATTACTCTGGCAGCGAATAATCAAATTTAGTGTAACTGACTGACACTTAAATTATCAGTAAAATTGGATTAAGTTTAATTTCATCTAATAGATGGCAATACGAGTTTGATTTAAGATAATTAAAATAAATCTTGCAGAAAAATACCAGCTTTATAAAATTTAAATTGAATAAAATACTTTTTAAAAAATCTTTTAGAATTTTCAAAATTTTTAATTTTAGTAGTCTTAAAATAGCAGTTTTTCGATTTTAATATGAATAGAATAGACGGGAAATTCAATTTTATTAAGAATAGAATAGATGGGAAATTTAGCCTGAAACTATATTAATTTAGAATTTCACTGAGTTTTTTAAGCGTTTTAATGCTACTAACGCCAATGCTGATTATTATCGTTTATTTAAAATTTACTTGAGTATGTTTATTTAGAATCGATATCTTTTTTAGATAACTTTATTTCATATTCTTTTCTGTATTCCTAACCCCGGAAACTTTGTACTCTTATTGTCAATTTTCTAATTACTTTTTTAATCAAATTATTATAAAATAATGCGGATTAGGGCATATTGAATCCATAAATCAATGTTTAATCCCGCCTTCCAGTCTAAAGCTTGAAAAAGTAGTTTTATTTACTTTATATTAATTCTTAGATGATTTATTTTCTTTATAATTTAAAGTTTAAAAAAAAACTTACCTTAATATTTTGCTTTGCTTATTTTTATGGTTTTGTGTTCAATATTGAATTGTAATTAGTAATATTTATCCGTTTGATACTCATTAATAATTCTAAATGTTTTTATTTCTGGAAATAATTATAACATTTTCTTAGAATTTGGTTACATATAAAATTTTCTGTTGCCCTTTTTGTAATTTATATTATTTTCACACAAATGTGTGTGTGGAAGGAACGAAAGGTCAAGGAACGAAAGCCCGATAAAATCTCAATCTCACGGCATGAACACAACTGATTTAGTATTTTCTTTTTCACTGTTTTAGAAAGGAAACTTACCAAGAAAATTAGAAGATGCAATTATTTTCAGTTTGCAATCTATTCGTATGAGCTTCATGAAATGAATGTGGACTCATGTCCTTAGAGAAAGTAGAATAGGCAGATCAGAATAAAATCATTATAAATGACTTATTAAAAACAACTGAACCTCATAATAATATTGACTGGATTTTATTTTAGTGTAGAACAAGTATATTTTCTACATTAAAATTATTTATCGATTAAAAGAATAAAACAAAATTTTTAAATATGAAATATATTTATTCATTGTCCATCTGCTTTCAATATCGGTTACTGTAGAGATGTATATTCAAAATGAAACATAGTCCCTTAACCTTCCTTTGTAAGACTGTTAGAGTGGACTCGTCTTATAATGACCTTTAGAAATTCATAAAGTTCTAAATTAGGTCTTCTGTTTAAACTATATTACCCACTTTAAATTTAATAAAACATCTATTTGTGTACTGTTTCCAATTTTGTTAGCTAGTTAGTGGATCCAAGTGTATCGATTGTATTGTATATCTCATGACACGTACTATATATAATTTAATAAAAGATGATTTGAAGACCATTTATTTAATGTATTTAGAACGAAAATTTAATAATTTTGAAACATAATTTTTAATGAATTTCAAAGTATCATTTTCATCAGTTCTGTAAAGATCAAATCAGTGAGAGCTTTTCGAATTTGTATCTTGTTTCTTTCTAAGCATAATTAACTGAAAAGCATTTAAGCTGGTGTATAAGAATTTTATTATATATCATATTCTTAAGTTTAACTTATGCAGGAGAGAAATTTTTGAAATATTTTTTCTTATTAATTAAATATCATGGAATACCTCAATACCTCATTTTCTTAGACGGAATATTTAGAGTTAAATCCGGGACACATAATAATACGTCTAAATTAATAATTGCATATGAATCATACATAATAACGATTTAAATTTACTATACACATGTAAAGTTGCCGATTTTTAGTTAATATGTGTATCTGAAAAGTAAATTATAAGTCCTTTGTACAAATTATTTCAAAATGAGAAATGAATATGAAAAAAAAAATCAATATCCTCCAAGGGATATTATGAACAATTAATTTATTAAGAAAGATAAAGCTATTGAAAGATAAAGCTAGGTTTTATTTATGAACAATTAATTTATTAAAAAAAAGATAAAGCTATTGAAAAAAATGAGTTTTTACTTAAAAACCTTTTCTAATCTTATTATATTTGGGTTATAAATACAAATATTTACGACTTTAAAGCATTCTTCATTTCCGACAATTCTGTTATTGAAATATGAACTCAACGAACTTCATCGTAAAAATTATTCCCTCAAGGCATTTCAACTGTTTTTCGGTATTGTTCGAAAACAATTAAAGGCGATATTCTAAACACTTGAACACATAAAAAGAAGTGGGTATTGAGAATATAGAAAAATATTACGTGATTTTGTAATAATTTTGAGTTAAATGGTTTGCAGAATCGAATTGATATGCTCCAAAGATTATCTCTGATAACCTAATACGTAAAATACACGCATTTCTTTGAATAAGTAATAAACAAAATTGTTTTGCAGAATATTATTGATGAATAAATAATTTTAAGAGCATTACCAATATATTTATATGATTTCACAAGAAGCAACAGAGGTGGTTTAGGAATATATGATGCATCTTCTAATACTACTTCTATCGCATTTATTTCTGCAAGTATTACCAAAGCTACAGACATTTCACATAAACACAGTATACGCATCAGGAAACACAAAAGCAAGAGCTATAAAGCAAGAAACGGTGAATGATCTAGAACATATTTTTATTTCCTTCCTCCGCTATTAAATGGACCGTTTCGAGCACATTCCGTTCCTTTCTCACTTACGTCACCTGCTGGGAATAATGGCGAATATGTACATAAAAAAGAGGATGATAGCATGCTTTTAAGAGAAAAAGCGTTTCGTTACACGAGAATAAAGTAGCCTTCTTAATTCATCTCTATAATTTATAACGTTGCGGTTACTTGGGTCATTTCTTGAGCAGTTAGAGAAACAATGAAAGAAAATACAATTATGTCATATAATGGAATTATGTTTTTGAATTTTATTAGTAAAAATATCAATTTAATTTTTCACTAAATTCAATTCATATTCTTAAAATTAATTTACAATTCTTTTACTTGAACTTATAATTTTCTTTCTCCTTCAAGAGAGCTACTTTATTTTTAAATGAAATATTTGATATATAATATTAAACTGTGTTTAAATCTTTGATGTGAAGATTAAAAAAATGATGAAAAGAGAAACAGTATTTTCGGAATTATATTAAACTCATCATACGTAAGCACATACATTCTGACAAAGATGCTTGTTAAAAGGCAGCTGTGATCTTCGAGATAGGCCAAATGGAATTTTTGCAGCGCATCAACTTTGAGGTTAATCGCTTTAAGGACGATTTTTATAGTGAGAAAAAAATGACATTTTTTTTGTTTCATTATAATTCCTTCATTTTATATTGATAAAAATTAAAAAGAAGACAGGGGGGGGGGGAGAGTTATGAAAATGTAGAAAAAACAAACAAACCCATACCATTCAAACTTGTAGCCGCTGGACGTTACTAGTAATTTATAAATGAAATGATTTCATATATTCGGGATATATCTATTCATTACATTTCTCACAAATGCAAAGATTTCTTCTCACATAATTTTTGCTGTGACATCTTGCAGGGTTTTCACAATTCCTTTTTTTAGAATAGTGACATATATCATTCAGTCTTAAGCTATTTTCATGTTCTAACTGTAAACAGTAAATACCGTTATAATGACTTATTGTCGTACGAATGGGAATGATGGGTAGACATTTCTAAAACAATCACTTTATTAAATGCTCAGCTACAAATCTACAGAACAATCAAACTAGAAATCTATGCTATCTATTTCCCCGCTCAATCCCCCCTTTGGCTCCGCCTTCTCTCTTGAAAGCTTACACTATATATACACACAATAGTCTTAATTTGCATATCTCCGTTCTCTTTTTCGGAGGAAGTCCTCTGAGAAAAATAAGTGCTAATTCCCCAGGAGGACTATCAGTGACCAGGTCGCTGATAGACCCGTCACACCGTTATCAATGCAGCCAAACCATAATTCTTATACTTTTCATAGTGATATAATTCTTATATAATTCATGAATAAACCATAATTCTTATACTTTTCATACAGTGATTGCTATTAAGATTCCTTTTTTAGATAATATTCTACCAAATTTTTGTCCTTTTTATTAATGTCATAATTATTATTTTAGAAAAACTAAATAGCCACGTATGGGGACAAGGGCGTCAAAAGGTAAAGGTGAAGACTTTATCTTTCAGATTTCGGATCTCCTGAGAACACATCTACACAGGATCTCTCATTACTGAAGGTGTTATTTTCGTTCTCAGTCGGGGTAATCAGGGATTTGTAGCTGAAATTATTATTTCATCTGCAGTATTAATAAAAAGGAAACAGATAATTCATGGTTTTGAGAAGATGTGGTTAAATTCATCCCACTCAATAATTCTGAAGTGGTAAGAACAGATTGAGATCTGAAAACCATTCACGAGAATAGAAGTGCCCACAGACACATCCTAAATTATACTAAACCACTATTGTGTGTCCAACATTATAATTCTGCTTTGTATAGAAAATATTAAAGGTAAAGAACACAATTCTTTATAACATAAATATTATCTATTACACTAAAATTAACTTAGAAATAAATTGTTGTAAATAACAACATGGTATATATTCAACTATCGCAACATGTTCAATCAGACTATGTAAAAATGTGAATATGCTGGTATTTAAATATAACTACAAATTCATTCAATGTTTTTAATGTTATCTAAGAGTATGATGTCTTAAAAATACACTCAAAAGTGTATATATATATATATATTATAAAAAGAAACTGTCCAAGATAATGAAGTTGCTTTTAAAGGACAATTTCGATTGTTTTATTGGTCTCTAGATCCTAAATTTTACTAACAGGAAACTTAATACCAATACATGCTGCATCCCTTCTTCAATTCCCAAAGCATATATTTCTATGTGTTGTTTATCTTAAAATTGTTCATTTTTAGAAAGATGATAATCTAAGAACGATTTGAAATTTTGTTCTCGTTAATATTAAACAAGTGAGTTTTCTTTAAAAAATGTTTGCGTGTGGCAAATAAAAATGAGTAAGAAATAAGAAGATATTTCTTTTGCTATTGAACGGAGACAAGCGTTTCTATAATCTCTATTTGCATCTTTCTAAACTCCCAGAAACGATGCTTTGAGAAAATAAACTCAAAGAAAATATTTATAAAGTAAGAATATTTTTAGTGAAAAGCTATTTCTGTTGCTTCACCTAACTTAATCAACAGTCTGGATATTTGATTTTCTCAATAATTTCGTATTGTATGGTTATCCTTCTAAGACATTCCAACCATAAGATTATATTAATATATCCCAGCATACATACTGTATACCAATACTTTTTCCTCTCCAAGTTATTCGAAATTTCTCTTAAGAATGCTTATTTTTATAGAAATGTGTCCTAATGTATATTTGTAGATATATTTGGAGATAATTGTACAAAAACAGATGCAATATATTCATACTTACAAAATAGCTTGCTTTCAGAATTGTCTTTTTTATGGTATTAGGTATAAAATAATATCATAAAATGGTATCAAATAATTAAATATTATTTGATTTTGGGGTACCAAATAATTAAAAAAAGGAAGTAAAACTGCTTATGGATTTTTTCACTTAAAGACTCTTATCTAAATGAGTATATGAAGGGTTTTTTCAGTTGTATTTTCTAAATAACATATGAAAAAAAAATTCAGTCATTTTGATACATTCATTAGTCTGTGAATGGTGTCGTTAAATTCCCTTCTCAGAAGTAATTTATGCCTAAAATATCAATAATGAAAGTTTGAAAAATACCATTCCATTAGTTGTGCAAGTCTATTTTAAATCGATATTATTTTATTTGTATGAACAAAAATTAAAATTTTTTGTTTTTATTTTAATACGAATTTTATGAAGGTTTTCCATAAAGAATATTTAATTTCATTTTTAGATGTGTGTGAAAAATAACAAAATCATAATTAATACATTATCTTTTATTTTTAGGTACTTTTTTTTAATTTTGTGGTAAGTGTTAATAATAGTTATTCGCTAGAGCTATGTTAAATACATTTTATAAAAAAAAGTTTTCTTGATAAATAAAAAAAAAGCTTAACTCCCTTTACAATATTTGATAGCATGTTTTCACTCCTTCCAATACTTGTACACGCTTAATGGAGAATTTCATTAATTATAAATTCGATGAAGTTGTGCTGTTTTTTCTTTAAATCCTTTTTTAAGATAAGAATTCTTTTGTTTCTGAATATGACTGTTCGTTGAAAAAATATCTTATATCATTAACTGTAATATTTCCAGTCAAGAAGTAATTTCTGAATTTTCTGAATTACTTGAATTCAGATGTTTTAGAATGAAATTTGTAAGAAAACCTTTTATAAACTAGTTATATTAACTTCAACTGGTTAAGTAAACTTTTGTATAGACTTCAATTAGATTTTTCTAGAACATTCTACTTCAGACATGCCTTTTTCAATTACAAAGATGTGATGAAAATCTTATAATAGAAACTGTATTAAAAATGCCCAACTAATAGTCATTTTCGCAAAAGCAGCGAACAAAATGTTGAACATAATCTTTTTGGATGGAAATGTCATATTTACTTTGATTGATGAAGACAGATGACATCACCTATCGAAAATAATACCATCCTAGTCATGAATAGCTCTTAACAGATATATGAGGTTTTATTTTTCAGTCTGAACATAATTTTTTTTAAAGATGCATAGCCGTGAATAACAATGGAATCCAAATAACAAAATGTGTGGAATAGAACAATTTTAACCTTTCTAAGATCGTGATTTGATTGTAAATAATAAGAATGAATACAGAACTACAAAATTGAATACTTTGCGTCTTCCCATAATATAAGCATTATAAATTTAGGCTATTAACTGTTTTATTCCCATTCTATGAATCCCAAGAATTTGTTCTTGGCTTGCATATATATACTGTGACATATATATGTGTGTGTCAATATACTGTGAATAAATATACCAACATCATATGCAAAAATACGGCGTCTTTAGTGATATAATTTTAAGTGAGTATTTTTGAAAAAGTGGCAAAATATATGAATAGCGATGCTATGATTAATTAGAGTCATAAATATCATTTGTGTTTTTTCCAATTTAAGATAAAAAAAAAAAAGAACCTTACAAGATACAAATTATTAGATAAAATAAATTTCAAGACAATCAGAAATTTCACTGAGTAATGTGCATAATTACAGCCCTACTCTCTTTTGCATCATGATGAGCAGATGGAATATCAGTGAAAATGAATTCTGGAAAAATTTACTAGAATGGGGCCTTTTTGTTTAATCTCACTCGAAGCTCTACGATCGCGAATATTCAAAAAAAGTACCGAAGACACTAAATGTATTCATATAATAATTTATGATTCATTAATATGTATTGTGATAGATTATCATTTCAAACTATATTAAAACGACTATTTTTAAATAATTTTTCAGTCTGTGATGGAATATTATTTCCTCTTTTTGTTGATGTATCAATGCTATTTTTTATCTCAAAAAGAACATTTGAAAAGCATTCAATTGTTAGAAATAAAAATAGGGACATATTTATTGAAAGAATTGGAACTTAAGCAATCACAGAAATTGGAAATTTAATCCCTCCAAACAACATTTTAAACTTAACCAGGATTTTTCAAACACCTTCTTAAGCTTAATAATCCCGAAATTCTTTATATAAAGTGGCTCGAAAGTTCTCAGAATTAGATATATTTTGCTTAACCTAGTTTATCTCTATGTGGGTAGTCCTTTTTAGTTTCATTCATCAACTTTAGGGGGAAAAAATGTTGATAACCATGTATAATTGAACCCAATCTTTCAACAGTTGGATTTTCAAAATAATTAACAGTTGTAATCCTTCCAATGTTGTAATTATTTCAGGACGAAATAATGAACAGCCGGGATGGTTTCAGGAACAAATATTATTTAATACTCGACACGTTCCACAATACAAGACAGGATACAAAACATATATAAAACACAGATTCACGAACATCACTCCATCGTTCTTTTTTAACCAAGTCTCTCGCCTTCTATCGAGCTTGCGCTCGCTAGTCGTCCTTCTCACCAAAAGAACATGTGGCGCCATCTGGTTACCGTTTAATAGTTACATGGAAGGTAGTGGTAAATTACAGTGTTACACAGTTTATTTAGGCTTATTTCCCATTTTTAGAATTTCTACCTTTTAAATAAAATAAAAACACGAACAAACAATGGATAAAAGAAACTATATCTTATGAAATTGAAAAATCAATAAAGGAGTAGAAATAGAGGTAAAAGATACAGAGAATTATAAAATAAAGCAAACAATTGCGGTAAAATAAAAGTTTTATGATCACTGAACACACGTAGAAATTTAGAATTAATACAGATTTTAAACGTATGAATTATACAAAATATTGTTCAAAGTATAATTTCCAACTTTTTGTTATGTATGCAATTTTTCGAATATTTCTTCAATGAAATTCTGTTGAATATAAGCAAAGAAATTTGATTTTTTCTGCATACAATTTCTCAGTGGTGGCTGTATTGATTAATGTTATTGTCATTTTTGATGCATTTAAACTCTTTCTCTCTTCATATTTATGGTTTAAATTAAGAAATACGATGTGTAAGGTGACTGATATGGAGAGTTATAAATTAAAAATTACCTATTTATAAATTGAATGATTCTAAATCAGAAGTCTAGATTTAGTTGTTTTAATCAAACGAGTTTTGATTTTCTCCAGAATGACAGAAAAGATATACACATATGTACAAAAAGCATTTTCTTTACATCTGTGGAATATGAACTCTTCATGTTATGTTCAAAATAATTAATATATTATTGTTTGTGTAGTATATTAAATCAAGTTGGCATCTGAAAAATAATAACTGTAAAGAACAGACTACCAGAAATGTTCATGAAACAAATACTGAAATGTCAGAGTTTTCTAATAAAAAAGTAAATTATTTTTCTAACAATAAATATTTCCCATATTATTTATAACAGATTGAGTGAAGTTTACTGTTACTGTTTATTCTGTTTAAATTAACTTTTAGATAAATCTCCATTGATTGTGAAATTTTCTGGTAAATACTTACGAAAGTGCTTTTTTGGAACATTTTTTCAGAAAAAAAGTGTTATTTCAAAGTTTCTCGTCAAATATTAATTTATTTTCAAGGGCAGGGCACTCTCTCTTGAAACTTAAATTACCTATTGTGATTAATGACGGATTTATTGTGATTTTCTCATAACTATTTTCTGCGAATTTTGGTTATTGGAAATGCATAAAATTACAATTTCTTCCTGAAACGTAATTAGGTAAATTAGATGAAGATAAGAAGTGTAATGAATAGAATTAGAGATAGTGATATGTAAGTGAAACAGAATCGAAAGAAAAGAGAGGGGAGATAGAGGATAACGACTAGTTGATAGATGTATAGATTGAAGAGAAGCAGCGTAGTAAATTGCTTAGGTTGGTTGTAAATCAAGTAGAATAGAGAAGATCTTTAATTAGAGGGAGTGATCTGGATAAGATAAGATTTTATTATTGGAATATGAACTAGATTCAAATGTGTTCAAAGGGATTCAAGAGAGAGAGGAGAGAGAGGTCTTGGATATTCTAAATAAGCTGTGTTGTCTCTCTTGTGTATCTGCAATTGGAGTTTAGAACTTATTGACAATTTAATTAGTCTTTAAGATGGCATTAGAGTTAAATAATGAAGGAATTATATCACTCACATAATTTATAAATTAATCTAATGTAGTTTGCCAGCCCTATTAAGGCTTCACGGCCATTTATTTTAACTGATAACTCTGATAAAAGTGTTTCAGTCATACATAGCTCAAAAAATAACACCGTTTGTTTGAATGCAAATATTTATGGACTTAATTGAGTTTGATTATTTACTCATGTAAGCATCATCATATTAGAATTCTTTTAAAATCGAAGTGCTACTTCTTAGTGTTCATTGATTTTTGGGTTTCAAAGTGAGAGAAAACTTACTCATTCACAGAAAGATATAATTGTTGAAAATATAGGATTTTTTATTGTACGTTTCATAACTTATAGTTCTTATATATGCCTTATTCATATATATTATTAGTCAATTTCAAATTTAAATACGTTAAAGTCTTAGAGATTCTTTCAAGTATTTTCCCATAAAAAGTAAAGTAAATCAACTTTAAAATTTCTTCCGATTTTCTTTTCTTTTAAGATTTCCCTTTAAAGGTTTCTGAAGAGATTTCTTTCTTCAATTAGAATAGGGGCAATGATAATCAAAAATTAAATATAACTTTTTTTTTTATTTCAATAGCCGTTTGGGAAAAATAGTGCATTTTAATTTTAATTAATTTGTACAGCATTTACTCATTTCTTTTAAAAATTTAGTAAATGTATAGAAACATTTTTAGTATTACTAATTCGAACTCTTTTTAATCTAATTATTATGAAAACTCACCACACACACTGAAATAAACATTTAGTAAAACTCACGTAGAAAAATAGAAGTGATTCACGCACACATATATGTAAATATTATTTATCATAGCGGTATAAAATTCAAAAATGAAAAATATGGAATAGAAAGAATCAAATATTCACTCAGGGGGAAAATATTTTTTGGGTCTTGGCATCTTCTCTTCTAAAGTTACAACTCAACTTAATATATAGTCGCTTTTCTTACGTTTGATTTTTGAAACGATGAAAAAGAATTCTAGCATTAAAAAGTCCTTTGATAATCACCAGAAATTTAGAAATATCAGTTATGTAATATAAAAAATATGTTTAGCTCAGAATCTTGCTCGATCTTTTTAAATGAAAAACTCGCGTACTATATCAAGATTATATGAAACGGTTCGTGTAAGAATGGAATTATGCATAATATTTTATTCAAATTTTGCAGACTATTTGAAACAGTGTATGATGTGGTAATATTATTACATTTTTTTTTGAAATTACAATAATGCTGAAGTATGATACAAATATACAATGATATCTTAAAGAATTAGTTTAGTATAAATTATTAAATGCTCATATTTACTATTAATAATATATGATGCAAACCACAATGTTTTAATGAGAAAGTTTTATTCAAAGAAAAAAAATGTGTTGTTTGCGACTATGTTGTGAATGAAAGAGACGCAAGATGTGTATATAATGTATAATAACTATTTCATGAAATTGAATTTGCATCAAAGTATTTATATAAAATTCAATTAAGGAATAAATTTTCTATAACTACATGATAAAATGATAATCATCATGATTATTATACGATACATATATGAAATTCTTTCCTTTATGAGACAAAATTATGATTCACAGAAATGAGTAAAGTTAGTATGTCAGAGCCTCGTTAAATAGGACTTCTTTAACTTGGATAACTCGGAAAATGATTTTCTGTACGTTTTGTTTTGTTTCATGTTTCCTATGCTTCAGTTAACCCAGAATTTTGATAATCAAGAGCAGTAGTAGTTCTGATTAACCCGGATTATCAAGGTCTTATTGAATTATTATAAACTCATGAAATATATATAAATACTATATCAGAAATCAGAATAACATTTAAAGATTTATCACTGTTATTCAGATTCTATATTTTCAAAGCATGATTCTTGAACTTCGTGTGTTCACTGTCGATAAAACTGTCCCAATATATCTTAAGAGTAAACATTAATTTGCAGTTAAAATACTCCACTCTTTCACATAACAATGATGCAAAAACTTTTATCAATAATTCGATTGTCTGAAGTACACTTGTGATGCTTCAGTTTCTCATCTTCCATTCAATGGTGTCATCATTAAAAATAAAATTCAGTCAATAATTATTACCAGACAATGGAGGAAAACAGATTAGTTTTATTCATATATTCGAATAACTAATGTTCAGTATCTCTTATGGAACAGGTCTCTACACGTGTCTGAACTTAAAGATTAATATAATAAAATGCAATTTCATTTTATCACCGGAATATCCGGATCCGAATACTAAATAAGTAATTTATGTTCGGAAAAAAAGACATCTATGTAGTCACTTCGCATTAATTACTGAGAGACAACACTTTCAATCTCTCTCTCTCTCTCTTTTTTACCTCAAACTCTCTTATTAATGTAATTGCAGTTTATAAATGTTATGACATTAGTCTTATTCACTATTCTTCAATATTTCCTATATAATTTACATAAGTCACAGTTCACTCACAAGAAGAGATTCTCAAATAAAATATCTCCAGCGTAAGCTCCCAAGGGCTAATTGAAGGGAAATAACGCGGGTGAGCTCAATTATACCCTGGCATTCAAAATCAAGAGAACCTTCCCTTTTGATTGATTATCTCTAGAAGTACAAACATAATTTTATGAAATTAGTTATTTACATAGACTGATATAATACAAAAAATATAATACAAAAGTTATAGTACATACGCATGATCTTGTGCACATCTCATCAGTGTTGTCAAGTGTAAAAGAGAGATAACAAGATAGGATAAAAATAGAGAATAATACTTCCTATTAATAGAAGTGCGACTCTCTCTTACAGTCATACCGAGTTCTCAGTATGAATTCTAGCATGAAAGGAGACAGTGTATGAATTCATGTGGTAATCGGTAGTTTTGCTCTAGAAACGAAATTTTCAGGATCTGGATAGTTCTGGGAAGGAAGGAGGTGAGATACAATAGAGTATTTCAAATATTTTCTATAGATTAAAGGTATAGATATTTGGCTGTTCGATCCCTTCGGTGAATGTCTTCCTTTTCCAGAAATATCTCAGCTAAATCAGTCCAATGTGGAGGAGCGTAGTCGTCTTCCTACTCTTTCTCTATTTCACACACACAAATCAGGGTCAATAGCACTTTTGCAGTGAAGAATATGGTTGCTCAAGATTTCATCCCTATTCCTCATAGAAATCATAGAAACTCTGCCAAAGGAATGAAAGTCTGTGCGGCATTTCACCATGATGCTTGCCCAGATGTTCCCCAGACCATCAAATTTAGACTGCCGTTACTGGTGGCTTGCTGCAATAAGGATGTCCTTTGCTCTATGCTAAACGTGATGTTCGATATACAGAAATGAGTTGAACGCTAACAACATATTTTCTTGTAAATTCACGTCTCTCATGTAGTTTTTTTGGAAACAGTAACCCATGAAGCATGTTTTTCTGTGTCCGCATGAAGTTTATGACTATGATAGATAAGAAATATTTGCATTGCTGAAATTGTTGTATTACTTATTAATCCATCTTCCTATAATGGACAAATATTGGACTTAATAGTACGTCATGGATCTTGGATGACCTTGCTCAGGTCTTCTCTCTACGTTTAAGGTCTCGTAAACTGTCTCCAAAAGTTACTCAAAACGCCAGTTTAATGTCTAGCAATTTTTATTTCAAATACTTAGCCTCAAGTCTCCTGACGATTCACGAAATCATTTCAGTATCCAAATGCTAGTGGTTACTCATTTTAACTGTTTGATTTTGAATTTCACTGAATATTGCAAAAAAAAAAAAAAAAAAAAAAAAAGTCATAGAGGCATGTGAATGAGCGAAGCTAAGAAATTCGAACGTGTGCTTATAAAATACTTTCCTCTAAATGCACGATACACATGCACATCCACTTTAACGTAATCAATACTAACTATTTGCATCTTTGTTTGGATGCATTAGTTTTATTTTTCGTTTAGTGTTTTTCGAAAAATTTGTCTAAATATGTCAATTACTTTAATTTTGAATGTCAATGTCTGACGTCATTTGATTATTCGTCATTTAAATGGATTATATAAAATGTTCAACCAATTCCTCCCCCCTCCTGATTATGAAAGACTGATTGATCTAATTTTCAAACATTTTGAAAGATTTTGTTGAATTTCCTTTTAAATATATATATATATATATATATATTTATAAAATTGTATTTTTATAGCAATAAGAATTTTATTTCTGATTATTTATGTTATTTGGAAAATAAAATATCCTTATTTAAGAGATATTCACACAGAAAAAATATTTTCCATTTCATTTGTTTTAATAGCTTTGTCGATTTATCTAATCTATTTTTATCTTTGAGGTATGGTATCGTTAAATAAACAAACTTGTCTCGTATATTTTATTATAAGCTCTGTTAAAATTATATAATAAATTCTCTTATTATTTAGAAATTATCTTATAAGTTAATATAATTGCATAAGAAATTTAAGTTAAAAATAAAATTTTATATAAATTAGTAACAAATTCTATAGAAAATGTTTAGAGATGCATTTGCTTTCTTTATTTATATTTCTAAACTACAAATATTAAAATGAGTTTTCAAAAATGTGACGTTAAAAATTTTCCATTCGAAGTTTTTATATTCTTACATACAAAGAAAGTAACTAGAAACAAAAGTTTCGAACACACAAGAAAAGCTTTAATTTCCTATCTACTTTTGATGTATATGTTATATATAAATGAAACTCACTAGATCGTTTGATACCAATTATGCAAAAATTAGATTTTGGATGCAAGAAAAATCTGAAAAAATAAAAATTCGTAAGGTTATAAATTCAAATTAAGGTAATTTTTAAATAATTTCTGTTTTATAAAAGCAAAATGTCTTTTATTTTTAACTGGAATTTTAATATAAGCCTTAAAATTCGTCGAGCTTGTTACTAAAGATCACTCAAAATTATTATTGAAGATAATCAAGTAAAAAAATAATTATATATAAAGTATCCTAAACGATAAGATATGAATTTTGAGAAAATTTGCTACAATGTTTTAGATGTATCTCAAATTCGTTTGAAAGAATTACAAATGTATTAGAAGAGTATTGATTCACTACTGAATTACTATAAATTGTCTGTCTCATAATTTGATTTAGTTTGAACGTACTGAAGGCTTTACAAAAACCATTTCTATTCTATACATCGACGACTAAACAAACTACTGAAAAAACAACATTCCAAGGAAACAAAGTTTTTTTAAATTTTTTTTTTTCATTTATCTTTTTTCCGGTTTTAAAAGTACTGTTGTTGATGTCGAGAACACTTATCTTCACTATCAAATTCCAAATATTCCCCAAAAATTCGACCGAGTCACGAACATTGACAAATGGTTGAACAACGATCGGTATAAAAACCGTTCCCCCTTTAAGCAAAGAACACTTTCGGTGATTTATATCGGACAAAATAACAGATCATTCTTCTTTTTTTCACTCTAATCAATAAAGCCGTGAACCGGATAGTCCCTTGGAGGTAATAGTTTTGAATTGGAGAAACTTCGAATCGAACAGCAAGAAAATTGGATTCGCCGGAAACCATTGGGTTGGAAATCTTTTTAAAGAACTTTAATGGCTCCAGGCTCTTGCATGTAATGAAGTAAGAATAGAGTCGAATCAGAGAAAAGATTTTAAGTCGTGGTGGAGCATTTTTCAATACTATTAGGCGACAAACGCTAATATGGGACTACTTTTCCCTGTTTCCTTAAATTAATAGTCATGAACTTTGTATTTTTGTACCTCAGAATTCTATTTTTAAAAGAAAATTTAGAGTACTGTTTTGTTTCGAATTGAATGTGACAGTGTTAAATGACAAACACTTTTTAACGCGATTGATCACGAATTTCTATGTGGAAGATAGGATTAGTGAAAAGATCATTCAATAGAAAATTAAAAACAGAGTATCATGTAGAAGTTGTGTGTGTGTTGAGGGAGAGAGAGTATTGTTGTGTTTTTCTAATTAGTTTTTCTAAAATATATGATAAGATTTATAACAAATTAGTTTATGTTAAGGAATTCATTCGAAATAAAAACTTACATGATAAAAATATAGACTTGAATCAATTTTTTTAAAAATATAGTTCTTTTAAAATTGTCCTTCTTTTAGATACTTTGCTGCTTTTTTAAGATAATATTCTTTAAGATAGTTACTACGAAATATATACCCATTGCGATAAATGATGGTACTTAAATTTTATTATGGTACGTCAAATTTCAAACTGAATGTTAGTTTTGTTTATATGTACATTGAAGGACTGAAAAATATATCATTATGGTTAAGCGATGTAAAATAAATACCGATAACTAATATTGATTACATTGAAAAAACAAAAACGCCATGTCTTTGATTCAGAAAAAATAAACACTTATTAAAATCAATACAATCTACAATTCAAGAATCGTTAAGTAATAATTTCACTAATAATATTCAGAATCATACCACAAATATGTTTTTCGGCTTTCATCACAGATAAAATTTCTGTTTTTTTTTATAACGAATTTTCTTCAATTAATTAAAACAAAGTTCTCACTTATTAGAAAAGAATGGGAAATATGAAGGTTGTCAGATTACGGTTCAAGAAGGGTGAAATAATGTTTATTATAAATTCGGCGATCAATTCTATAATAAGCGTAGACGGTATAATCTAAATATTTAGAAAATTTATAACTGTTATTCAATATTTATTAACGTTAAATTTTGTTTGATTACTCAAAGGAATTACTTTTTCATTTTGTTGGTAAGAATTACATAAACTATTGATATGCGAAATAAAGACGTAGATTGAACATGTATATGTTTCTTATAGTTAAAAATACTTAGTTGTATTACCTTATAACGTGTTTTACGTGAATAATACTAGGACTACTTATTAACTTTGATAAAATTACGTGATTTAGCTTATTTTAAGTGAACTTAAAATCTACGTTTATGAAATCTGGTCCAAACCTTTTGAGAAAAGGTACTCCTCTATTTTACACAAATTGAAATTATTTTTTTACATAATTTTCATATTTTATGGGTTATATGAGGAGAGCAGGGATATTTATTTCAAAATAGCATTTATGAATAAGCAGATAATATAATCTTGCAGTTAAGTAAGTTAAGCTTAATTATTAGAACAGATCACCAAAAAGAAGTATTATTATTTTCCTTCGGCCAGCCATCATTGTAATTGCCAGGTAATTCCAACAGATCATAATTGTATGTACATTACGCAATAGGAAATTATATATCTACACAATAGGCAAGAGTTATGTAATAGAGTTGCACAATAGGGAAGAGTTATATAACATAGTTGCACAATAGGGAATAATTGTTACATTATAAGAGTATTATATAATCTATAATTGCGCAATTAGGTAAGAGTTAAAAGTGATAGAATAATGGACTTGATTAGAACTTAATCTTCGATTTCTCTTTTATTAGAAATGTCAGTGAAAATGTGATTCAGTACTATTAAAATAACTATACTTGATTAGTGTCCTCAGGTAGCCATTATTATAAACATATAGACAGATAATACGAACAGATTACAAATATCACTGCCAAATAATCAGGGTATAAAAATAAATGGAATAATCTATCTCATTTGGATAACATGCTGCGCCATATAAGTTCTCTCTCGGTAATATGGCAGATATCGGAGCAGAGCCCTGCCAGATTTTTAGAAAATTACTAATAATAACGTATTTAAACAGAAGCAGCTACGTATTATTATATAAAATTTAACTCAGTACACGTAAGTAAGGTGTATAACACACAAAATAGCTAAAACCGTAAAAAATATACAGTTTTGTATTTAATAACCTACACTATTCCATTTCAGTAAAAGTATGAAATAAAACTCTAAAAACGCCGTCTGTGTCTGACTGTGTAAAAATGCCACATTACTGGTTGGGTCGGAATAGTAAAATGTGTGTGTGTGTGTGTGTGTGTGTGGTGGTTGTCATTGGACATTCTTACGAACAAACATTGATGGTTTTCTTAAAGGCAAAATCTGTATTGTTACCAAATAAAAGTTTGATTCAACTTTAAATATTTAATTAATAACAGTAATAAATGTATCCAATGCAATTCTTCTATGACTTTTATTAACTAAATATTTCTAATATTCAACCATAATACTACAGTCATGCCCTTGTCATTCAAAACTTTCGTATCAATAAGATTAGATTAAACACTTGAAGAATCTCTTGAAGAATAGGGACATGCAAATAATTTTCATTCTTCTTACTTGTTTTTGTTATTAAAACATAAACTTGTTTGATATAGAATATAAAATCCATTTCTTACGACCAGAATATATTTTATTTGAAATATTTAAAATTACATATAAAATATTTTCTGGATATTTTGAATTCTAGTATAAGTATTTTTATATTTTGAGTTGGCATTTTGATTTTTGATTATATTGGTATATACCTTTAATGATAAACCTTACTAAAAATCTAATGTCGGATTCTTGAAACTATTTAAACATATTTTCCATGAAGTGTGGACAGATACTAAATAACATTACTTAATTTTATTTTACTATAATTCTTTTCTTGATTTAAGGTTGTTTGGTCTGGTTGGTAAGGTTTTAGGTCTAGCTGTAAGGTTGTTTGGTAAGTTAGGGTAACAATTTTCAATTCAGCTCACATTTGTTTGAATAATATTATCTGTTTTAATAAGTATTTATACAAATTTTGGAGCTATTTTAATTTTAATTTTTGTTTATTTTCTTTAGAAAATGTTTTTAATTTGATTTGGATTGATGATGTAGTTTTTCAATTAATTCTTTCGTTTTAGTTCAATGTTCTAAAATTTCAAAATAAGGTTTAAATGGGTCTCATTTATATTTAAAGTATGTTGTATATCATATAACTCATATTATGTATGTGAAAAATTGAATAACTGCATGCATTGATGAAGAAATGTCTCTGTTCGTATGAAGAATATCACCAGCCAGATGGTACATGACTAGACGATAAATAAATTTCAGACATACAAACTAAGAGTTTAATGAATGCAGATGGATGCTGCTGTATGAATTTTACAGCTACTTCTTCAAAATGTCTTCAATATTTCTATGCCCAAGACATATTACACTGGATATATAATACTATGTCTCTATCGCCTGTGGTTATAAATGTTCATAGAATTATTATAAGTAGTAGAATTAGAATTATTCTAAATAGTGTATATGTATAATTGATGTATGTAAATTAATAATTGATAATGGAGGACTTTGAAATGTGTTTAGTTTGAAGTTTCATCTTATTTTATTCAAGTGAGGTATTATAATTCGTGTCTTAATTCTTTAAATATAATTCTTTGGTGAAATTTTATTTGTATTTGTTAATTATTTAAGAGTTCAGTGACTGGTGCTTGTTTTTAGGAATCAGAAAACAGTAATAACAAATTTCACAATTGTTAGCTATGTTTCTTTAGCCTATTCCTTGTGGTTGGAGATTTTCTTCCTGAAATTAACTACAAACACAACACTAGTTTATTTGCATTATCAAAGATTTAGCTATAATTGAACTAATGGTCTCCAGAATATATTTCATATTAATTAACGGGTTTCACTAGGGTATTATTTGGAATTATTAAGGTTAACAAACATGTTTTACATGTATACAAGGATGATATAAACAGTTTTCTTTCATACTTCCAGCAAAGAGGATTTATTGTGCATTAACTTGATGATATCACCAATGGGTTGAACACCCCATTGTTCCTAAAACTTTCAAAATGGTTTGATGTTTCACTTTATTTAATTTACCATAAAATATTTTGTAAATATTCAGAATCACTTCTGAATGAGTCAAATCTTGGAATATCCTTTACATTTACAATGATTCTGATAATTAAAAACACCGCAAGAGAAAAAGCATTTTAGACTACTGACTGATCAATATGTGCCTTCATGAAAAATATCTTCTACTTTATGAAAAGGGATTTTGTTGTTTTTAACTTTCTTGGATTAGGAAGTTGAGCGTGAGTTTGGAAAAACCTAATATGGCTTGAAGTATGAGGGAAAAGGTGGCAGAATAAAATTTACAAGTCAGTTGTGAGTATCCTTTGCTTGCAATTCTTGTTAAGAAAGATAAAAATTGAAGAACACTACAATCCACCGAAATAATTCAAAATAATACCATGACACAGATCTAATCATCATAGAGGCATTTGACTATTATTCCTGATCAATTCGATAAATGGTTTTCAGTTATAAGATATTCTTGCGTTAATTTATGAAATTACTGTCCTGAAATTGTATAGGAAGTGAAGTAGAAAGTATTTTCAAAATGGAAATTATTTTAGAAGTGAAAATGTTCTTCATTAACAACTATTTTAACTATGGTTGGCGTTCTATCGATGATGAACTCCTTGGTACTAACCTCTCAGTTAATATATTAAAACTTCAAAGCTACAGTTCTCTATTTAGGTCCACCAAGAATAACCAAGTGATGCTTTACCAATGCAAGGTTTCTGGGCAAAACTTTCTCCTGGAGACTCCAGCCCCCAGCTCAGAGTCTAATTTGGATTTAGGCAGAGCCTATCTCTTGTAGTCCATTCGTTGTTGGTTAAACAACCATTAATCTCGTAGTTAAATGCTATTAGTGCCAACTCACTTCGTCACACTGAAACCCAGATGATTTCCATTCAGTAGCCTTGAATGGCTGCTTAAAGTCCTTTATCATCATCTCCACTGCCATTGAATTGCCATCTCGTTTCTCTTCCTCCGATATCTACAGCTAAGTTTTCTGTTTTCAATCTGATTACCTAAATCCAGGCTTCCTTTTGGTTGGAAGAAGTGTGTAGGGTTTAATCGATTCAGAGCCCCTAAGACTAGTAGAAGAATGTGAATAGTAGTATCTGGGTGTGGTGTCTGATGAACTATGAGCATGGGCCATGAATACATTTGCGTTCATTGTGGGTCCAGTTGGTTTTATAACGTCGCGCCAGCATGCTTTGCAGTTCGTGGCATGAGACTCAAAGTTTTCAGCAGATCAAGTAGAGACATTTACTTGGTCGGCACCTCCCTGTGACTACCACACCCACACCAGCAAAAGAACTTTGGGTCTCAAGGCAATTCTTAGCTTGCGTGTCATCCCACACCTACATGGTCTTCCAGGCATCCCAGCTCAGTGTGCAGACAATGCCAGTTGCAGTCTGATACTAGGCTACCTCAAATGCCCCTCAGATATGGTCAGTTGCACAAAGAACTGGTGCAATTATAGTCCTCAGACATTTGCTTCGATTGGGCTTCAAGTCTTTGCTTGGCGTGGTGTAGAGAAAAGGAAACTAGTGTCAGATTCAATTATCTTTACCTAAACAGTACTTTTAAAATAACCTTCAGACTGGCCGCCAAACTCTTGTCACTTTGAGTAACATTAATTTAAATACAGATATTGACATTAGAGCATAAGATTTCTGAAAATAAAGATGCAGTGTACTTTTTGTACTTCTTTTAAAACAGTGTCCAGAAAGGGTTCAATTTTCCATGATTTTCAGATTCAATGTATATGTATTTTGTCTCAATATCCAAAATACTTCTCAGGGTGTTTCTATACATTTTCCTCTTTTGCAGTGATAAATTGTTTCTATTTGTTATTTTTATAATTGGGAATATTTCTGTGGCTTTCTAGGATAATTATTGAAATATCCATATTTGTAGTATCATAGTGTGTTGTCTAGTGATGGAGATGAAATATTTATTTTCAATAAGAAATAGAAAACTTTATCTTTCTCTTGAGATTCTTGTTTCACCTGTTGCTTATTCCATTAATAATCAGAACTTGGATCATTATTTTTGTTCTTTTCTCTGAAAAGTTCAAGTCATATTACCAAACATATGCTAATGCAGTTGTTAATTTTAAACGATTATTTTAGTAGTAGTCACACTGTAAACGTTTTCTTATCCATATGGGGCCTGTTACACATCTTTAAAAATCCTGGTGGCACCGGTTCATTGATTGGAATTCAAGGTTCATTCATTCAGTTATTTGTATAATGCCTTTAATAAA
>BMAW01120808.1:370520-474196 GCA_019974015.1 Nephila pilipes | reverse complement strand
AGTTACGTATTGCTAGAGGGGTTTTTTTCCATCTCAGCTTTTTTTAATCTATGTCGATCCAAGTACGAATTCATGATGTTATGCTCAGACATTCCCTCTATTTTTAAATTCAAAAAAAAAAAATTGAATCTCACTTTAGGAACTTCGTGTTGTGTTAATTACTTACTTTTTAATAACACTTGCGAAAAGCAAAAAACTTAGTACTCACTATATTTATCTGATTTCATGAAAACATATTTCAACTTTGTTATGACATAAATCTTCTTCTAAGAATTCTGGAATTATATCTGAATCAGTAATATGTTTTTGTCATGATTGGAATTTATAAAATTACTGTACATAGATCAATGTTTCATTCAAAATCAAAATTAGCATTAATTAAAACATTCCGTTACATCTGTAATAGTTTTTGTCAAAATAATTCAAACAGACGTACCTGAGATGATACAAGAATTCATTTTAACGAAAATTTAGGCTAATCCTACAAATATCAAAATCATATGCACCGATTAGTAAAAAAATTTAATGGCTCAATTATTCTGTGCAAAAAAGTTAATACTTACTTGTGACTTGAGGAACAAAAAACATAAAAAAGTAATCATAAAATAAAGAAACAAAAAATTATTTTAAGTATTAAGGAAGTTGATTCAAATTTGTCCTTTAACAATCTTTTTAAATTTGGCTCAAGTTTAATAATTCAATTAATGTTCTATACTTTTTATTATTGTATCCCTTAATATACCATTGTATATTTGTTATGCTCAAAAAATACTATGAGCCTTGAAATATCTTATAAATATAGTTAACTTGCTCAGAAATCCTGATGTAAGATACGATTTTGATACGGGTTAGATAAATATAACATTGAGTCAGTTTCATTTTTATGTTCTAATGGTCAATAAATACTTGGTACAACTTGCTTATATATATATATATGTGTGTGTGTGTGTGTTAATTTTTGGTATATAGCATAATATAATGTTTAGTAAATACACTCATATATTTTTTAATATTTTATTACATATTTGAGGAAAGTAAACCCTTATATGTATATGACCAATAAAGATTCCAGGTTTATTAAAGTGTTTTAATATTTAACTCAGCAATGGGTCCAGACGTCCGATCTGAGTAAATGAGAAATACCTAATCCAATTTTGTTTCCGAACCCCATTGTAAAATTACTTTTTCATGACGAACAAGACGTCTGTGTCCATCGTCAGTTTGCGCAGGGTCCTAATTGTCTTGGGTTATTGGGCCACATTTGCGTGCTTGCGTTGCTCAGTGACACTGTTAGGAACTAAATGCACTCTACACTGCTCTTGAAAGAGAGGCTGAGGACGGCAATGCAATTTATTAAAAGTCCAGTCCCAGTTATATCTCGTACATAATGATTATTTTCTCATCTCAGCTTTTGCAGGAGTCACCTTAAGCGCAGTGGTTACAAGCATGTAAAACATAATTATGTATTAACTTGGCTTAGAAAATGAATGTAATGAGGTGAGTTGGCTGACAGATATTTTACATGTGTGAGAGTTTTAAATCTTCCAACAGTTTCACTTTCCATGTTCCCAAGATTATATATATTCATGCACTAATTTATGCATGAAGTTATCTGAGTTGCGTCTGAGACAACTAATTTGAACTAGGAATCTCTCCTGAGATGTGAAGTTTACATTTAGATTTCAATCTGTTTAAAAAATGAGTTTATGACAAATACGGTGAATTTATAGTAAAAAATTTAGATTTGCCTCATTTCAAAGCATTTGTGTAAAAAATGATTTCTAATATAACTGAGAACTTTTCTTGGCGCCTTTCTCCTTTTTCAGCTTCTTAGAATACATCTGCTTAAGATCCTGCTCTATACTTCGTCAACTTTCTGGAACAAAGTCAAAATATTGAGATATTTTTTGGGAAAAAGTAATTGATATCATTGCAGAATTTTCCAATTTTTCAGGAATGTGAAATAAGATATGTATTTTTCAACAGTTTCTTTTGTGAATTAAAACACCCAATGGTAGTTGTTTTCACATTCTTTGACGTCAGTTAAGCGTCGGTATTTTTTTAGCCATGCTATTCAGAACCACATCAAAGAAATTTAAGAACTGATTCTAAAAACTCTAATAGTAGTATATATTTTTTCTAAACAAAAAACCGTAATAATTCAGGCAGATATATATTTTTTCAACAAAAAACCGTAATAATTGTAAGATATATAATTTCTAGCCAAGTAATTTTCACATTTGATTATTATAAATTATTTAAGATATTTTTTTAATATTAATCAATTTTCATTCAGAAATAAAAGAGCAAAATGAATTGAAAGCAATGTATAACAACAATATATAACATGAAGGCTGCACATATTACGACTTTGGTCCCTAAATAGTGAAACATCAACAAAAAGTCAATCATCAATCAATTTTGCACAACTTCAACTTGCAAATAAAATTGATTTTTTTTTTTTTTTTTTTTTTTTTTTTTTTTTGTTAATTTGAGAAATAACATTCTTATCACTTGACATCTCCATACTATTAGAAATGAGAAAAAAATCTCCACTTCAAAATATTAAAGTTGTGTAAGTGTTTTAGAAAACTTTAGAACCTCCTGTCTTGGTAGATGATAAAATAAAAAACAAATAGCATCAATAAACATTGTAGAATATTAGGTAATACATAAAATAAATCACGTGGAGACACTGTCTTATTATGAATACTTTATTATAAGAACATTGTATCGAAATATACTTTTGAATTTCGTGAAAAGTTTCTTTATCAATTTCAGTGATTACTGTAACAATTATACTTCAGTTTATCGATGTGCCAGCTAGTTATTCTACATTTATATGATTGTATTTACATTGTTGAAAGTGAAGTATATAAGTTATGAGAAATTACATTTTACACACACACACACAAATTGAACACTCTGTATCTTACTCATTGTATCATAAATAGTGTGAATATTCAGTTTTTAAAAAATGTTCCAGATTAATCTTTAATGATACTTTTTAATGTTATCTATTCCAACTTATAAAGGTAGCAGCAAACGATTAATTTAATGTGATACTTTTAAGATATTTTGCCTGACTTTAAAGGCAAACGATTGAATTTTAATGTGATACTTTTATTTAAGATATTACCTATTCAACTTTTAAAAAGTATACCATTTAAACTTAGTGGATACCTTTTCAATATTCTTTTATTAAGATATATTTTTTGGCAAATACCAGATCATAGTTTTGATTAGATAATTCTATTGGCACCGACATAAAAAAATTATACTGAGTTTGGTTCCAGAGAAGCAAAGACGAACGTTAGATAAAATGGGTTGTGTAAAATTGTGGTTTGAATTTGCTTGAAAAGATGCGCAAATAAATGTGATGTCCTGAAACAAGTCATTTTATTAATAGTCTCAATACACCATAATGGAACACGGGCAGTAAGAGTTAAAACTATGTGTTGCAAGACCATCCAACCAAAGGAATTTTTCTTTTCCAAGAGTTAACGTTTTAAGAATATCTAATTTTAAGAAACAACAATTCTGGAGTGGATAAACAGCAGTCAGTGTCATTCACTCTGTCCAGAAACTGAGTTAGAGGTAAAACTATCTGTTAAGCAAAAAATAGTTTGGCAGGAATGCTACTTTTCTTCCACACTCTTCTAAACTCATCTCTAAAGAATAATTTTATTGGCTACGATAAGTGTTACCCTTTATGCCAATAGTTGTAATTTATCTGATAATAGTGTTCCCATTTCTGAAGAGACCTAATGATTGAACCACAAAAGAAGAAAGGAAGATTAAAAAAAAAAATATGTTCTCCGAAACCGTGAATATCTGTCCGAATATCCTCGTTGGAATGCCAATCACAGCAAATTCAATGCGTGCCAGAACCGTTACAGCGAAACTGGCCTATTTTTGGCAAAGTCGCTGTCCACGAGCGATATGAGTCACGGATGTGGGACTGTTAAAGGAGAGGAAGATGAATTATACTTGCCAAGTGCACCAGATAGCATTGCTATATTGCAAAATATCTGTGATTGATTTCATGAATATTTCAGTGTGGACACAAGCTTGCTTGATAATACATTGTGGATTCGTACCTTTGTTTCCTAAATAGGGTAGTAAACTGTTCTCCTTGGAACAATTTAATGAAAAAATTGTTGTTTTTTTATCTCCAGAGTATACTGGTTACATTTAGCCCGTTACATTAAAATATAACGCTAAAATGCATGTATGTGGAAAATGCAAAACAGTGAACAATGATCGTAATTGAACTGAGTAGAATCTCCTACTTTAACTAATGTATGTTGTTTAATTCATTATGATACACATTATGTCCAAATCTCATTGTGACTACTTTATTAGAATAAGATTACAGTATTATAATAAAAGGCAATGGCATATAAAAAGAAAGACTGAACTTATTACAGAAAATTAAATTTACATGTGAACTTCAATATACAATGTGTGGATTTAAGAAATCTGCAAAAAAATTTAATATAAATTAGATATATAAAACAGAAACAGAACAGAAGATTTCTTTAAAAAAAAAATAGTTTTAATTGAATATCACACCTTTACTGACCTTTATAGCTTAACTAGATTGGTATAATGCAGCCTTTCGAACTGGGTCTCCATAAACTTGTTTCATTTATAGTGGTTACAAAGATTTTAATAATTTTAAAATTAAAAAAAAAAAAGGAGAGATACATAGATGTTTGAATAATCAGCTTCTAGTATCCTTTTCATATTAATTTAAATTTTAAGATATGTTATTTTAAGTTTACGGAGAAAAAGAAATATCAAAATTTGAAATTAGACGTGCTGCATTTTTGAAATGAGTATGTTTTAGTCAGATTTGAGCGTATTCATCGAAGTGTGAACATTTTAAAAGTATTCAGAACAAAAAAAAAGTGGGAATCAAGCATTCTCAAAAAATATTACAGATATAAGGACTAAACTTTCCTTTTATACTACCAATGTCTTTATATAAAGTGGCGTTTAAAAACAAATCAAATATGGTTTGTTTTATATGATGACATATTTTGTATTTTACTACTATCATGGCACACGCGGTAGAATACAGGAATATTTAAAATGAGTATGTACCATACCATTTTCATGTTCAGTGTTTGTTTTTGACATTTTTCTTCCCTCCTCCTACAACTGTTAAAAAGATTCTTTATCACAAAGATATAAAAATATGGTTGAAAGTATACTGATCATTATTTTCTGATTTATAGATTTGAAATAATTGATTTTTCAGTTATTTGTGCTTTGCAGGTTTTTTGTCTGTATTCATATTACATCGTAACTAGCTAAGTAGTGACTTCTTACTTTAATTTTATTAAATTATTTTCGGTAAAATCGAACTTTGATGGATCCCCTTCATTTTTGGATGCGCCAAAGCGTGGTGTTTAAACTCGGAGCTGTGAAAGAGAGAAAGATTGCGTCGTGCCATAAGGCAAATAAGTACCAGAATGACACTAAGGATATTTCAAATGAGAGTAGAAAAGATGATCTGACGTCGAATCCCTCTTTACAGATTTTATAATACCACAAAACAAACCTGCTTATAAACTACATTAGCGATTTATCGCCAATAGAAAGTTAAGTTGCCAGGCCCTCCAACTGATTCAACCGAAGTTTTGTAAAAAACTTCATAAAGTGTAAAATAATATATAAGATGAAGAAAATGATAAATAAAGGAGCGCTTATTTATTTCCTGAAAATTTAATTGATATATTTTTCGTTTAAAATTCATTTTCCATACAACACACAGTATCGGAAAACAAAACATACCACTCGGATTGTTTGATTCCTCATATTTGATAAGAAATGACACAAATAAATACATGACACTTCATGTTCCACACTCTATACTGATACAAGATTTATTCAGAAATGAGTAGGTGAAGTTTCCTATGAGTACGTACAAAATGAGTATGTGCGAGACTCAAATATGAGTATTTGGGATAGGAACTGAGTATGGATTTATTCAAAAGTGAGTACGTGAAGTTGCCATTCGAGTATGTGCTTGTTACTAAAAAAAGAGTAAGCGAATCTCAACTGAAATTAAGCGTGGGATCGACATTTTGAGTATGTGAAAAATTCAAAAGTGAGACATTTCTACCCGATTCTTTTAGCCTGTTTTTCGTAGTGTAGGTAACTCAGAAATACTAAATAAAAAGTAAATAACATAAATCTACTAAAATATATGACCAAACATATATATTAATAATAAATATATATAACTCAAATATCATATACATTATTATCAAATATACATAAGATAAATTCAACATATATATATATATACATATTATGTATTCAAAGCATACATATTACAACATATATCTCGAGTGAACATATATGTCTATTATACTCAATTATATATGTCATTACCAAAATATACATATTATCATATATTGTTAAGGTTGTATATGATATGATTATATATTATACCAATTATCCAAACATATATCATATATATTATCTCAACATATATATATATATTAATATATTATTATTATTACTACATAGTTAATATTAGTAGATCTCAAGCATATATATATATTACATATTCAGTTGGTGTTGTTATTATTATGTTCCAAAATAGTAAAGTTAAGTTGTTATTATTATCTAGATATAATCAGGTTTATTCATCTCAAAATATTAAAGGCTATTATTATATTCATGTTAAGAATATTATTACATACATAAAATTATTTTAAATTATTATAGTTACATAGTTATCACTACCAAACTTTTTTATATTATTATTATTCGATAGATTATCTATATATTATATTACATATATTACATATCCATTATCCAACATAACAGTACATAGAGTTGTTATATATTATTATTAACATTATATCCAAATTATATATACAACATTATAAGTCCAAATGTTATTATTGGTTGTTGTTGATATTGTTACTATTGTTATTAAGTTATTATTACATACATATACATGGCTATTACACATGCATGTTATATATCCTCAAATATGACATATATTATTATATTCAAAATATATACATGGGACATATTCAAACATATATGAAAAGTATATAAGTATTACGCCCAAAATTCAGATTATTAACGCATAAAATCACAACAATTGACTCCGTAAATCCAGTCATTCTTACCCACACACACACACACACACACACACACACACACAACATATATATGTGTGTGTGTTTGTTGAAAAATGTTTGTCAAAAACAAATGTGACGTCAAAAAGATGTGAATAAAACGTCATCTTTCTTCGCATGATGTCTGTAATACAGTACAGGACATTAAAGCCATTTAGATACGTATTTACTTATTTACTAAAGAAATTAAAGTTTATTTATCCTTAACTTATCTCACACTGAACTGGGATATAGCTAATTGTTCGAAGATATAGAGTAAATCTCATTCATATTGAAAGGACTGTATAACAATACCTCGTAATTAGAAATTAGAGAAGACTCTATTATCTTGATACCCTGCTTTGACGTCAAGAAGACAAAAATAAAGGTTTCGATAATGAAGGAAGTTACAATTTATTTTGATGCCTTTAAACATATACACATACCCAGATTGTTAGAGTACATTGCCTTACGTTACTGAAGTGGAAATGAAGCTAACTGAATAAGAACAGTTTATGGGTATTGCTTTAAAATATTCCTGAATAATTTATAGAATACACAAAATTAATAAAATATCACTAAACCAATTAAAGGATTTATAAATCCAAGGAAAAATAATTCAATTTAAGATGGTTATCTGGTTCGAAATGCTTTGCCTTTTTATTTTCATGATGGTCATTTGGGGGAAAAAAAACGCATCATAATGACGAAGAATGAGCTCAGTAGCTCCATTTCTTAATTTTGATATCATACCAATTGATTGACCTATTGAGTATTTATTAAAGTAGCAGAAACATTGTGAGAGCTATTGGTGTTATTGACATAGTAATTTTGAGCCTTAGTCGAGTGAAGAAGACGGTAACTGAGGTGAGGATACCTGATCCACTACCCAAACTTCCGCACAATCCCATTAGAGGACACTGAGCCTTGACACATTTAACATGCCTTAATACCTCTAAACGATGGACTTTTAAAGGAATCAGGACTTGAAACAGTACCACAACAAAGGTTGACAATAAGGCTAATTTAATTTTGATGTGTAATAGTTCTATTCCGTGCGACAGAACTAGATTTGAATATCACCTACTGTTGAGCTGACGATCACAAAACCCTTGGCCACATTGATCCTTCAGTTTTTAAGATTTGGGCATTGTAATTTTAACGCAATTTTAAATACTTCTAAATTAAATTTATTTATTAATATAAATTATGTATTGTAATAAATTAAAGTTCCTAATTTTGAGTTTATATATATATATCTCTCTCATGGGGTATTTAACACACACAAAAAAAACCTTTGTAAATCTATGGATACAAAATAGTTTATAGTCTTAATTTATTTGGCTTGTTTGTTTTTTGCAATGCTTTAATTTATATGAGTCATAATAGAAGATTCTTCTAATTTTGAATGAAAAAAACAAAAATTCAGGGTCAATCAAGAAACCTTGCAGTCATAAAGATTGAAAAAAAAGTATAAAAAAATAAAATAAATAAAATTATTACATTTTAATTGACTTAGAGCTATACTGGAGTATCAAAATTAGACAGGAAAAGTTTATTGTGTTACTTGAGAGTTTAAGAGAGCATCTGAACAGCTTAAATGTAGAAATCGTAACAAATCAGTCGCTACAAAATTGCTTGAAGTTGAATCCCCGTTCAAGATAAATTTTATATAAATTTAAATTTATTGTTGGTTTAAATGTATTTTTATGAAATAAATTGTATAATAATATTCAATAAATAACCTTTCTATTAATAGCAGCGTAATTCTTGCTTTTCCTAATTGACGTTTCAATGTTATTACTGAAATGCGAATAAATAAAAAAAATTAATATGCTCTTATTTTCATTTCCAGAATCATCTTAGCATTTTTAAAATTTTGAATAAGTGATAAAAAACATATTATTTGAAACTAAGAAAAATACCTTCATGAATTTAAATTATTTTTAAAGTCTTATGAAAAAGCATAAAAATATATTTACATTAATGCTGTGTTTGTGCATAGAGCATTAATGAAAGAAATTATTTTTATAATGTTTGTTCAAGTAAAGTCGAGAAAAAATATTTCTTATTCATAAAAAATGTTCTTTTAGTTAATACTTATAACAATATTTTAAATGAAAATAATTCTATGGAAGTTTAATTAGTTCATGCGTTATTGAATTTGAAATTTTAAGAGAAAAACAAATTATTTATAATTTTCTTTTTTTTCGTAGTTTTTTATTCCAGTTATTTGATATAAAAGTACATTTGTCTATGTCTCTCCATGGAATAATGTACTTACTTGCAGCAAATAAATATTTCAAAACATCATTTATTGAGACAAATGAATCTATAAGACATTTATTATTCATATGATGATATTAATAAATAATAAGAGGAGGAAATATAAATCTTAGTCAAATATTTTCATAAAATAAATTAGTATTTTTGTATGGTTTGTATATTAATGAAATAATAAAGGTATATTTTCGAACAAATGTATCTCATTTTCTTTTTATTACTTTTATCATTATGTTAATAAAATAATTTTTTTAAAAGTGATAACTTTTTTTAGAGTAACAATTTCTGAACTTTGTGTTATTTGTACGATGACAAATATTTACGAATACAATTTTAAGTAACTGTTTGCTTGAGTTTTGATATAAATGGCTTATAATTTAATTATAATGTAAATAAATATCTACCATTTTTATTTATTGAATATAAAATCATTGAAAGTCTGCCTACATGTGATGGTAATTTCATCCTTATTTCCTTACTGTAACTAAATTTTACTATGCACCTTTTATAAAATTAAATAAGCGTTTGTTTCATAAATTGTGGATAGATTAATCATTTCTTTTTGAGAGAAACGTTTTTGTAGTCGAGATATTTAGCAAAGTAAATTCATATTTAATTTGTTTAAGCTATGCATAATGCTAATTTAATGAATTTTCCAATAGAGTAATAAAAGGAAAAATTTTATGGTTATCAAAATCATTTTATTTCTTTTTGAAACTTAGTAAGTAAAGATACTTCTTAATTATTTGGGAAAAAAACTAATATATTTCTGCAGATTAAATATATGTGGAGTAATTCAATAGTAAACCAAAGAAAAAGTTAAAGTGAAAATTTGTATTTTAACTATTATTTTAAGACCAAACTAAATTGCATCCTAATGAATGATAATTTGCTTAAAATGTTTTTTAGATTAGTAAATTTTTAATGGACTAAATTTTTTCGTTTCAAAAATATTACCTAGTATTCTGTTTTGAATTAAATATTCTTCTTTTTTTTAAATCTTATTAGAAATTATAAATTAGGTCATTATTATTTGTTTCATTATTACATTATCATAATCTCTCTTTTTTAATAAATATCTTAAGAAGACTAATGTAAAATATTTCACATTAAATTTATTTGTATAAATAAGTAAATTCTTATTTATGAATTTGTGAAGAATAAATTACATTTTATAAACTTTTACTTATAAAAACTAAAGCGGTTCAGAAAATGTGTTCTAAATAAATATTCTTTTAAAAATGCAGTCTAAGATTTGCAAGTTGTCGATGGAAAATTCTTAACAATACTTTAGTGAATTTATTACAAACCTAGATTCAAAAATGATTTAGAAATGTATTTTAAGTTTTGAAACCTATTCTTTCTCAATATTTCCATTAGCTATAGAAATTTCCAGCATTTTTAAATAATTCTTTTTCTGATAAATTAGTTTGTTATTCTTGTTCCAGAATTTAAATATGTGTTCAGAAAGAATGAAAATATTTTAAATGGAATGTATTCAATTGCATTACAGCGGAAGAAAACTTAGAGTAAATATTTCATAAAATTTAAATGATAAAGTATGGATTTTAAAATGCATATCATCAACTGTGTGCTCAGTTTATATACATCTTTTAAAGTTTCTTCAGTATGATAACATAAAGGTAAAAAAAGTATTTTTCGTTTGCATACTTCAAATCCTATTCATCAAGCTGTTAAATTCTTTGTAGAATAATTAAATATTAAAGGAAAAAATGTTATATATATATATATATATATATATATATATATATATATTATTATTATTATTATTATTATTATTATGAAGAGCAAAGCAACAAATATAATGAAATAAAGAGCAATGTAGTAATTATAATAAAAAAAGAAAAATGTTATTCATGTAATAAATCAAAAAGAGCAGTGTTATAAATATAATAAAAGGAAGGGAAATTCACAAATTTATTAAAATAAAAACCAGTTTAATAAAAGTAATAAATGTAGTAAAATAAAAAAAAAATGAAACTACTATAAAAGGGTGATTTTATAATACAAAAATGGCAACTTACCAATTGAAGCAATGTGAAAAATAAAGAGCACTTAACTAATCAGAGAGATATATAAAATAAAGAGCTATTAAGTAAACAGAGAGATTTTTAATATAACGAACAATTAACTAATAAAAGAGATTCATAATATTACGAGCAATCAAATAATAAGAAACATTTGTACAATGATGAGCGATGTATAATTAATGAATGTGATTTAATTGGGTTGAATTAACATCTCTCTGGACGTTTATTAAAACCCACAAACTACATTATTTATTTCACCGAGGATCTTAACCAGACATTTCGGATTCATTTTTGGGCTCATGAATCAGTTTTCAAGGGATTTACGAGTTTACAAGTGAAAGTTTATGTTACTTTTCATTTTGTTTAATTCAATTGTAACTAACTAGATTTTGCTTTTCTTTACGTGGTACATATTCGTAATAAAGTATTAATATATGCATATCTACATATATAACATTTTAAGCATCTTTAATTTGAGCTAAATATTAACAATTTGTGCAATGTGTGACTTATATTTATAAATAAAATAAGGTATTAACTTTTGTATTTTTATGTTGCTATTAACATGTTATGTATCAAAAGAAAACGGAACATGTGTTTCTGTATCAAGTTCCTTTTATTACGTTTCTTTCCTTTACAATAATTATTTTCCTTTACAGTTTCCTTTTATGATCATATCTACATTATGCATATACATAAAGGGGTTCATTAGAGGTAAAGCCCCTTTCAGATGGGGTGAATGGTCCTTATCTTACTTGGAAAAGGTGTCACAATTCAAAAGCCTTTTGTATGAGTTATACAAGGACTGCAGGCGATGGTCCTCAATATTTTTAACCAGAGTCATTGTCAATAAGGATGATTCTTCAACCAATATGTGTCTCTCCTAACTTTTACATTATGCAACTGGAGGATTTACAGACCCAGTTAATCTTAAAGAGCAGTCTACCCTTATTAAACTCATTTGTTTTGTATGAAATCAAGTCTCACACCATTATTTGATTTGCGAATCACCGACTGTGAATCTCGCGGGTTTAATTACCAAACTAAGAGCTCCATAAGATATGAATTTCAGGTTTTGAAAGAAATAAAATATAGCTTTGTACTATAATGAAATTTTTTTGCTTCAATTTGTTCATTTTTTAATTGAACTGCAATATGTTTTATGAATAATATTTCTGTTATGAATTTGGAAATCTTTTGATTCATTAAAATGTGAGAACAAGAAGGTAAATGTTTTATATTGTATTTTAGTGGGAATTTAAAATTATTCTCAGTTTATATATTAATTAAGATTTAAAGTGTGATATTTTATAAGTAAATGCATTTTATTCCATATGTTTCAAATATGAGTTCCATATGAAATATTATTTTTCAAATGTTTTTTTAAGATGAAATTAAACATATTCCCTCATTCTCTATACAACTTATACTTTTAGCTTCTACCTTTTAAAGTGTGATAAAAAAAAGGACCAACTTACCTAGAAGGTATATTTTGACATATATCTTTTGAGTTCCTTGAATTCGAAGATGGACGATCTGCCACACAATCTTTCCGCCACAATCTAACTTTTATTTTTCACATAAATCAATTTTAATGCAAGAAAGACTCTCTATGTAGATGACAGTTTTCTGCTGACCAAATATGCATAATTTTCTACCAAATTATAAAATTAAATTTAATTTTTTATCTGAAACTCCTGAAAGTCATTGCAATTTTTAATCACAATAAATTATGTATAGATGCAACTTAATTATAAAATAAGGTAATGATTTATAATTAAATGAATCAAGAATTTGCTCGGTGTACATAATTTTCCTTTACCAGAGATCAATTTCAGCCCTTTTACCACTTTTGAATCAGAATGTGATGTTACTGTTTAAGTAATTATCAAAAATGAATTTGTCCTTTATGCTCAGCGTTTCTTAACAAGTGATCTCTAAGATTGAAGATGAATAGGTAATTCATTTGCCTCTAATCTAAATGAAAAAAATCCTTCTTTTAGAAAAGAAAAAAATTCTATTGTGAAAAGTGTTTTTCAAAATCTATTATAGTATTTATAATTTACAACTGATATTAGTAAGTTTTTGTATGTGATATATTTACAATAATCAACTAATAATCATATTTAAAGCATGCTACGTTGAGCAGAGAAAATAGACTACGAGTAACAGTACAATATACTTTTGATAATGTAATAATAATAAACCTAATAATGTTAAGAAGAATAAAAAAATTGATATGTGTACTACATTTATCCTTTAGTTAAGCAGTTACACTTACAATAATTGGATTACAGAGATTACAGATGGACTGCACTTTTATAAATGGAACTCAGAATGGAAAGAAAGAAAAGGGAAAAAAGTTCAATTTGTTGCCACTCATGATATAAGAAAATGAAACTTTCTTTTTTGCCAGAAATCCATTTCCCTTAACCAGGATAGTTATTATTTTTGTCAATAATTGCTTTACTTTTGTTGCAGAAAGCTACCTTTCACTTTATCTTTTTAAATCAAAGAGTTTTTGTAGAATCCATGCTATGTTCCATCTTAAATTTCAATAGAGGTAATCGTCAAAAATATATTAATATTATAAAGTATCTTTTTGATAAATGCATGGAATAAAAAGCTTTGAATATACTTTAATGAAAACTTAAGCAGAATAATGTGTAATATCTAATCTTACTACAATGGTACCTCATTAATCATTAAATCCTATAAATAACAATTATAGAAGAAATGATTTTACTTTCATATTATTCAATACAATATGTAATATATGGATATTTATTGATATTAGTTGATATCCATCGAATTTAAAATCTTATTAATTTTTTTTAAAATTTATTAATTAATTAATTTCTTAAATGAGTTAAATCTTTCTCTTTTAAACATAAATATACCAAGCATGAATTTTGTTATTTTAAATATTATTTTTCTATAGTGCTATACAAAAATAGCAATTTTCTGGAATTGAAACCAATTGTTTTCTTACTGATTGACTTTTAATTGCAAAAATAAGAAGCATATTCCTAAGCATCTCATCGATATTATCGTTTTATTTCCCAAGCGTAAACAACATGAACTGGAAAATAAACATTCCACATATTTTAATACTTGGGTCGAGAAATTTACAAAAAAAAATATCATAATTCGTCTGATTATACAAACTTTATAGACTGTTAAACTGTCGTGTATAATGGCTGTTGAAATTTCATTCAAGTTCTGTGTTTTAATCTAATAACGTATACAGTTGATGTAAGTATGTAAAAATAATCTTAGTATTTAATATTAAATTACTTCACGCCCAAATAAAGAAGTTATTCCCTACTTGTTAAAGTTATAAAAAATAAAAATTAATAATTTTCTAAGACATTATTGAATGCAGTTGAATTCTCAAATTACAAAGCATCTTTCACTGAATTAAAACAAAAGACAAAAGTTTTACTCCAATTAAATTTATAAATTAAAAAAATAAACGTTTACAAGATAATGCAAATCCAAGAGTTACATTTTTTTACAACTTTTTCTGAAGTTCCCAGACGAAAATGGCTTCTTAATTACAAAGCTTTTCTGCATATTCTACAAAGCAATATACATTACTCATACCACTATCAACTCAACCATAAATCTCGGATGGAAAGTTTTAGTAGAATAGCATAAATCAAGAATATAAAGAACTAACCAGATAATATATTCCACTGGAGGACTGTGTGAACAATCTTTTTGTACACATTAATTTTTGATGAGGAGACATTAGAGAAGACTGCTAATACATTGCAGCTGCAATGAATAGCGATGTCAAATACAGTCGAGACTTAACTAATCAACGATTCAGAAAGAGTTTAATGATACCATTTCCACCATATGGTTGTAACATTACAAAAGTAGGTATTATGGGAATAATTAGTAATAAATATAGCTTTCGAAAATCTTATTTCAATGCTGCTTATAGAAAGTTCATTTTATTTCTTCAAATTACTATCTATTAATATAGTTAGGCAGTTAAGCAAATTCTAGGTTTTTGAAGTTTAAGTCAATTAATAATTTCGTTATCATCTGAATTAAAATGTAAAAATAAAAATGTCAGCAATAAGTATACTGATTTTAACGACATAATGTCTTTTAATTGTAGCAGTATAGGATTTTTCTCGAATTTGTGATATGTTTATCAAATCCTCCAGATTAAGGAAATATCAATAATTTATAAGGTAATCCTTATTCTGGAATGTAATTTTTTTCTGTGTATTTTTGAATAATCAATAATTATTTCAATTTAGTTCAATATTTATCAGTATTTTTAGCATATATTATAGCTGAATTAGGAAAATGTAACTGAATTATGGTTTTTTTTTACCAATCGTTCCACTTTCTAGAGTGTTTGCTGGAATACATAAAATACAGCAGTGCTAGAGATGACTAATAATTTAATATTATTAATAATTTAAAATATTGTATTGCCTTAGTGTCATATTTAATGTATTTAAAATATTTTAAGTAGTTTTTCCAATTCTTTAGAACATTTAAACCTTAATTGTACGATGATTATGGATGTGAGTTAAATTGATATTAAGGTTCAAATCAAATCATAACTCTTAGCTTTAATTTAACCAGATGGTAGCTTAGTGGTCATGAACGCGAACTTGCTGCCGGTGGTTTTCGTCAAATCATAGGTTCAACCCCTGATGCCAATAAAGACCCACCATCTATCAAGGCAGATGAATGTTAAATCTGTCGAAGTGCAGGTTCTCCCGTTGGCACGTGTGGAAGTTAGGAGAGGAAGGCTCCAGCTCAGGTGTCATTCTCGTCACTTGACCGAGGTTCAAAATAATGAAGTCTATCGTCAATAGCCCTCATGTTGCTTCTCAGTGCAATGTCAATAAGCAATCAAAATTATTGATTACATAAATTATTATTATATTGAGTTTTTGGAGTCAATTGCGCATTAAATTCAAATGGGTCATAGTCTCAGATAAGGTGGTGTGGAAGTTAGGAGAGTAATTTACTAGCTAACGAACCATTCTCTTCACATTACTGTGATGGAAAATTATGATGTTTGTTGTTGGCCTTGTGTAGCAGCCATACAGCAATAAATTTTTTTATACATGATTATTCAAATAGAAAATTAAGAAAACAAATCAAACAGAAAATAAAAACCACGTCACAAGTATTTTTTATAAACTTTTCGGTAGTAACTATACAGTTCCGAATAATAAATAAGTTATTTAGAATAATATCGAGTTATTAGAAACAGAAAGAACGAAATGATTTAATCAGAAAATAAAAGTCAAGCCACTAGTAAATCTGAGAAAAATTCTAATGATATAGTTATACAAGTTCTGATTATTAAATAAGTTATTTACATTTTTCATAAAAATTATAAGTTGTTTAAAATTTTTCGTTTACTCATAAGAAGTTACTAACATACTTTTTATTTAATTTGAGAAAATGATTGGGGAGAATTGTAGTTCTATATGTCAACTCAAACATACACGATGCATTTATATTAATACATTTTAAATTAATAGTAAAAGGTTACTAATTACTTCCCAGTAGTGCAACATGTTATTATTTTTATCCATATTAGAGCCGTTTTAAATAAATATAAATTGTATATATTTTTACTTTATTCTTTGTTCATAGCGCGTGCATACACATACAGCTAAATATTTCACTTTAATCCGCCAAAAGAACATAAATATTGTGTATTTAGAATGCTAACAAAACATTTTTTCAAAAATGTAATTGCCCTTAAGTAATGAATTTTTCATGAAAGATATATGTTGGTGACTGAAAAGAAAAATAAACATGAATGTTGCAACAAATGTTCAAAGAAGCATAAAATTCACTCAATATTATGCTAACTTGCTCTGCTTTGTTTACATACGAGAAATATTTTTCCACATCTTAATAAGGTCTGCGTGAGGAAAGAACTGCTTTTTTTTTCTTTCGCTGTATTTAAGAGCAAAAACTGCTGTAAACATATTATTTCTAAGATATAAATGAATGCATTTTTAAAGTATTCTGGATAATGATAAAATATGAGAGTTAAACACTTTTTTTCGTGTAAAATGCGATATATATATATCTGAGCGCTTGAGCGTTGCTTTAAGTCTGTTTAAATTTTATTGTGTAAAATTCTGAATAGTAAATTACACTGAAAATGATTGAAATCAAACATATTGAATTTTACTATATATTATACGTTATTCATATTGTACTTCTTAAAAATGTTTGTTTAAAGTTATTCATAAGCTTATTACACATTTACTTTTTATCTACAACATTAAAAATTTCACATCTAAAAACACATCTATTGCTTAAATGTAGCTGAAATGCTCATCGTATAAAATTTATTAAAGAAATTTTTAACACAAAATAACTAGTTTTAAGTTCAAAAAATGGATAATTACCAATACAATTGTATGAAACTGAATTCGAGAGATATGTGTTATTTATTTTAAAAATAAAGTTTTACGTGAACTTTTCAACAAAGAGTAATAATTTTAGAAACGAGACTTTAAAAAGGTTCAAAGTTTTTGTATTTTGGATTACTCTGCATCACTAATATGTGTTAACTTTTTTAACCTTGTGAAAGATAAAGCTAATAGTGTTTAATATTTGTATGAAATACTTACAAAAGTATATCTATACATAATGTTTTAATTAAAAAACATTTTTATGATAAATAATTGTTAGATGAACTATAAGGTATTGATTGATTTTGTGAGGACGAGGATGGCACTTGAACAAGCCCCTCTCTCTTCCATCTTCCACACCTTTCCAACTTGAAGACTTAGATCCTCTACAGATATAACATTCATCACTGCGCTATATGACTAGTTTTTATTGCTAGTAAGTGCTATAAAGACATTTATTGTAACCAAGATATGAAAAGGTAATTGCATTCCAGTTCATAATCAGTAATAACTGTATAACTTGGTAATTACATTTGGAATGTTTCATATTTTTAAGACATTTTGATACACGAAGTTGCGTTTATATTAAAAGATCAGTTAACTTGTAAAATATATTAAATAATTTAAGGTAATTTTTCTTATAATAATTACAGAAGAAAAATAAAAGCTACATATTCTTTTAAGAAGTCTTATAACTTGGGTTTCCTCAAGTTTTATTCTTTCAACTAACACTTTGGGGACTTTTCAGGCGATGCTGTTTAAATTAAAAATTTGTCTCAATAAATTAAACGTGACTTGGTAAAGAAGATTATTGTTACTGCAGTGTAATAAATAGAATTGATGATGGATACATAAGCTGCGAAACATTTAATTCGAAAGTAGGTAGTTTAGTTAGTAGTTGAGAGAGAGAGATTGAAAGTAATAAATGAAAGGAATAGAAAATGTATTAACAAGTATAAATAGTGGTTAGGTCAATTGGGAAGGAAGTGCATAGGGTCAGTTAATCAAACAATCACCTTTAAATCTACTTAGAACTCAAACGGATTGAAATAGCAACATAAATAATCTGTGTGATATTAATCTTTAAAATCAGATGTGCATGAAAACTCTTTCCACAGATACAAAAGTTTAGAGATCGACTTTTAAATAATTATAGATCTGAAAAAAACAACTTAGTTATCATAATTGTGTGACTTTCAAATCATTTATCAGTTTTGATTAGTGACTCTTACATATTGAGAACTGAAGGAGAAAAAAGTAACAATGGGTTATTAGCATTAACTTATTTATTTTATAGAATATTGTAATGTCATACAATGATGCAAATATGAACAATATTCCCCCTTTTGAAGAAGAATATATTATTTTTGTACATTCATGTGTAAAATATAGAGAATTTTCAAATTATGCCCATTTTTTCACAAAGTACTGAGCCAAAGGTATTAATTACGTTTCTGAAGAGCCATGGAAATATTCAGAGTCTAATACGTAAGCTTACACTTGCGTATCTACATAGTTATGACTATGGAGAGGATATATGCGCAAAAAGGATTTTCAGCGATTTGTGTACTTAATACCTTGCAAAAGTTTTGTGTTTCGTGTTGGGTAAATTTTATAATATTGTAGGTGAAATGCTTCGAAAAGAACGTATGAAAGATGGAATGTGATGGAGAACTGTCGGCAGATTTGAGGCAGGCCAATCACAAGCACAGGTGGCAGCAGAACTCAGTGTAATGTACAGAATCATCTGCAATTTGTACAAACAGTTTCGGTGCATATCGAGAAGACCTACTCAAGGTTAACTAATATCCACTTCAACGAATGAGGATCGTTATTTGGCACTTTCAGTGAGGAGGCACAGGACTGCTAAGGATTTACCGCTATAACGTGAGCTATATGTAGCTACTAGAACTCGAATTTCAGTCTACAGTTGGTCGAAGATTTCATGAGAAGTCACAAATATAACAGAAGAAACCTTGATTGCGTTCACTAAAGCCCCTAAATGAGCACGCGTAGCATGGTAAAGACAGCATGCTTCTGAGACCATACTTCAGAGAAGCGCAGTGCTTTTTACATATGAGTCGAGATTCAGTCTAAGCACTGATTTTCAAAGTACCTGTATTTGGAGACACGATACCATTCCTCCCTCGCAAGGGAAAATGAGCATTTACTGTGGAGAAGGTGTAATGGCTAGATCAACCATTATGTTGGATGGCGGCACATCCTGCATGCGTTTCATGAGGTACGGAGAGGAAATCTTAGAGCCCTATGTTCAACTTTTCAGGGCCTCAGTAGATCCTGGGTTCCTGTTAATGGACGGCAATGCTCCTCCATATAGAGCTCAGTTGGTCAACGAATACCTAAAAAGTGAGGATATTCATCGCAGGGATTGGCCAGCCAAATTGTTTGACCTTATCCCTATAGAGTATGTTTGGGACTCCCTTCGGGGAAGGGAGAGAAATTACATTTCGCTATTCCTCTACGAGAACCATACTGAAGTTTAAACTTTAAACTGCTTTGTGCTAGAATGGGTTCGACTGGGCCAGTGGTATCCCAACTCCCGCCTACCCTGCATTCTGTCATGATGTGCGATGGGATGGCTGTGAGAGGGGACTGATTCATTTTCAGTTCATTAGACACTTTTTCAGTTCGTTATCACAGCGTGTATTTTGAAAATGATTGCACTACGAGCTTTACTGATAATCATACGTGCATGAAATGAATTTCGAATGGTTATATCTTCTTCTGATATAAATGTACAACATTCTATCAAAATTTCATCAAAATCTGTCCATTTCGAGAAACTCGATATAATATACAAATTTAATTTTGTATACGAATACAGGGTAAGGTCAAATATAATTACTGATTGATGAAAAAAGTATTGCATGAAATAAGTTGAATGAATGAGTTATTTTTGCCGGTTTTCGTAAGATTGCTTTACATCCATGCAATGGATACTGGTGTCCCGCCTTGTTCGCCTTGTTATCATGAATCATATTCGAGTAACGAAGACAATACCTGAACCGGTATCCTACTGTCCTGTATTTAAAGTTGCAAAACCCTCTTTGTGAGGAAATGGGATCTTTGTTCCATTTATCATGTGAAGCTTTTCATTATTCCGTTCGATGAGTATCAACTGGAAACAGGACTCCAACCTTCGACCTTTTTATCTCGCCATTCTCTAGACTTGTATATATGCTCTTAAAGAAAAATCATTTATAGATTCAACGAATACATCAAGATATTTTTAGTTTTTTTTTATTAAATTGAGTATTACATCAGGAAACACGTTCAAATGTCATTATAAAACATTTAATTCAGAAAGAAAATAAGCTATTACGAAAAATTAACTCTATAGTTTCATTGATAATTTTAACTAATTTTATAAGAAGCATAGCAAGGATACAGACAAGAATAAAGTTACTTTCTATCGTAAAAATCAAAGTTCTGTACAGCAAAAATCGAAAATCTTAGAAAAGAAAAGGAGAAAAATAGAACAAAAGTTTCCCCTTAACCTCCTTTTTTGGATTTTCTAAGATTCATTGCGCTTTTGTTATACTTTTTGCTAAGTTTTTTTCTCCTTTGCTGCTTTTACCGATTTTTTTTCTCTGCATTGTTAGACTTGATTTTCAATCAATAGGTCACTAAGGCAGTAGTCACAGACTAGAGCATGCACTACAGAGAAGAGAAATTCTTTATTCCTGGAAAGTCTTCCAAGACAGACTTTCCTTCTCACGAATTCCTTCTCTTAATGCCTTGCATACATTTATGCATAATATCAAAATAAGATGGGAAACAAGTGCCACATAGTTAACACAATAAAAATATGAAAAGTAATGCATATGTCTCTTTCCTCCCATATGAAATATTATTAAAATACTATATATAATACCCTGAATTAAATTAATACGTAAATACATTTAACATTTAAACAATTTATTTATTATAAAAATTCCTTTAATACATAAATAAATTTATATAATAAATAAATAAATTTATTTACTTTGCGAGTATAAATACATTTATTATATAAATACATTTAACATATATCCAGGTGTTTCTTGTAGATATACCAGCGTGAAGACGGTTTTACATTTTCTGTGATTAAGGACATCTATAAGTAGTAATCTTAATAACTGTATCTTGTAATACACTTAATTAAATTTTAATAGTACTGTGTGCGCAAGAGCAAAATGAGGAATAATGGCAAAAAATGTCGCTATTTTCAAACACAGTTAAATAACGATATTTAAGTTGGTGCCTTCTTCTGTTAATATCCCGCGAGAACTTTGTGGTCCATTTTTATTTACTTTGTAGCGTGATTTCCTATGACGGGCTTCTGGTGGACTCATAATTCAACTTGTCGCTTGTTTTGAATATCATTGACCAAGTGCTCTAATCTAGAATCAATTGAGTTCCCCGTCCACACTTTCATCATATTCCAAAAAGAAAAGAAAGTGAAAAATCGAATTTTATATAAAACTGATGATAATAAAAAAACATACAAAAGAAGAAAAACGAGTAAGTTTATTTCGTCAAAGTGCTCAGATTTTCTAAATTCTAACCAAGTACTTTCAAAGAAACCATATGTCAACCTTCATTAAAGCCACACAATGCTTGATCAAATTCTTTCGCCATATAAGCCCCACTAGTGATATCGGTGACGGACCTCTTAATTTTGAATCATAATAGATGAACACTTCGTCAAGAGTTAAATCTATCGGGTCAAAGTCCTCACATTGGGATAATGTGGAAGTTAGGAGAGAAAGTGCCAGTTCAAATATAGTTCTCGTCACTTGACAGTGGTTCAAAATTACGAGGTGTATCATCAGTAGTCTTCGTGTTGCTTCTAAGACTTCAATGAACAATAGAAAATCATTGCTAAGAGACAAAGACGACATCTGAGTGAACTTTCTACTTTCTTCATTCATATCACGTCAAATGAAAGGGGATGGGGGGGATCTTTGAGCCTCTATGAGTTTAACAGGTACCATCCCCGTTACGTGACGTATTTTGGAAGAACGACATCCTAACTCTCAAACTATTCATTATGAATATGGATGGGATTGAAAAAACATCTTGTTCTTTTGAATCAGTTCATTCAAAAGAGTGACAATATCCTAGTCAGTTGTTCGTTAAAAACTTATTCTTTGATGTTCAGAACTATTCAAATTCGTTTCCCTTCAATGCTTGCCAAAGCGATGGGAAACGACTCTGAACAGGTTCAGCAGGAAGATTTTCGTTATTTTTTCAACTATTCTACTAGTTTGCTGTAAAATCCACCCTTATTTAAAAGCATTTACTCTCGCCGATTGTTCGGGCTACTAAACTTCCGATGCTTGGATTTATTTCACTATTAGTGACAAAAATTCTTTTGGAACTTCATTTTCCAGTCACCTTTGATCAATATAATTTGAATCGATTTATTACATTTAAGCTTCTTGCTGTTAGACTATGATCAGAAAAACAAAATATCTTTATCATTGCACCTGCTACTGTAAATCCTCAGCTAAATTGTACATTGGTAAGTATTAAAAATTTTGATGACAGCTTTGTGGTTAGTGTTTAAATTATTGTAACAGTAGTAAATCGAATAACAAATTCGAGGATAAAATACGATCTAATAGTCATTCTAACAGTTTCACATTTTTTTAAATCCCAATTTTTGAAAAATTACATTAGGTATTTGGAAGAATACTGATTTAATTATTGATAATTGATTTGAAACCATTTTCTAAAGTTGAAGATGCAGGTTTCCAAATTTACACTTATGCCTTAAATTACAAATATATTTTTCAATGGAAAAATAATTTTAAATTCTTTATTACCAATATTTATTCCCAATGATTCATTTGTTTTGAATGTACAATTGTTGAATGAATTGTTGAATGAATGTTGAATGAGTATAAAAATACTCATATTAAGATACTGTTGTAAATACGAGTACTTTATTTTCCCTGTCCATTGATAAAATTTGAAAATGATTTTCCATTTAGAATTAATTAAATACCAAACACGAATTTTTAAAAATATTTAACCAACTTTATTTTTCTCAGATGCGCAGCGTAATCATATAAGTGTATTAGTAGTAATTTTGTATTGTTAAATTCTTTTGAATACATTTGAGATTTTGTTCTGAATCATAATCTCTGAATTTATTAATTCTTAGAATAAAATTCTTCTAAAGTCTTATTAAAGAATCGAAACTTTAAAACTTACTCAAGTAATCAATTGATGAGTCAGTTAATATTTATAACATTTCATGGAATTAAAATAGCTTTAAGAAGAATCTTTAAACTCAAGTATTACTGGAAATAAATTATTTAATTTCATCTGTCAAATTAACTACAGTATAAAATTTGTTTTCTACGTAACAGTCACTCAGAACTGGTAAAATAACTATTTTTGAATGTTCGATGCTAGAAGCAGAAATTTTTTCCCAGCTAAATTAAATTTCCAAGGAAAGTTTTTCCAAACCATAGAAAATTTACATACATTCTAATCACGAGAAATCTTTCAAGAGAATAAAGAATGAAAGCAAAATAAAACACGCATGTCTTGAGGCAGACAGAATAAAATAAAATTAAATTCCTAATCGATTCGTGTGTTACTAGTTACCTTCTGAATATCTTATTGATAAATCTCTAACAGATGCAAAGAAAAAAGTAAAATGCTGGAAAGGTAAATTTAAAATTAAAGAAACACTTGTAGAAAATTCAGAAGTCTATCCCAAATGAATTTTCAATCTAGTAATGAAAGGAAACAATTTTTTAAAATTGTTTTTTAGTTTTCTATAAATATCTTTTCCTAGTCACAATTCTAAACACTGCAAAAATTGATGAGTTCCTCTTTTCATAAAATAAAAATAAATATCAATTAATTTTTGTTCGATATTAATCTAACACCACCACATATTTTTCTACTGCTGGAGATATGTTGAATTGTAAAGGAAGCTGACCCTCTGACATGAAACCTTAACTAACATAATTTTAGTTTTTGATTATTCCGCAAGCCATCCAAGAAGTTGCTTTCTCTGTTGCATTTGAGAATCAAGTAATCCATTATTTTTAAGAGACAATTAAATTTGGGAAGGAAAATCATTCTTTTGTATGCTCATATATGATACAACTGGTATGAATGCCCGGAAATTCATAAAACTGAAAATAGCTTTTGTTTCTTAATTTATTATTACTAGTTTCACAGATTGTTGTAAAATATAGCAGAATAAAATAAAACTTAGCAGAGCGTTAAAAGTTATTGAATTCCCATTCAGAAAGCAGCATGAAAGTAGAATAACAATGAAAAGCTTATATTTAGATTTAAAGTCATAAAACGACCATAAATTAATTTAAGGAGTCGATTCATGCAGAATTTTCTCGGTCTCCATAATATTAAAAATGACCATGTATGAAGAACATTTTTATAACATTGACTAGGCGTACGATCAAAAAAATTTTTAGAAGGATTTATCGAATTATTATTTTTTTAATTAGCTAATTTGTCATAAAGTTATTGAAGAAATTTTACGGTTCAAAATGTACACTTATTTTCTTCAATTTGAAACGTTTCATGTGTTACTCCATTTATGAATATTTTAAAAATATCCAACATTTAAAAAATATCTAAAATTTTTTAAAAAAAGAAATAATAATAAATTAGTAAAAATGCAATAAATGCTCATGAAAGTTGGTGATAGTAAGATCAGTAAATATATAAAAATGTTCCTTAAACTTCATCATTTTTAACATTAGGGAAATAGGGAAAGTCCAGCTTGAATTGACCTCTTTGAAAGGATACTCGAGCTTTTTAAATAGTTTATTATAATAATATATACAAACAATTAATAGCATTCTACAACGAAGGGCATTAGACTGAAGTAAATAAATCAGGACATTAACCGGGAATTTCTGAGGATCAGAATGTAATCATTCTTCCAAGTCAAATAATCGTGGATAAAAAAACAATACATAAATTACTATGCTTAATCATTGCGTGCGATATTGCCATCAATGTTCAGCGAGTCAACACATAAGCGACTTAACCACATTGATGCACTGGTCATTAATAATAAATAATAAATATCAATAGATTGCAGTATGTATTCAAAAACCAATGTAGTATAAACTGGAATAGAATATAATCTATTATTGAAAAAGTAAATGTCATATGATAGAGATTTCTTTAATTGGCTATACAAATAATTTTGGTAACAGATATCTCATAATTTTGATACATGGTCTATATTTAAAGATAACGTCTCTAATTTGACTCTTCTAACTTTCACACCACTTTATGTGAGTGCTCAAAAGCTCAGTACAACGCAGAAAACAAGAATATCTCCATGATTTCGACAACATTTGGTGGGAAGTAAAAGAGCAGGAGAATTAAAGCTTAATAAATCATTCTATTTGGACTATATAATAGGTGATATGATTTGGATTTTCAATCAAATACGTTTATTTTATTAGGAGAAAAAAATCTTGAAAACTTTACTTTTTTGTAGATAATCAAATTTCATAAAAAAAGAGAAATGGTAAAACAATTTTAGTTGGGAAAATAATGGTAGGCAATTAATTAAAAATTATTTAAAAATGTGAATCTTAATTAAATTTTTAATTTATGCTCACTGCATTAAAGAAGTTAATGTAAATGATAAACTCCAATTTGTTATTCAAAAACCAGTAAAAATATAGAAAAGAGTTATATATAAATAATAATTTCTTAAGTTAAAAGAAGTTTTAATTTTAAATTAATACTTACATTAAAATTTAGTAAAAATACTCGTAAAGTAATAACATATTTAAGCATAATTATATTTACTTAACATATTTTTCAAAAGTTTGAAGGAAGCTAATCAAAATTCTTATCTTGTCTAAAGCTGAATTATGAAATAAGAAATCAAGTTAAAATTACTTTTTGAAACAAGGATATAAAAGAAGTAAAGTAGTTTTTACTATCATAATAAAGTAATTTTTTTTAAAAAAGATCATTACCGGAAACTGCACCATTAATGTTTGCTCTAAATTTCAACGACAGTATTTGAAAGGTTAATAATTACTTATTCAAAGCAACTAAATATATCTACAATTTATATTATTAATTAAAGATACATATTCATTTTGTATAAATTATTTATATTTCTAAGCATTTTTAAAAATGATAATTAAATCATAGGATTGCATATAATCGATTATAAATTACCAAGTAAGACATATTTCTCTATGTACATATATTAGTCTGTAACCTATCATTAATTATGAGTTGATATCTCATCTAACGTCCCTAACATTATATGAAAAAGACATTAACAAAGAAGAGTGTATTGAGTGTATTGATATTATATAATGTTATTATTATGATTGTAAAAAAAAAAAATTCATGTATTGGTTTTTCTCCTAATTAGAAAATTTAGTCTTATATATATATATATATATATATATATATATATATATAACTATTGTTACGATGGAAGTAATTAGTTAATTTTATTCTAATCAGAATGCATATGTAAGGAAAAGCAGCGTAGTGTTTGTTAAATTATTTACATAAATACAATCACTATAATGACAAATATTCATAGATCAATATAGCTACAATTTCGCAGTCTTATATAGATAAAAATTCAAAAGAATCTTTAAGATGTCTGTTGAGTAAAATCTCAAAATAATTTTAGATGTTTTTTCCGCAAAATTGCTGAAGAAATTTTTTTAAAAAAATATCAGTTTCTTTACGAAACGACAAACAAAAAAACAAAAAAAAACAAAAAAAAAAAAACCCCGAAAATTCGGTAATTTAAGTGGTAAAAATGATTTTAAAACGTTTAAAAAAATAAATTTAGAATTTTGTTGTTTCAGTTATTTGATATTGATAAAATGATTTAAAATAAAAAAAAAATAGTTAACCTTTTATATAATTCTGAACATAATATAAGAAACGTCAAAAGCAGATTACTCAGTTCTTTTTGTTAAATGTTATTTCAGATATGATTGCTATTTTTTTTGCTTTGTTTATTGAATTGATTAAATTGTGTACAATAATTCATGTAATCAACACTTTTACCAATGCACCTTTACCAACCCTATGTATATATGTGTGTTTCTGTGTAACATTTTCTTTAATTTTGTATAATTCTGGGTTAATTTACATAACGTCAAAAATAATTTTTAAAAAAAAGGAAAAGAAAACCTTCGATAAGAGTCATTTTATAAGAAAAAAGTATTTTTATTCTTATGAAAAAATGAAAATTGAGTGATTTTCATAAAAAGACATTGTATAAGAGTTTATCCTTTTAAATTTTGAGCAAGAAACACGTATTCTATTTATACTGAATTCTCTCTCACTTTCTCAAATCCCATAAATTCATTTTTCTACTCCCTACGATACTATATTCTACTCCCCTGCCTCACGTTTTCATCTTCGTTGACTCAACTTTCAGCTAGCTCCCTTTAATAAAAGCAAAACATGACTGTAATGACACCTCTCGCTACCCCCCACCGATTAATGGACTTATCTCACGAGTACCCCCTCGCATCCACTCAACTCGCGCATGCGTACAATTCTGTTTCTGTTCTGAACGGCTGCTAGACTTCGAAGCCTGTCAGATTGACACACACCAAAGCGTGGACGTAGTGCAGGGAAGTTCACTTTACAAGTTGCGAGCATGATTTTCAGCACACGCAAGATTTTTAACATACTAAGTTATTTTTAAGTGATGCCGCTGAATTGAATATTAAAGAAAACTGGACTTTGATTGATTTGGATTAATTAAAGCTTTCGTGGAATAGTTCACAAGGTAAGAAATGCAGTAAAAAGTGATTTTGCAAACCATGTGACCGGTAGACGAGCCTGTGATATAATTTGAGATTAATGGATAATCTGTTTCAGAACTGTGATGATAGAACATGTCTGAAAATGGTTAATCTGATATTATTATTTGAATATCGTGAGATGGATTTGGATACAAATTTTATTATGGAATAAACAATTTCTAAATAACTTGAAAATTTATAGAATGTGAAGAATTAAACACATTTAAACTTATTCAGGGTTTAAATGGAATATATCGTCAGATTAAAAAATTGCTGTTTTCTGAGTTAAAATTATCTTAGAAATATTTGAAATTTTAATATTAAATTAAATATTCGAGTTAAAAGAATTATTGCAAGGCGGATTACTTACAGTAATATGTTATTTTTAGTTTCACAATGCGAAAGTAAACTATTGATAGTTGACTTTTCATTCTAAATATACCTGTTGTTGATTGCAAAGCTTCATTAAAAATTGTAATTTGTTTCAGTGGAAATGTTAAGGGCTAGAAAGAAAGAAATAGTTAATAAAATAAATTAGAAAAGGAAATGATCATATATTACTGATGAATAAGTATTTTTCTAAGCCATATAAATAGGAACGTAATTTAACTTAAAGAGAAAAAAAAAACTATTGACTATTTTAGCTTTGATTAAATACATAGAACATTATGTAATTTTTTTGAAGATCGAAAGTATTTTACAAAATTATTTAAAGAAAACGACACGAAATGTAATCAATTATGAAATTATCAGGGAAACCTACATAATAAATTCTCTTACGAAACGATCTGCATTGAAATATTTTTTGTATTCCTCGAAAACTTTTATAAAAACACGCCGTATTCACATTTACTGACAAAAAAATTCTTCGCATTAGGTTATTACAGATAAAAGTGGAATGCAAAGTGGGATGCGGAAGATATCGGCTTTCCGAGAAAATGCTAGGATAGTGAAATATTCCAAATGCTCCAAGGGTGCTCAGGCGGATGATGATCTTGATGACGTCACAGTGATTAATAGCGCCGTCCCCGAAAATGTCAAGTACGGGACGGCAGGATGCATGACGGCAAATGGACCTAGGGTTGTTCCTGGGATCATCACTTCGAGTGGAGGTGAAATGTCCTGCATGGTCAGCAATGAGCGCCGTGGTGTGACGAATGCCTCAACTCCATTCTATGCTGCTGGAGGACCCTCCACTCCAGCGGGAGCAAATGATAAACAGGGATCCGATTCACGTCAGTCACTTATTGACACCGTGACAAGAAGAGTTACTGCTTCGGAGCCTTATGCCTTTGTCAACAAGGCCCATATTGGATCTGACCTTGAAATCCCACGGAAAGGCCGAGATGTAAGGCGCAGAGAAGTTAAAAAGGACCTTGAGAAATGGGAAACTAGCACTTCCAGCAGTGATCGGGCTATGTGCAAGTGGACTTTTGTATTTGATCCCTCAGGAAGACTGTGTTATTATTGGTCTGTAGTAGTCAGTGTTGCCTTCCTCTACAACTTTTGGGTCATCATCTACAGGTTTGCCTTTCAAGAGATCACTGTTGAGACGCTTCACGCTTGGTTCACCTTGGACTACATGGCAGATTTCATTTATATCTTAGATATAGCAGTTCATTTCAGGACAGGTTATTTGGAAGAAGGTGTATTACAAACGGATTCTTTAAAACTGAGACAATATTACATCAATTCGACAATGTTCTACATTGATTGCATGTGTCTCTTGCCTTTGGATTGCCTTTACTTATCTATAGGTTTCAATTCCATACTTAGAAGCTTCAGGATCGTCAAGATTTATAGGTTTTGGGCGTTCTTGGACAGAACAGAAAGACATACGAACTACCCGAATGTTTTCAGAGCGTTGTCACTTACGCATTATGTGCTGGTGATATTTCATTGGAATGCTTGCCTCTTTCATATTATTTCCAAGAATGGAGGATTTGGATCCCAGGATTGGTTTCCAAAAGTCGAGCAAGGCGATGACGTCTTGATTGAATATTTGCACGGGTTTTATTGGAGTACTTTGACGTTGGCTCACATTGGAGGTTTGCCTCATCCACGAACTAGAGGAGAGTACTTTTTTCTACTTGGACAACTTCTGTGCGGATTGTTCCTCTTTGCAACGGTGTTGGGACATGTAGCAAATATTGTGACTAACATCAGCTTACCCAGGAAAGAATTTCAAGGTAAGATTTTATTATCTTTTTTACTTCAGATAATTATTTGCTTTTAACGCACAGGATTTTAAAAACACTTCAGAAAAGAATGTAACTAAAACAATTCTTAGATCTTTTACATGTTGTAAGTTTATTAATATTTTCATAATATATAACGCGTTTAAAAAAGGGAAAGGTATTTAGTTTTATCAGACTATTTTATTCGTTTTATCTAAGTTTCATTATATTTAATTTATCATTAAGATATAATTCTCATATATTTAATTCTTATAAGTAATAAGACACATAACATTTCAATATAAAAAGAAGTATCAATTATAAAAAAAAATAATTATGTACAACATAGCTAAAGCAAGTGGAGCAATTTTAGAATTCCATCAATCGTCTAAAATTTAAGAAGTCTAAATAAAAATTTCGGCATGAAAATGAATTTATACACTTCATGAGATATAATAAAACTGAAAACCTTACTCATTTTCAGTTTTTCATTCTTTTGTAGTAAAAGTTAACCAACTGAGTTTTATTAACATTTAAATTTCTTATGGTTTAAATATTAATAAATTTTTTTTAACATTAACCATATGAGAAGACAAGTTTCGAATATTCTAAACGCAGTTTTTAAAAGTTTAGGTAATTTGTTTCAAAACTTAATTAAAAGAATTATACATTTTTTGAAAATTATTGATTTGGTTGAAAATCTAATTTATTTTTTCAAAATTATTTTGCAATAATATTGGTACTGTTTTCAGTTAAAATAATTTTTTTTGAAATAGGAATTATTTCTATTTTAAGCTATTCAACACTTATTGAAAACTTCAACTCCCAAGAATTATTTCATTCAAATTATTCACTTTCATCTTTTTTCTTTATCTAACTTTTCTATTATCTCTTTTAATTATGTTCCATTATCTGTATTAGTACATAAATATAATTTTTAAAAAAACTATATGTTCAATTCATTTACAATTGAATAAAGCGATTGAAATTCTCATTCGAAATAAATAGTGGGCTATAGGAACTAAGCAATTTCTTAAATAAAATAACACGTATGGACAAATGGTATAGATTTAATATTTAAACATTCAAAAGTATTATAAAACATTCCAAAGAAAGAAAACAATTATCACAGCAAAATAAAAAAAAAATTAGTAGACTTATAAATTAAAAAAAAACACCACAACTGTTAAATGAGTAACAATCCATAACTTTCCCATTTTGTAACAATGAGATGACGAAAATCTATATATCTGATCTCTGACTTTTCTTTCATTGAACTTACAAATTATGCTCTTATCTATATTCCGAATTGAATTACTTAGTTATCATTTTACTTTATAACAATCTTGAGAGGGAGACTTATAAAGAAAACGTTAAATGAATATTTATGAATTTTAGAACTGATATTGTATATAATTTGTTTTCCTTTAAGGGAGAAGAATTTTTTTAAAGTACAAAAATTGGCTAAAAAATTACGAAAAATAATTATGCATTCTTAAGACGAAATTATAATAGCTTGCGTTTTATTTGCTGACATAACTTTTATTTGTGTGTGTGTGGCAACTGAATATAATTTATTCCATTCTATTCGCAAAGTAAAGTTGAATTTATCGTTCTTTTTTAAAATAATTTCACGTTCTTTCGAAATCATCTTTATGTCCATGTATTATAAGTATTGTCCATCCTTTTTCGAGAGCCTGTTACATATAGAATATATTTTATGACTCTTTTTGCATTATGTGACTATATAACTATAATTTTATTATAGAATTTTCATAAACATGTATAACTGTATTATCTAGGGTGGAAGTTAAAGAACTTTAGAAGAAAATAAGTTATAGAAGTTCTTTTAAATTTTTTTAAATACATTATGAATGTATAGATGAAACGTTGAGAAACTGGTTGTATATTAGTATGTTTAAAAAAGATAATTTTCTATAAATAAATTCTTCCACAAAATTATTATTATTCCTTTTATATGGGTATCTAAAATATATAGCATTATTTTTATTTATATATTAGGTTTCGTTAATGAACAGATTATTCTATTAAAAGTGTTATAAGATGTTAATTTTTAAAGAAATCTTAAATAACTGTTCTGAATAATTGAAAAATAATGTTCAATTAAAAGTTATTTGCCCTTACTCTTCTACGGAAAAGATTTTATGTAGAATAATTTACAATTGTTTTATTTTTCAATCAAATTTCTTAGAATATTTCTTATACACATACAAGCTTTCAGCATTAAAATATTCGATACTTTGGTTTCTTTTAACATAAAAAAAATAATTTTCTATAAATTAATTGCATACGAATTAAAAATGTTCTTATACGTTGAATACAACATGTTTAAAACTGATCAAATATATGAATTCCTCTCACAAATTGTTAAAATTTATGAAACATTTTTGGAAAAAGTATTTTGAGACATAAAATAAAAGTGAAGTTTTAACTTTGAAAAAGTATAAATTTATGCACATTTAATTTTTGATTATGAAATTGATTTACATTTTTAACAAAAAATGGGACTAATTTTTAAAAGATTTTTCTTACTTTATTGTAGTTACAAAATTTGAACTAGTTTTGCTTTTTTGGCTATAGATAAAGAAATCTGAGAAATTCAATTAATCTTTAAAAATTTAGACGATAGTAAAAATAAAAGCAGTTGAATTCATGGAATTTTTTATATGTTTTTCAAAATAAAGCTGAATTGTTAACGAAGAAATTAATAGTAACTTTTAACAAAAACTTTTATAATGTTTAATATGTTTTGAGTAGTATTGCTACTATACTTAAGTTTATTAATTCATAAATTTGTAAAATTTTACTCAATTTCAATTTTCGATGAATTTCATTGATATATTTAAGAAGTGAACTTACATATGAGAATATTTCATGCATTTTTTAAGAAAGAACATAACATATATTACTAATACTAACGTCATAATAACAAATTAGTGAAAATTTATAAATGCTTTGCTCTCAAAATTTGCATTTTTTATCAAATTTTATATTAAATGGTATGGAATACTTATACCAAAATTTTTTATTAATAGACTTGTACAAGAAGGGCAAGAAACACACGCAGTTCAATTTAATTAATTTAGAATTTATTTTTATTGCTTCTTAACTTTAACTTAATTTCACGCACATTTTATTTTTAACGAAAAATATTTGTCTTCTTCTGAACTCCTTTTTTGAATAATTAACTTTATTAAATAAGATATGGAAGTTTAAAATTAATACTACACTTTCTTTAAATTTACTACTTCCTTCACTGTGAGAACATGAATATTTTCTTCCTTTTGAATTTATTCAAAAATAGTAGTACTTAAACATGAGCTATTTCTACTAATTCTTGAATAGAATAAATAACATTATTTTTAAAGGTATTCTTTAATTTAAATGTTTAACAAACTTTTAGATAGTTTTGGATCGTATATCTATTAAATAGTTTACTTTTGTTTTGTATGTGTGTGTGTGTGTGAATTCTTAAATTATTTTATATTAATATCCTCCTTAATACGCTTAAATAAATTACAAAAGTGTTTTATGTATAATTTTGACACTCAAAAGCATTTTGATGTTGATTTGTCATCAATAACTTAATTATTGTAAACAATAAAAAGCAATGTATATTCGATACTTGAACATTAAGTTTATTAAATAAGAATGAGTATTTAATTTATTAATTAATTTCAGTAGTGTTAGTAAAGATTATGATAAGCTTGGTAAATCTATGGAACTTTTTAATATATCTTAAATAATGGTTGAAAAACCAATTTCGAGAAAACAAAGAAAACGACCAAAATTATTTTCAGTTTTAAGTATTGGACGAAAACAGAAATTTGCAACGAAAATTAACAAAAGATATTGCAAAATCAAAAGGAGGAAATGCCAAAAGTTTTCAAACTATTCTATCTAGAAGATGAAGATAGTACGGGCATTCTCATCCTCAGGTCAATATTTGTAACCAAAATAAGATTGAGGTTAAATGACGTTTCTATTAATTCTCTGTTTTCTTGCGAGCATCTTTAACACACACACACACACTGTTGTCAATGTTTGTTACCACACACACACTAATGCCACAGCACACAAAATACACACACACAATAATACACACACACAACACAGATACTACACACATGTGTGAGAGTGTTGTGATCATTGAGAGTGTGTATAATATTCAGCGATTGTCATCTGAATTTTAGAGATAAATTGTTCGGCCAGAGAAGGAGAGAGAGTAGTGATATATATAAATTAAGAATGTAATATAAATATTGTCTCATATTTTCAAATGGGAAGCACACACAATTCGAAGATTCAACAGAACCTGATTTTGTTGAAGAACAACGTTGAAGGCCACAAATATTAGATTTTTGAAACATTTCAATTCGCTTATAATCGATAATAACGTTTTCTGTTCGCGTGATTGCCGTGATCTCAAAACATTTCAATGCTTTGAAAGAAATATTTTTTTACTTGACTGTTGAAATGAAGAACTACCAAGAGGAGAACTGGATCACAAATCCCTACCTGGGCAAATATTTTAACTGACATATAATCCTAAACTGATAAACTTACCGCCTTTTTGAAAATTCATTTCTAAAGCTGAATCTTATTTGTCGTTAATTGATACATTTTTCTGGGTATTTGACTAACAAGCTTTTCCAATTCTTTATACTGAAGCTTTGAAGATATATTTTTTACTCTCTTTTACATCTTCATACCTTTTTGAAGTTGGACTTTTGACCGTAGTAGGAATTGAAATCAAGAATCGAAACAAGCTGCAATTGTAGAATCCCTTACGTCTTAAAATAAACCGAACTGATTTAAAGTTCACTAACATTATTAACAGCTATCAAAAACATGCTCACCTGTTTATCTTACAGGCGTTATTAAAATATTTTTTTGTTGTAAAACTATGTTCAATAAATATTTTATCTTCACTGAAGTTTATTTCTTACTCATAAAACTTCTTTCAGAAAGAACGTATGCTACTCATCTGAAACAATTAATTGTGATGAGGATAAAGCGGATCGCTATGCATTCGGTTCCTATAAATTGGTTTGCGATGTTGAAATGTTTGATATCCAATGATATAGGGTATTATCAAAGGAGTGTACAAATAGTAGTATTATCAAAACAATGATTATAATAGTGTAATTATAATTAATTAGTTATTAATATTATTATTTGTAAAATTATTACATGGCATTATACAACTTAAATAACCTACGATAAATCGTTATAATACAGACTTCATACTTTACATCATTAAAAATATTAAAGCATACATTTAAACATATATGTAACTTGAAGACTTAAAAATCAGTATTGAATAAAATGGTATACACATATTATCCGAATCGTGAGTAAAATAGTATAACAAAATTATACATTTATAAGAATCTGCAAGAAAATTTTAATATTTAGTATTTCATACATACAGCGAAATATACATTTAAACTTATATGTATTTTAAAACTAAAGAAAAATAAATTAAATTGGCTTAAACAAAACAAAAACAAAAAACTACTTATTCTTCAAATTTCTCTGGGAAAAAAAGCGCCAGTTAAAGATAAGACGACAGAGAAACTTAAATCACATGATTGTGCTCGAATTGCGAGCAAAGAATTGAATGCAGTTAAATGGAAATGGGAATTATTTTCAGCAATGGAAAACTCAAAATGGAATTACATTTTCCCTTTCTTTTCCATCTAAAAGAAGTGCTGAAGAGCACATCAGCCTATAAAGAAAGGAATGCTTCGATCGTATTCTAGCCATGAATTTGTGGTGGAGTTTTGGAGTATTAAAAACGGTGATTCTCCATAAAGTATGGGTTTTCGCTCTCTTCAAAATGACCCTCCCACCCTTCACATTTGGATCTTTTAGAATGTGGAATTTGGAATAAAAAAGTTAAGATAAGTTCCTTTTCCATCTTGAAGGCCATTGATTTCGTTGTCGAGTTGAAGAACCTGTCAAAGTTTTCTCTGTAATTAGTTTATCGATTCTATCATGGGACTGTTTTATTGTTTGTTTTCCAGCAAAACTTGAGGCGATTCTGAAATGAATTCCCTTTTGGGAAACTTAATGCAACTATTATTTTATTTTGTTCCGTAGAAAAGAATTTATTTGGCGACGAAAGAAAGAATTTTGCGATAAAGAACAGTGCGTTTCAAGGAAAAGAAAATGTGAGATGAAAACACAATTGAAGTAAATTAGATTAATATAAACTTGTTTCTCTCATTAGTGTTTTTAAATTCCCTACGTTTTTATCAGAAGTTTCATTTTTTTAACGTATAAAATGCAGAGATTTCTTTTCTTTGGATTATCAGATAAAGAAAGTGTTAGTTTAGAATAATTTAAAACGTCTTCGTGTACAGTTAAATAAACATTCAAAATAAAAATAACTATGTTCCTGTTTTTTAATTCGGCACATATTTGTAATTAAAAGCATAATTAATTGTATTTGTTACCCATTATCTAAAAGAAACATAGTTGGAAAATAAAAATATTATGTACAAAGCATTTGCGGCTTTTAGAAATATTTTTTTAAGAAAATCAAGTACCGTGTTTCATTAAAGGTGGAGAAAAAATTGTCTTGTAATTTTACGAATAATATAAGAATAAACTAACGTAGCTATTCTTATTTTATTAAATGGTTATGGAATTATGAGAATTTGTATAGTTTGTTGGAAGAGAGCATTACAGAAAATATATAATTATTATAAACAATACAAAAGTAACTATTTTTAATCATGGATTTGTAAATAAGAATACGTAGATTCCTTAAGAATCCGTGGTTTTAGTTTTAAAGTAAAAAATAAGCCGGATGTAAAGAAAAGTAATAACAACATGAACTGGATAATTTAGCACATTCAAAATGCTAATTTAGCACAATGTTTGTTAATTTGGCATTTAAAAAATTAACGTTCTGAAGTCGTTCATAAGTCATGCAATTAATTATTTTCATTTTCGGATGTGTGGATACGAATGCATAGATTCATTAAGATTCTGAAGACTTGGCTTGAAGTAAAATGTAAATCCAGTGGAATGAAAAAGTAATAAAATTAACATGCATTGGCCACTCAACATGCAAATTTAACAAAGAATATTACTCCGTATGTATGGGTCATTGGATATCATAACTAAAACCGTTTCATAAACTTTTAACAAATTAACTTTTATGTAAATTTTATTTTTACAGAATATGTTACTACTGGAAGAGATTTATCAAAAGAATGTTTCGTGAAATGCAGATTTATTAAAAGCCATTTTTTATTGGCTAACCAATTTCAATTAAAAAAATGGTGAATAAACCAGCATAAAAGGCACTGTTTCACTTCATGTATCAAACACACAAATTCGTTAGATTTTCCTATGAATCAGAAAATACCTTTCAAATTGAGGGCATGTTTCATATGCTACTATGAAGGAATTTTTTGAAAATGCAAATGAGGATTATATCTGCGAATCCAATTATGCTTTTCTGAAAAGGTTTTCTTACTTATTAAAATGTCTAACGTCATCTTAGGGAAGATATAACTTTGACAGATACTCTGAAGCAAGCCCAACTGTGTTACTAAGACTCGATAAAATAAACATTAGAAAAAATAAAACGATCTATAACAAGAGTAGTTAGACAGAAATCTTAACTGAGGAACGTCTTTTCTACATTACTCAGCTCTTGTGTCATATCTTAATCGAATATATTAGTCGAAATCTGCTAAATCGAATTGAAGACACTCAAGAACAAATTAAAATACTCCATTAATAATTGCTGATGAATAGATAAGGTCTCCCTCTCTCGAATTTCACTTAATTTTTAGTCCTAAAATAAGATAATTTAAACAATTCTTCGCTTACCAATTCATTCATCTGAGTCGAACACTTTCTACAAACAGATGATTCTTAACTTAATACTTATAGAATTCGCTTCATTCACACACAAAACAAAATAAGGTTCTTCGATCGAAAATATAAATCTACATCAGCTAGATGTTATTCTCTATCTCCCTCTAATTTCTATTCATTTATTTATTATTATCTTTAATTTATTTCACTTCATTTCCCTCATCATCTAATTTACCTAATCAAGTTTCAATTTTGATGGGAATAAATTGCATTTTATGATATTTGTCAACCCCCTACACACATCAAATTAGGTTTTCACAATAGCACTGATTTATATATATATACTGCTGGCTGCCCATTAAGATTGCAACAACAAGACAGGAAGGAATGATCTGACGTACGTCCAAATCACATGAAAGGAAAATGCAAATAATTAGTATTTCAGTGCATTTAGACGGCACAGGAGGGAGAAATGACATCTGAAGCACTGCATAAAAGAAAATTTTTTCATTGAATTTCTTTTTCGATGGGTCGGAGTTTGTTCAGAATATCGTGTCATGCCTCGTATAATAAGAAGAAATACTTACCAGCAAATGTTGAAATTCGATAGAGGGAGGATCGTTGAGGGATGCCTATCGAGATTGTGGATTATCGTTCCGTGATATCATCCATCGCACTGTTCGAAATCCAACCATTGTCATGCGAATATGGAATCAATGGATTGCCGAGGGTCATAGTGAACGGCATGAAGGATCTCCACTCCTTCCCATGACTAACGCTCGAGAGGGACAGACATATTGTGAGGTCAAACCTGTAAAATCGTTCAACCACATCACGCACCATTAGTTAGGAAATGGGCATGTTTGGAGCAAGTCCAGTATCCGCTTGTACGGTGCGACGAGGTTTACAGCAGTATGGACAGTTAACACGACGACCATTACTTCGGCTTCCCTTGACAATACAATACAGAGATGGACGGCGACTCTAACGCGCCGAAACACAAAGCTGGATACAAGAGAGGAACAATGTCGTCTTTCATATTGGCATAGGGGTCCTGCACCTGGTATGATGGTTCGGGAATCATTAAGTACACGAAACTCACATCTCTAGTTCGGATCGACAGTAATTTGGAAACAGATCGGTACGTTTCTGATATCATACGTCCAGTAGTTGTGCCCTGTCTTCGAGGTCCGCCAAACTCCATTTCCCAAGAAGATAATGCAAGACCACATGTTGCCCGTCATAGTGAACGGCATAATTCTGACCTTTCTCGATACATTGGATATTCGATTGCTGCCTTAGCCTGCATGGTCTCTAGATATGTCATTCATTGAAAATATCTGGATATGAGTTGCTGAGATAGTGGCCCGCCACTACTCTTCAGCTAATACGGTTGATGAAGTGTGGCATAGACTTCAAGGGGCATGGAATGAGTTGCCCGTTTCTGTCATCCAGGCTTGTGAAACTCCATGTCCTACCAGGAAATTGGCGTTTTAGCTGTAGGGGTAGAAGCTGTTTCTATTAATTTCGTCCCCCTGTAAGCCCTCAAACTGCTGGCAAATTTAATCATTTAGTCTTCATTCCATATTGTTTACGTTCAGTAAATATCTTTTTTGTATTCCTTCATGGTGTTGCACTTTTAGTGGCCATCAGTGCATATATATACATACCGGGTGGCCATAGTTAAACGACCCTACTTCAAAATTGTCTGCAGACGAAACTATTGTTCAAAAAGTTGTGAAATTCTGTGTACGACATAAGGAAGGGATGGGAATTTGTTTGAGCGAATAAAAAAAAAATTAGTTCAAAATTTCGCCACTAGAGGGCGCTTTTGAATGAAGGCCACATTTATTACCGGTTTTCTATTTGTATTTTATCGCTTTTTTATCCACAGGATACGGTAACACAATAACTGATTCTCATTAAAAAACTCAATCTCTAAAATGAACTGCAAACTTTAATTAAACTTCTTCGATGACTAATTTTCAAAGGATTTACACGAAGGAAAACAAAAATATGCAAATTTTTTCGACGTCACACAGCAACTATTATAAAAGCAAAAAACTTTCACGGGAGACTAATTTATTTTTAGTGTGCTCGGTATTGCTAATCAGAATGTCATTACGTTTACCAGATCGAGTGTTGTTAATAAAGTTATTCTATCAAAACGATTCCGCAATAGTTGCTCTACGGAAATTTCGGACTTTAAAGGGGATGTGAAAAGGTCCATTGACTGCTACAAATCTTCGATTAATGGTAACCAAATTTGAAGAAACAGGATCGTTGAATGTTCGTTCTGGAAGAGGAAGAAAACCTGTTTCTGCGGAAGCAATAGAGAAAGTTGCATTTCAGGAGGAAGAGGACAAAGCATCCAACGTGCAGGCTAGTACAAGTGTTCGCCGTGTGGCAGAAGCATTGGATCTGCCTCTTTCAACTGTCCTGATCATGCGAAACATCCTCCGTTACTATCCATACAAGCTTCAACTTGTGCAGGAATTGCTTCCACATGATTTCGAAACTCGACATATGTTCTCACTGCTGTCTCTTGCTCGTTTGGAAGTTGATCCAGAATGGCCTTGGAATATCCTCTGGACAGACGAAGCACACTTTCATTTGGACGGTTCGGTGAATACTCACAACTGCCGAATTTGGGAAACAGACAATCCGCATTCCACCTTACAAGTTACGCTACACTCACCAAAAGTAACGGTGTGGTGTGAGTTTTCCACGTCTTTTATTCTTGGCCCGTATTTTTTCGAGGAATTAGGTGTTGGAGGTCCGGTAACATGTTCTATAACTGGAAAGCGATATGCATCGTTATTACGGAATAAAATTATTCCGGATCTGCAAGCACGCCACTGCCTTTCTCGCATAATTTTTAGATGGAGATGATAATAATAAGATGGAGCTCCTCCACACATTACACGTTGTGTTAAGGATGTTATCAAACATCACTTCACAGAAGAACATGTGATCAGCTGCCAATTTCGTCATCTGTGGCCTCCCCGATTGCCTGACCTTAATCCATGCAATTTTTGGCTTTAGGGCCATTTAAAACAGCTGGTAAGTTGTGATCAACCAAGAACTTTACCTGATCTCAAAGACAGTATTTCACGACATGTTCTTAACATTTCCCGGAACACACTGAGATCAACGGTGGAACATGCTATCTTACGATTTGAAATAGTAGCTGAAGATGATGATCATCGTGTTGAGCATTTATTGTTGTAACAAAATTTGTAAACGGTTATAAATGTATGCTAAATATGATCTCCATTAAAAAACGCCCTCTAGGGGCGAAATTTTGAACTAATTTTTTTATTCATTCAAACAAATTCCCATCCCTTCTTTATGTCGTACACAGAATTTTACAGCTTTATGAACAATAGTTTCGTCTGTACACAATTTCGAAGTAGGGTCGTTTAATTATGGAACCCGGTTTATATATATAAAACATGAGTTATTAGTTTTATATACAACTTCTACCTTTTGTAGGTTTTATTATCGATTTAATAACCTAAAGGCCTTTAATTTCAAATTGATTGGTTTTGTATTTTCAAGAGAGAAAGGATTTCTTCTTAATATTTTCACATTAGTTTTAGAATATATTCAATTTGAAAAGCTCAAGAAATTTTTCAGTTTTAAAACAGAGGCTGTTTGGGAGTTTTTTAAGTCAATAGAACTATTTCTAAGTGAATCATATTTCTTTGATTAGACGAATGCCGACTATCTAAACAGTATAATTTGTTAATATATTACTGTCATTAACATTAATCAATTAAATTTATTAGTAATAATGTTATTTTTAACAATATACACTCATGTCTAAATTATATTTACATACTCAAAATAATTAGCATTCGACGAAAAATATCCAATAAACGAATTACTCTCTTTCAGAAATGTGTGAAAGACAAGTCTAATTACCATTATCCAATCAAAAGTGATCGAACGGATTTTGATACGCAAATTAAATCATTATGTCCTCCAACAATGGCGAGACAAATGTCAGAAGTGAATTTCGGTGATACACATTTGATTTCCGAGTAAAATAATTCCAAAGCGGTTTGTTATAACTCCAAAGTATCATTTGGAAGAATCTGGGAAATGGCAAATTTTTTATCGGTCTTTTAGAGGTAGGGCCGACGATCATGGAAGCAATGGAATGCGGGAATATTTCAAAACGAAAAGTTTCCACGCTATTGAAACAGTTTCATAATTCTATAACTGTTGCAATTCAGGATTTCTTGAATTGTAAGGTAGTCTGGAAAAGCCCATAAACGTACAAACAATTGCTTCTCAAGATCGATATAACGCAGTAACTCCTTATCGTAACAGTAAGTCTACTACTTGCCAGTCAAATTCAGATGTTGTAGCTGCCCATAAAACTGCAGCAAACTATATTCAGAAAGTATTAGAAAAAATGCTTTTATGCTAAAAGGCCGAGAGCATTTGTGCCACTGACTTCAGAGCCAAAGAGGAATAATTTTAATTAGCGCAAAGAATATCAAAACTGAAGTGAACACATATGAATTCATGTTCTATTCACTGCTGACTCGATGTTTAACTTAAAATAATCTAATTTTAAAGATTTTTACACCTGGAGGAAGTTAGAAAAGTGAAATTCTCCCACGAACATCACATAATGTGACTCTTTCGATAAGGCAGGTATAATGGTATAGGAAGGTTTAATGAATAGAGAGAGAATCTGGAACCGGACAGGGATATCGGGATGATGTTAGACATTTCATAAATATACTTGGATCTGAATTTTTATTTATCTACGATAATGCTTGTATATGTTGAGCAAACTTTGTTAAATAATTCTCAAAAATGAAGTTATTGAGAAAACATAGGTAGCAAAAACACTTGATCTGAACCCAATTAAGGTGAATACTTTGAAAATACAATTACACTGTTATAGAAATATAAATGTTTTGAGAAATTCATTGCTGAAGGCTGAGAACTTGACCTCCCAAATGTGGTTCACAGCAATGTTGCCAGCATTAAATCAAGTTGTTTATTTAGTTACAAGTTATGGATGATCCCATACTGCGTTAAATTCATGCGTCTTAATTTTTTTCAGAGTTATTCTTTTTTTTCTTCTGAATACTCCTTGTAACATATTATTGCCATCTTTACTGTTTCACGATACAGTTTTGTATCATAAGTAGCTTTTTAAAAATATTTCCTTTGCTTTTTTTTTGTGTGATAATGTTTTGTATCATGCTATAGAAATGCATAATTTAATTCATATTTTCTGAGAAATCTTTGATTTTATGCATGTAAAGATAATCTTGGATATGAGGGTAATAAAAATTACATAAAACGAAATACATATTCCTCTAAAATATCTTGAATAATTTTTAATAAAATCGAATAAACCGCCCTCAAAAAGATTTAAATAAAGAACAAAGTACAATGAAATAACATAAAATCAGAAGTATTAAATATCTTAAAAACAGAATGTTACATATTACAAAATAAAATAAAACTGAAATAACATAAAATCAGAAGTATTAAATATCTTAAAAACAGAATACATATTACAAAATAAAATAAAACTGAAATTTTTAAAAATAATCGACGCTTTTATTTCGATAATACGAATATTTATTTCGATAATATGAACTCTTTTATCCTGACTGTTTACTTATTTTTCCAGAAAAAATATTGCGTACAGCATTTATTACATTTAAAATTTCTGAAGAAATGATTAATTTTCTTCGTAAAAATATTACTATATATTTAATCTTATTTGAGTGAAACGTTATATGGCAATGAAGATATTCTCAATTCTGTGTTGAGCTAATAAAACCCTAAAAATCGTGTTCTTGTTACAGTTCACTCAGAGTAGAGGAGAATTTCCATTTATTTTCCCTCGGAGTAGATATAAATATCACTCGGCTTATAAAACAAAGTAATTTTCATACTTAAACCTTCTTTCTATCCATCATGAAAATTAATCGTCCATGTTCATCGCTCTTTGGTGTAGAAACAATGTGGACACCTCAAGGATCTTTTTATAAAAAGGGCTATGGGTAGAGGATGGAAGGGGATGATAAAAAGGATCATATGTCTCAGTGTTATATCCAAGGTCTTATGTTTTAAAAACTTCAGTGAAGAAGTTTTGACATAAAAAAAATACAATTTTTCCCTGCCTCTGGGGGAATCAGTTGAATGAGAGGTTGTTGAAATATTTTTTTTTTTGAGTTATGATTTGCAAAATTCTGTGAATTTATTATCAAAATATTTGTTGTTTTTGAAATTAATAAAAAAGTTTCTAAAATTAATCTGATACATTGGTAATAAAATATAACTTGAATTTCAATTGATATTTTCAGAAAATTATAATAATTAAAATATAATTAATGTGTTACTGATTTTTTTACAGATTTCGAATAAAATTATCTTTTTAAAGGACATGACAAGTGGACATTTTTTCTTGAAATCAACAATACTTGCAATAATGAATTTTTTATTTTCCCGGTTTTAAGCTAGGATTTCGCGTGTACTTTTTTTTTATAAAAATTAGAGCAACCATCGACTCTTACACAAAATTATTTACTAATTCATATAAGCAATAATTTCAAGCAACCTTTTAATAATTGCTAAGCAATTATGAAATTTCTTAATTGATGAGTACTATACAAAAATTATAATTTTTAAAGAATCAAAACTATAAAAAAACTACGAGTATTACAATTATTACTAATACAGATTACTTCCGTTTATAAGGCTAGGTATGATCATTGTAAAATTGTCAAATATATTAACTTTTAATGTGAGTAACTGTAATTTACTGTACTGTTTTTGAAAATCTTAGTAACACAAGACATAATTAATTTAGTTACTTTTCTATTTTAAAGTTTTAAATTTATTTCGTACATTGTATATTTTTGAAAAGTGACTTAATAAGGTTAGGTAATGAGTAATATCTGTAAATGGCGACAAAGTTGAAATAATTGTAATAAATACTTTTTGAGGATGTTTAATTGAGTTTTTTTTCTTATTAAATAGTGTATCTTTCTTAGCCGTTTTGAATGAACTGAATCAACAATGAAAAGTTCTGGAGGCTATAAAAAGGAAGTCGTTTTTAAAGGACTTTACAATATAGATTAGATCTGCATCACGTATCACAACAAAAAAATATAGAAAAGCTTTCTGTAAATAGTCCAACAACGCTGAATCAATTCTTGTTCTGAATTTAAGTTTATCATTTAAAAAAGGACTATTTACAAAAGGCAAAAGATAGCTTTTATTGATTTTGAAAAATATGTTGGCAGAATCAGCCATGTCATTATTTACTTTAATATACTAACATTAGTACAGTATGCTAATCTGTAAGCTGCATAAGGCAAGTTAAAAAGCCCATTAGTAAAACCAAGCACGTTGAAATTTTTTTAAACAATACGATGAATAAACAATATGTTTCGTCGAAAAGAAAGAGTTCTAGAAAGTAGTAAAAAGGAGAAGGAAAAGGAGTCTCTTTGAATTGAAATTAAAAGAATGCTGAACTCAAAATTCTTTAAACGCTGGTTTTTGTTGTTCCAAGCTAAATTTAATGGCCAATTGGCCTTCATTATATGTTTATATCATGTTCACATTTTGTAGACATACATTTGCAACTGCTTGAAATAGCAATATTTTTCGTAAATGTTAAAAAAACTCCTTTTTAAAAGCCTTTTGTATACAAAATTATACATAAAAGAATTTTATTTGAAAATGAAATGACTTAATCCTTTGTTCAAATAACAAAGAAATTGAAAAGAAACAAATTTATTTATCCAAAGACGTATAATAGAGAGTAAAATAGCTTCGCGATTCGGATAATTTTTTATTTATAATTGTGACCTGACTCGTAATATTTTAGAATTCAAAAACAGCTGTCGTAAATTATCACAATTTATGGTTCATTTAATTGTCTCCCTTATCTCTTTTAAATAAATAAATAATAATTGGACTGTAAAATTCGTATTCCCACTAATTTGCTTTGTTTAAATTTTAACATTTAAATCACAAGTGTAATTTTATAATAAATTTCCTTTCATCAAACAAAGTTTATAATAAGTATTCCTAACACTCATTAAAACTCATTTTCCCTAATTATAAACTTGCAATTCTGAGTAATGCAAATTCTCCTTGAGATTGTAACTGTAATTAATTAGCATTTTGGTCAATGTTATGTGAGTACATATTTTCCAAGTACATTCCACTAAGTAATTAAAACATTATTCTGATAACACAAGTGCGCACAAAGTTTTAATATTATTTTAGATAATTTTGCGCGGATAATTTGCACTGGAAATGTCTAAGCATTTTAATTTAATTTTGAGGCAGAATTTTTTCTATGTTTAAAATCTTTAAAATCTCAAGTTAGTTATCTTATGAAGTCCGTGAGTATATTCAATTATATAATACAGACGCTAAGCCTTATTGTAATTCATTTATTTCAGATTGCAAAATTCAGTTACACACACACACACACATACACACACACGCACACTATATATATATATGTATATTGTAATAAAATAAACAAATAAAAAAAATTTTTAAAATGTATCATGAAATTTTCCGAAGCTTTTAGAATTTTACTCTAGTATTCTTTTGAATGGATGAGAGATTTAGTTTATACCACTTTTTTTTCGTGAATGTCTTAAAGCTTTTTGGAGCTCAAAAATGTTTCCTAAAGCTCTTTAAGATCTATTGTAAATTAGATGGTAATTCATTTTAATATTTCTTTCGAATTTGTTTAAATTTAATCATATTTATTTTCCACATTTTCCCTTTTTTTAATTATCTAATTTGAATGAGAAAAATTATGAAATGGTTACCTTATTAATACATGTTTATCAAGCATACATTTCGAATATTTATTAAGAAGTATTTGAAATTACATAGTTTTAAAAGTTGTCTATGAACTAGGTTTATATAGTTAGTACACTAATATGCCTAGAATTACACATTTATCATTATTTAGAGGACAATTTTTGGGCAAATTGTTGCTTATTGAGACAAATGTTTGTGTATAAGCCGTAACTAATAAAAATTAGGCTGAAATGTATTTGAATTCCATAGTAATCTATTGAATTAAGTGTAATGATTTTAAATCTTATGGAATAAAAGCTTGAGAAAAGTTTTAAATAATTCCATGAAATTCATTTTTTTTATCCTGAAAAATGCTAATATCCTACAATGCACTTTTATAGTTCCATCGTGGTATGATACATTTATTCAGTAAGTAATTTCTTTAGAATTCGGAGCAACTATTAATGATTAGAAAACAACTATTAATGATTAGAATGTCAGTTCAATTCCTTAAGAAAACCATTTTTTCCACATTTTATATTGAAAACGAAACATTGAAAGAAATACGCGTTTTTCCATTTTAAATTTGAGTAATACGCGTTTCAAGGCAAAATTAATTAAATTAAAAGGTTTTCGAAGCAGTAATTGGAACAAATCTTATGTTCAACTAATTGACTTTGTGATAAAGATTAAAATTATTTTTTAAGTAAAGCATATATTTAAATATGAAACAATATCTCAAAAAGTATTTTTTTTTTTTAAATGAGCCGTAATCCAGGATGAAAATTTTGATTTAATGTAAACGAAGTACTGAACTCTTTGATTTAATGTACTCAAAATATTGAACTTTCGTTTCTATTTTTCGATAACATAATAGTATAACTGTAACTATATAAACAATTAATATAATATAATCATTAGCTTAAGTAATCATATAAAGGATAATCATAAGTAAACAAAAAGTAATTAAAGCTGAAAAGAACACTTTTCAAAACTGGACCTAACTTTTGGAATTTTGCATTATTATTGTAGTATTAATCGAATTTGTTTTTCTATATTAAAATATCGTTTTTTGTTTTATTCCATTTTATAGCATTTGTTATTAATTGAACAAACACCATAATTTGATAACGAATAATCATTATTGCAAATACAAATTACTAATTGACAGATTGTTGAAAAACTCCTTCGTGTGAATATTGTTTTCTTAAACAAAATGAATATTTGTATAAGATTAAACTGCTTTTTTTAAATGACAGAAAAAAATTTGTAAGAATAATCGATGTCAAACATCAAAAATTCTTTTTTTCTTTCTTATTCGTAACTTAATCACATTTTTGCTCTTAATGATATGAAAATTTGTTTTTATTCGTTTTAGAACTCGTTATCAAACCCAGATTAAATTTTCAACTAATTCCGATGCAAGAACTGTTTTTCTTTTTCTTTTTTTACTTAAAATGACGCATTGAAATTGGAAGATTTGCGAAGAAAAGGAGATTAAATTGTTTGCTTGCTGTGTGAAATAATGGTGCATAATTGCTGATGATGAGTCCTTGGGTTTAAAAACAATTAAGACACTTAATTAAACTTTTTGAGATGTTTAAGGGTCTTTAATATTTGTTTAAAGACAACAAATTCAACAATAAAGAATTTTTTTTTAATTTTAGGCATTTATTTTAAAAAAGACAAAAGATTATTTATGTAATAAATTGAACTTAAATTTTCAAAAAAAGTATTATTTGTCAATATATTATGTAAATTTTGGATATGAACTTTTAAATTTATTATGGAAACGGAGTTTAAGTTTATTACGAAGCATTAATTGTAAACGTTTCGTAAGATATTTGAAACATAGAACATGTTTTGAAGAAATAATTCTAATAAAATATTTTGATTTTAAATAATGGGGCTTAAATGAAATTGACATATTAATTATTTAATTTATAGATTATTTTAATTCATATTTAATCAGGAGTATGGAAAGACGAAGTATAAGATCAAATTAAGGTTCTGAAAACAGTTCTTAATTTGCAATTAAGAGTCTTTAGAATATCTTGTACTTAACATTATTCCTTTCCTGACTTTAATAAGGGGAAAACAATATTCAAGATAATATAGATATAATCTCAAATTTGATTTAAAAAATATTCGAAGAGAGAGAGTATGATTTTTTTCATATTATGATACATTAAGTTGTTAAAAACGTAAGATTTATTTTTAATTTGGAATATTTTCTTTCTTTACTAAAAATAATACTCGTCTCATATCTCCCTTAAGAATTTTTTGTAGTATTATCACATTATTTCTATTAAAACAACTTGCTGATGAAAACGCCGTCTTATATGAATATATTCAATATAAAAAAGTTTCATTTTAATTAGAAGTATATAATGACTCTAAAATTTAAGGTATTGAATCAAAAATTGAATTCAGAAGTAATCTTTTAATTTGTGATATATATTAATAATTTTTGTCCTTAATAATTAGCAGCAATTATTTTACATGTATTTATTTTCGAATACACACAGAAAATTATTTATTAAAATATATTTTGTGTAACATTTTTGTTATAAATCTAAATTAAAAAATGCGTTTGACTGGCTATTAAAAAAGAAAAAAAAAGTATTATGTTATTATTTGTGTTATGAATAAACAACTTTGTAGAACTTTGCAATATTTTTATAAAAAAAGCCTTTGGTGTCAAAGTAATTACTTTTTCTATGGAAAAAAAATTAAAAAATTGCTTTTATTAAAATTTGTCCATAATACAATCATTAATATTATTCGCAATTTTTTTTCTTAATCTTTTATTATGGCATAATTCAAACTCTTTTCCAAACCCTAGCAGTCTATTTTAAATCTAAAAAATTAAGTATGAGAAAGGTACAGTTATGTTTATTTTCGTAAGAATTATTGAAATAAACAACAACTGAAAACTTTGTTATTCTACAGTATTAATTATTATTTTGATTTAACGAATTATGATTGAGATTTTTAAAGTGTTATAGAGTTACTTCATTTAATATCTAGTGTTCTGCAATAAGTTCGTATTGTCTCATGTTGAAAGTGTAACAATATTATGAATGAAATTAACACACTTTTGAATGAAGAAAATCATAGAATAATTTATTTATTTTTTCTTTTGATTACTTACGTAATAAAATGAATTTAAAACTCAGGTAACATAATTTCAAAACACGAAATAAAACATAAGCTAACCTGACTTATTTTACTCTGCGTTATTCTGCAAATATTTTAATGCATACTATATACATTTGAGCTGTTATAGGATTTTATATAAATTATAGTTATAACTTACTATTAAGTAATAGTTTCTGATCATCTTCTATGTAATTTAGTTTTCTTAAGTAAAAGTTTTCTGTATTTAAAAAAATGTTTCTATTGAAATAACGTATTTTTTATGTAATGTAAATGATATATTTCTATTATAGTTAAGTAAAATGTAAAACAAGGAAATACTTCTTAAGTTAGAAATTAATTGATTTTGCAACGCAATAATTATGATAATGTAATTTTATGCTGAGAGCAAGGGGATTCCATATCAAACAAGCTTGAGTTTTTCTCAAGGTATTTTTAATGAAGAAATTGAGTAAAAAGATAATATTAAGTTTGATCAATACAATTCAAATGTTTTACAACTTGCATTGTAGAATACATTGCATAAATTTTCAAAATTAAAATTTCTGTACTCTTCTTATAAATTTAATTTATTTTTCTTTCAAGGTAGCATTTAAGTTCGAAAAGCAGAACTATTAGCAGTTACATAAAATTCACTATAAGATAATATTTTTTCCTCTTCTTTCTTGTTAAGAATAAAGGTCAGAATTGTTTTTTAAATTGAACAAAATAATATCTCCTAGAAATGGAAGAATTTGTGGGATTCGAAGAAATAGATGAGACAAAGCCCGAATGATGAAACAATCTAAGAAAAACTTCCATTATTGGAGAAGACTATTTCAGATATACTTATTGCTCTTTTTATATATTTAATTATATAAAATGTGGATACTTGTATTTTCATTTTTTTTTTCATGTGAGCGTAATAATTTACATGTTTCGTTGTTAAAAAGAAGCAAAATAATTACTCAATAAATGTAAAAGATCAAAGGTATGAAAGGTGTGGCTATTAAATAACGAGACAATTGCTGTAAAATATTTTATTTTGATGCCGTGCATCTTTACTTATTACTAGCTTCAATATAATCCCTCCTCTATCCCTGCAACACTCCATGAAAATCTTCCATTGTTCGAAACAGTGCTCGAAGTCTTCTTCAAACTCGGCCAAGATGCTTGCCGCTATCTCTTTCACAGAGCTTCAGCCGACTCAAATCTTGTTCATTATAATACAGATTTCACCAGATAGGTGGCAGATAGAAGTCGTATGGATCAAGATATTAAGATTTTAAATGTTGAATTAAAAAGTTACAAAATGAATTCCATTTGTTATATTAATAAGGTACCAGGGAATTATGTGATTATTTGCAACAAACTTTACGTTGATTTGACGTGGAAGCATTGAATTAAAAATAATGCCTTTATTAATGTTAATAATAGTGATAGAAGAATAGCTAATAGAATTAAATCTTTGAATTAAAATGTGTTATTCTCTGACTTTTATAAAATTTCATCACTTATTTCTAACTCCTAAATTTCCAAAGTTCCTATTAAATTTAGAATTGCAACTAATGGCTCAAATACTTACACTACTACTGCTGAAAAAATTTTACAAAATATTTTGAAAATATTATTGATAGTTTTGATAAGACTGCAATTATTATAAATAGCTATGAAATATTAATTATACAAAAGATAAGTAATTTACTCTATTTTTAATTATGTCTATGAAGATTTGTTTAATTCCATAGATTTAGATGATTTAATTATGGTTATTTTTGCAAATTTAATAAATTACAAATTATTAGCTCTATTTCTTATGGAAAATTTATTAATCTTGTACTAAAAAAAAGAAAACTATATTACTTATAATGTTAAAAACTATAAATAAATAAAAGGCCTATTCCAGGGTGTTTTAGCTAGTATTAATCTTTATAATATTTATCTACATTTCTATGTATATAAATTTAGAGATAAAAATAATTTCAAATTATTAATTATAATATAGATATTATTCAAGATTTATACTTTCCCCCTTCACATGTAAATCTGATTAAAACTATTGTAAATTCTCATGAAAATGATTTCTTAGACGTCAATTTAAAAATGATTAACAATGGTATTATTTGTGATATTTATGAATCTTAAGAGAGATAATTATTCTTCCCAAATTAATAGAGTACAATCTTTTAACAGCAATTTAATTTTAAACATTTTTAGATTTTAGAAATATATTACATAATTATTTGCTTCGAAGTATCAAACTATTTACCTGTCAATTTTCAAAATTACTTAAATAATTTCTATTTTCTTGTTAGCATAGATTGATCAATCTGCTAACTTTTAAAAAGAAATTTAAAGCATAAAAATTATATATATATATATATATATATATATATATATATAATCACTACAACATTTTCCAAGAGGCAAAAAATTTGAAAATTTAGATGATGTCCAAACTACCATCTCCAGAAATTTTGCTCAAAAACCAATTGATTTTTTATAGATTCGGTTTTAAAAATTTGCACACTAGATGGCAAAAGGCTGTTGATAACGAGGGTGATTACATTATTGATCAAAAATAAAATCTTGGTAAAAATTTGTCTGTTTGAATTTAATGTAGAAAACTTTTTTCATTGTTCATTGTCCATTTCTTTCATGTTTGAATTTAATGTAGAAAACATTACTTTCGGGTCCCCCTAATATGTACATGTATTACAATATTTATGTTCAAAAAGTTTGTGGGATGTAGAGAAAGATATAGCTAGTTTCAGTGCCCCGATGAATTTGCGAAAATTCTTTCATATATGAAGAGTTTTGAAATTTGATGATCGAGAAGCACGTTTCTATATGAAACAAAAGGATAAATCTGCAGCAATTTGCGGTTTATGGGATATATGGGTGAATATATTACCAAAACGGGTTAATCTCAGTGCATATGTGACCGTTGATGAACAATTAGTTTCATTTGGAGGAAACTGTCCACTCCAACAATACATGCATAAGAAATAAAAAATATATATATGGTTTAAAATCGTGGTGACAATGAAGTAAGTTTTCAGTGATAATGAAGTATGTTACTTGTGGAATATTCAACCATACCTTAGAAGGTCAAGTAACTATTCACTCTTGAAATATTAGAGAATTAGGGTTGTTCTTGAATTGTCTTATGGCTTCAAGGGATATAACATGTGGCAACATCTTTTCTTTATATATATACTTGGACAGATGTAACTGAAAAGGAATATAATTCTGATTAGAAACAAAGATAAAGAACACTGATTAGAAACAAAAATTTTATTCCTCAGAATTGCTCTAAACTAAAAACATGGAAGCTTATTCATTTACTTCTGGATTCACGAACGATACTACGCTAGTGTCATTAGTCATACCCAAAAGAAATAAATTTGTTATTATTCAAAGCAAACTACTATCTGAGAAAAATGTGACATGCGCAAAAGTAGTCTAAAATTAGGAAAAGTAGAGTAGTCTAAACTAGGAAATTCTACTGCCGAAACACAGAGCTCGGTGAGCACAAGCAGAAAAAGAGGTCGCCAATATATATGAGTCAATATATATATATAGAGGAAGCCAACATGGCGGAAAGAAGTGATGACGCGTTTTACGATGCTCTTGAAAAACAGTGCAGGATTATTGAATCAGCGCTTCAATCCAAATGCAATATGAATCAACAGATTCGGGAGGAGGCCAGGCAAGCTCTGGGTGAGTTGAAATCTTCTATTTATAAGAATTTTGAAAGAATTAAAGGTGCTAACTTTTTGGAATGTTGTAAACAAAGTCTCAAGGAAGCCATAAGTAAGCCTAGCTATGCTGAGATTGTGGCGCCATCTAGTGTTATTAAGAAGAACCCTATTCCTTCTGATTTTTGTCTGGTTGTGGACTCTGATAAGTGTTCGTCTGATGACGTTAGGAAGATGATTAAAGTTGCTATCAATCCTACAGAAGCTCAATTGGGTATTAGTAATTTAAAAAATATTGGAGGAAATAAAATATTAGTAAAATGTTTATCTGAAAATGATCGGAATCGACTTCAAACAGAAATTAAATCAAAATCACCGAAATTGAATACTTCTCTGCCGAAAAGAAGAAATCCAACCATTCTAGTGAAGCATGTTCCAAATGAAATCACTAATGAGGAACTTTTAAAAGTGATCTTTGATCAAAATTCCGAAATAACGGAATCTGATAAAAACATGAGTATGTGTAGAGTTCGTTTCACTCTCAAGAACTTTCAATTTACGAGACACGTTGTTATAGAAATACATCCCCTAGTTCGTAAATGTATTCTTCACCTACATAAGTTGAAAATCAACTGGAGTGTGTGTGAAGTGGATGATTTTCTAATCATTAATAGATGTTTTAACTGTTTGGGGTACAATCACCGAGCTTCTGAATGCGTTAAACCCATGGCCTGTTTTAACTGTTCCGAAGAACATAAAGTAAAGGATTGTTCGAAGACAAATGTTGAGGTTTGCGTAAATTGTGTCCGTTTCAATCGCAAGACGAATACTTTACGTAAAAAAGTGAAGGTTGATCACAAACCTTTCACAGAGAGCTGTCCTAGTCATGCTTTTATGAAAATGAACACTCAATCACGAATTAATTATGGCTAAGTCAACTAAACAAGATCTGAAATGTGTTCAATTAAATCTCCACAAATCAAAATCTGCGACGCAACAGTTAATCTTGAACATGGAGAAGGAAAATATTGACTGTGCTCTAGTTCAGGAACCACACTGCTACAAAGGATCTCTCCCAGGTTTTCCAAGCAGCTATAGAATCTATCATGTTCCTGATTCTGACTGTGTTAAAGCGGCCATTATAGTACGGTCACGTGACTTTTCCACTTTTTTAGACTATAAAAATACTGATTATAATATGGTTACATTGGATGTTACTATTGGAACGTCTAAGTTCACTTTTTTGTCATATTATTTTGAACCCTCAACGAATATTGATTTAGATCTTCATAAAATTAATCAAGTCTTCATGCGTAAGAATATTAATCGACTTGTCTGGAGCATGGATTCAAATGCTAAATCCGAATTATGGTTTAGTCCTTATTCAAACAGTCGTGGAAACAAACTAAGTGACTTTATTTCTTCAAACAATTTATTTGTTGTTAATGAGGACTGCGGCCCTACTTTTTGTGGAACCCAGGGATCAAGTTACATTGATGTCACAGTTTTGGGTGCAGATCTGCTCCAGGATATAACATGTTGGGGTCTTTCTGATAACGAATCCCTTTCTGATCATATGATGATAGAATTTGAATTATGCATCTCTGTTGCTTGGCGTGACCTATCAATTGCTCCTTTTAAAATTTTCAACACTAAGAAAGCAAACTGGTGTCGTTTTCGAGAGTTTTGCCTTCCTCGCATTGCTCATATTCTTAGTGCAATTGAAAATTGCACCGATGGCCCTTGCCTTAACTCTATTGTTGAAGAATTTTGTTTGATTCTATTCAACGCATCTTCTTCTTCTATACCTATTAAGCACCATGGTATCCATAGGGTTCCTTGGTGGTCTATTGAAATTGGATGTATGAGAAAAAGACTTAATGCTTCCAGGCGTAGATTTCAGAGGTCTAGAAATCCAATCCTCAGAGAGATATATAAATGTAAATACATGAAATATAGAAAAGAATATAATCAAATGCTTACTACCGCTAAGTCTGATTCTTGGAAGGCATTTCTTTCGACTATTGACGTCCACAATGTTTGGAAAAAAATTTATACATACGGTGTCAAGAGAAATTTCATGAAGAAAATAGAAATAACTGGTATTCTACTAAGAAGTGGTAAGACAACTAACACTTTAGAAGAAACTATAAATGCGGTGCTGCATAAGTCTTTCCCTTCGGATCCAGTGGAGGATGATGACTCTTTGCAAAAGGAGAAATGCCAGTCAATGCTAACTGATTATAATTCCCCCCTCGATTCTCCTTTTACTTGTGATGAAGTCAACACAGCAGTTGCTATGCTTAAGTCAAATAAGTCTCCTGGTCCTGATTCTATTTCAGGTGAAATAGTCAAACAGTTTCATTCAATGTTCCCTTCTTTTCTTCACAAACTTTTCAATGTCTGTTTAAGTGTAAATACTTTTCCACGTAGTTGGAAATGTGCTCAGGTGGTGCTAATACCCAAAGGAAATGATTTTAAGACTCCTCATTTGGATAATCTTAGATGTATAAGCTTACTTCCTGTTTTGGGAAAGTGTTTGGAAAAGCTTTTCGTCAGCAGAATTTGCTGGCATCTGCGACGCGGTGACTTTCTTTCATGTGATCAGTATGGGTTTACTCCTCAGAGAAGCACCGAGGACGCTCTATTACGTCTCCAGGAGATTGTCCAAAAAGGCAAGAAAAGGAATCTCCACACAATTCTGGTATTCCTAGATATAAAAGGTGCATTTGACAATGCTTGGTGGCCTGGCATTCTACACCTCCTTCGGGAAGCGAATCTGCCGGCAAATATTTTTGCACTTGCTACTGATTTTTTAAATGACAGAGTGGCTAAAATGAAACTTGGTTCAGTTTCTGCGGTTCATCAACTAGAGAGAGGTTGCCCTCAAGGCTCAGTTTCAGGACCTACGTTTTGGAATATAATTATAAACGATCTCCTAATTAAGCTCAATATTACTGCTTGTTGTGATGCCATAGCTTTCGCAGATGATATTTTAATTTGTTTTCAAGGTAAAAATCTTCATGAAACTTTTCTACACGCTCAAGAGACTTTAAACTTTGCCTCTGAATGGTCAAAAGATTTTAAACTGGAATTTAACCCTAATAAAACAAAGGTTATGTTCATTGAAAAAAGAAATATTTGTTATGACTCTTACCAGCTATGTCTTAATGGTATTCCTTTGACTATCGTTAAGCAAATGAAATATCTTGGTGTTATTATTGACTGTAAATTTTCATGGAAGCCCCATTTAACCTACATATCAGAGAAGTGTGAAAAGCTGCAACAGGGATTGGGCAGAGTTGCACGAAACACTTATGGCATCAATTTTAACGTGCATTCACTTATCTATAAACAAGGAATTCAACCGTTCATTATGTACGGCTCAAGGGTTTGGGGTGTTTCGTTAAAGAAGAAAATTAATTCTAAACTTTTGAGACGGATCCAAAGACGAATACTCCTTCGAGCTATTTCTGGATATCGAACTTTAAGTTATGAAGCTGTGTTTATAATTTCTGGTTTTCCGCCAATTGACATTGTTATTTTAAATGACATTGGTCTCAGAGAAAAGCTCGCAGCCTCTTCCTCTTCAGGTTATGATTGTGTTTTGCTTCCCTCTGATCTTCCCCACCCTTCAGAGAGAAATGCCATACAATTGATTGAATATAGTTCAAACTCTGAGGAAGAATTCCCTATCACGGTTTTTACTGATGGCAGTAAAATTGATGGTAGGGTGGGTTTTGGTTTTGTTGTCTTTCGGAAAGGTATTGAAGTTCAGTACTTACAATACAGAATCAGAGACGAGTGTACTGTTTATGTGGCTGAACTTTTATGCTTAAATTTCGCCATCAAGTGGATTGTTCAACAAAACTGTGTTGCTTCGAACTATTTGATCTGTTCTGATTCACTCTCATCCTTGGAAACATTAAAAAACATTTCTTCCTCGAATGATATTGTTGTTGAAATTCAACAGCATCTCAAACACCTCAAAGATCAGAACATTACTGTTTGTTTTTCTTTTGTACGTGGACATTCTGGTATTTATGGTAACGAAAGGGCTGACTTTCTGGCAAAGACTGCCACGAAGCGGGAAATTGATCTTAATGTTAATATTCCTCAATCCTATTTTAAAAAGATTACGAGGGAAAGTGTCCTGAAATCATGGAACGAAATATATATTAAATCAAATACAGCAAGCATCACGAAAAGATTTTTTCCAGACGTCAATATAAGAATGTCTTACCATCACTTCTTCACTAGCTTTAAAATTACGCAATTTCTAACAGGTCACGGTAACTTTAAAAAATACCTGAATAGATTCAATTTAAGTTCGAGTACAATTTGCAACTGCAGCGCCGGAGGTGATGAGGACATTGAGCACATTCTGTTTCTATGTTCAAAATTTGTCTCACAGAGAAATATTCTTAAATTAGCTTTGAAAAAATTAAACATTAACTGGCCTCCAAATTTTAGTAATTTAATTTCTAGTAAAAGTTCTTTTGTTCTTTTTATCAAATATATTGAAGATATTTATAATCCTTCTTAATTTTTGTTTGTACATTGTTTAATCACATGTTTTTGTTGTTTTTGCCTACTGTAATATAGTGTTTTATACTTACTTCTGTAAGCCCTGTGTGATACTTAGTGGTACACAGGGACGTTGTTTGTTATTCAATAAAAATATATAGAGATATATATATATATATGAGACAATAAACTACAAATTGTGTGCAGGAAGTGCGGTAAATAGATATGCAAGTCGCACTAGAATCAAATATGTAAAAATGCACTTCTAGAATTTTTGAGAGAGGAACATTTTACTATATTGGAAGTACAGTCATTAGCAAGTAACTATATCCATATGTAAGGCAGATATATAGAAAAAAAATATTATTTTTACTGTGTTTCAATTACTACTATTATTTTTTTAATACTGAAGATATCTGATAAAGGCGACAAAATTTATCTAAAGTATAACTTTGATTTCGTTTGTGTAAAAAATAGAAGTTTCATATTTTTACATTAATGTTTTACCTTAAATTAAATTTGGATAATTAAGTATATAAAATGTTGTGTTTATGTTAGGTACTTTCTTAAAGACCAATGGAAGTTGCTAAATTAATTTTCTTCAACAATTTGTAATTCAACAATAAGAAACATTGAATCCATTTGAACGCGAACGCAGTGTGAGTATATGCATCAGTAGGGTTGAATTTTTTATTTATTTTTATGCCATTTTAATGACAAAAAACTTATATATATTTCAGCACTACTTTCATAAATTATATTGATATCCATGACTGCAAAACATAAACTAAAAAGTATTTAAGAAAAAGTTGCATTTAAAAATACGTCACTACAAAATAAACAAGAATATATATAAATGGATATGAAACAATTAGATATACCAACATTGTTAAACTAATTATGGCAACGTTTTAGTTTCTCCTTTGTTTGCTACATAAGGACTTTAATTGAAGAATTGCCATAACCTTAAGTGGTTATTTTAAGTACACCAATTATCTTGAGAGCACCACAAAGGCAAGTTAAAGTATCCACCTAAACAATCCAAAGATCCTACACAATTCGTTAGAGGACTACTCCATTCTGAAAGATCCCCAGAACAGTTAAAGACGCAGAGTATTAAATTACTTGTCAAGAACACTCTGCATTGACATTTAATCCCTTCCAATTCTCTCGTAAATCCTTTTGTGCGGCAGACACCATCTCTTTTGCACCCAGTCTCATGCAAGTCAATTCATGCAAAGCGTCTCAACTTATCTTTCTGTCTTATCCCTTTAAAATGAAAGGATTTTGAATGGGTTAAAATACGAACTCAAAAGGAATTAATTTTCTATTTGTAATAGGTCGAAATAGAGAAATTTCAGGTATTACATTTCTTAAAAGGGAAACTTATTTGATAGTAAAGTTTCATTTAAGAGAAAAAACAAATGGGGAAATGTACTTTAATTTAATTTATAAATCAATTGGCTGTCAATTTTATTTGATAAAGGATTACATTATTTATTATGAATTAAACAGTGTAAAGTTCATTCGATTTAAAATGATACTATATATATCTACGGAAACATATGCTAGGTATTTAAGTGTAAAAATATATTTTGAAACTCTAAGAATAAGAAAATTTATTTTTAAATCTTGAACATGTGAAAAACTGCTTTTTTTACTTGTGGAAATACGTACTTAATTTCTTTTATTTTAGATATTTAAAATAGGTATTTAATTTTTTCATTCATATGGAAACAGATTCTCAAACTTTTCAGTATGGTTCCAATTCAGTGTTGAAATTCTCAATAAAAAAATTTCAAACTAAAATTCAATTACTTAAATAGCCACAATACTAGAAAATAAATTTTTCATTAACACAAAATATAAAAAAAAATCCATATGTTTAATGAGAAACTCAACATTCTGTTTTCGATTGCTAGAACAGAGTTGTATAAAAGAATACAGAACAGATAGGATACTGCAACCAATAAATTTTTTGGGTTGACTAGCGAAATTGAAAATGAAACCAACTTTCTTAAGCAATTTTTAAACTTAGTAAGACTACCAGAAGAAAAAAAAAAGACATACACATCCCAGTCAAAACTCGTCAATTGAAAAACATCGTCTGTGATGAACAATACACTATCTGTTTGTGTGCTAAGAATACAATCTTAAAAAAAAGTTTTTTCCTTTTATTTCTTAACATCACTTTATTCAAAAATGTAAAAACGCAAACATCCCAGAATTAATTAATATTGGACAACTGATATTTGAATAAAAAATTTTATGAAATTCTTAACAAAAACCAATAAAAGTAATTTATAAAATGGAATTACTGATTTCATATCATGTAACTCAAGTATTTAATAAAAGAAAATAGTTTAAATTCTTACTGACGTTTAAATAAAAATGCATATAAATGTTAGTAAAATACTGTTACTTGCTTCATAATTAAAATAAAACAATAAATCGGCGTACAGCTCTTATCTGAATTATTTGTTATAAAATAATTTTACTAATTTAAGACTAATGGGATTTCCTTTTTCTGTCTCAGACTCTCAAAATCAAAGTTTTAGTGAAACTTTTCTAAGAATAACGATTGAATTTTCGATATAAAGTATTTAATGAAACATTTTCAGACGATCATATGATTACTTACACTCCATTAAAAAAATCTAAAATAAGATAAAAAGAAATAAATATCCTTTCTCGTCATAATTTAATTGGATGTTTGAATGAGTTTTTAGTTATCCATTATAAATACAGATAAATGAATACACACAGCCACATAGTTAAACTTAATGCAATTTTATACTTATCAAAAATAAAGAATTATTAGAAATTTAATCTTACTTTTAAGCAATCACTAAGCAAATAGAACTGAAATCATATTATTTTAATCATCATATTATTTTAAAAGATTTTATTTACTTTTTTCATATTCTTTCATTGACGTACTTCATATACCACAGTAATCAATATTTAGTCATTTTTTAGGTAACCAGATAAAAGTTTCATTATCATATTCCATGCAATACTAATTTTATATATACCTATCAATTACTATTACTTTTGTATTACTATTACTATTACCCTTGTATCAATTACTATTCTTCTTACGCTCGCAATACTTCTCCGCAACTTTTTTAAAGTTTAATAAACGTTAGTTGAAGAAGACACATTTCAACTTTATCATATGATTCTCTTGGTGATTCATTTAAACTTTTCGAAAAGGAGAAGAAAAAACAACTATAATTAAAACACGTCAAATTTAAAAGAATCAGTGCACCCATCAATCAATTCAAATCCAATTAAACTGAATACATTTCTTCCTCGCTCAACACTTTCAGCTCATGCCACCAGCTAATTTATTTTTCCGAGTCGGTTTTCAAATAGTTCCTTTGAACCTACAAATTTAATTTTACTTTGATGTATTGTGGTCTTCCTTCTTTAATAAGTTTCTTAGTTCACTGGACTGCAAAGCAGCATTGCATTGCCCACAGAAGCAGAAGAGAGTAACCTTTTCTAATTACTTAAAAGGTTTTCTGGCGGCACGTAGCAACTCTATTTCTGAGTTTTCATCATCTTAATCTATCTAGCAGATAATTCCCGTTCTGATTAAAGGTGCGTGCTATGCATGTAGAGATGAATTGTTGTTGAGAGAAACAAGACAATTATATGCCTGTATGTATAATCTAAAGGAAAATAGTTCTTATCTTCCATCTTAGTACGTCTGATTGATTACTGAGAAGGCAGTACAGATGTACTATTCTAATTTAACACAGTCTGCAAAGAATAGATAAGGGTACTTTATAATGGTAAATTGTAAAGGGTAAATCTAAATTTGGGCAAATTATTTCTATGATTATTTGTAAACACAATGAGATATTTCTTAAGATTATTTCTGTATCTAGATATTTACGTGACAAAGTACTTTTTTAAGGGGGGGGTATACTCAAGATAAAAGTAACGCTGTTATAAATGATATAAAAATTAAATAACAGCAAATAATCATCAAAAAAGATGTGGCCAAGTATATAGAAAATTCAAAATGACGTAACTTTCGGAAATATTTTAGGTTATTTAATATCATGTCTTTTTAACGCATATTATTACATATTGATATGCTTAACCTCATTTCATTATTTTGGGAAAGTTGAGACAATATCCCAACGGTTTTGTGTTAGTGAGTCGAGGTTGGAGAAGTTTCCACTGAAGGCCATTATGCGGGGCAATGAGACCATATGTGCATCAAATTTAAGTGCGTTGCAAAATCCTCAAAAACGGGATGCGGTAAAAACTTTCGATAGCTAATCATTAAATCTACCAAAAATTCATTTGATAACCACTGCATATGCTATGACAATGAAACATTGATACGATCATGTTTTCACACAGTGTGTTTGATGATTCCAAAATTGCGTATGAGAATATTTTGAAAATGTTTTTTAAGTCATTTAGATCACAAAGTATACATACATCTGGGCAATATATTGTTTACTTTTTTACACGTCAACCATTGGAAAGCTGATATGAATATTTAATATGTGGTTCAATATTATTTTCGATATAATGCTACAACATGGAGCAAACCTCATTTGCTTCATTGTTCGCAGAGCTTTCATGATACATGTAAAATGTTGATTTGCCAATTTTGATACCTTTAATACCAAAATAATGAACCTCCAGTTACCATAAATAATTTTTTTTTTCACTTTTGCTGAAGTGATACATTTCGCACAAAAACGAATATTATGGCTGCCACGCCACCTTTTCCTAGCAAAGATCTTGAACTGATGCATGCTAGAACCACTTAAATCAATGACTTATTTTGTAAATGAAAGGAACGATGTTTACACTATATTGCTTGAACTGGAAGGAATGTGGTGACTGTTATGTGTTTTGTCCAGATTAAGGGTCTACTCGTACCGAAAAGAATGTGAGCACGACAAAAAAATTTGTTTAGAAAAAACTTGACTCGGGTGGTTTTTAAAAAATGAATAATTTATACACACTCACAGATTCTAACAGAAGTGAATTGTCAATAAATTCCTTCTAATAGATGATATTGCGGGTCCACATTGTGTTGTATTAGTGATATTATCTTGAGAGCAAAGGAATCCAACGAGGGGAGTGGCCCTCATCTTCTCTGGATTAAAATCCAATGGAACATATGTGGAACGCAGTAGAACACCGACTTTCCCGCTCGCCAATCTCCTTCTAATACTCTCCAGAAGCTTCAAAGGGATATTCATTTTGAATATACTTTGTCGCAAGCACTCATGGATAATCTAATTCACAGTATGGGAAATCGATCTGAAGCTTGGATTTCGGTCAGGGATGACCACATACTCTATTACTTTTTCATGTGTGTTTCTAAAAAGATGTAATAGTAACACACACGTACATACACACTTCCTTTTCTCCATATATATTACAAATTCCTATGTATTTTTTTTATTTAAGCTTATTTATTACAGAAATAGACAGTGCTGTATTTTGAATATGTATCAGGCATGACAAAATAAATATCTTGTTTTAATACATTGACAAAATAAAGCAAGTTTCATGTTCTAATCTGCAAAATTATTCAAATTAGAAGAATTTTAATAACTGTTCCCTTAATTTTTTTTCGCCATTGAATGTATCGTTTGTATGCATATATTTTTAGGAGATTCGAAAGAATTCGAAATGAGAAGTATTTAAAAAAAAAATAAAAATGAAAAAATACGAAATGAAAAATATTTTTCAAGCCATTTAACTTACAGAGTAAATAGAAAATTTCATATAAATATGATAACTGTATTTTCCCTACGAATCGTAGTTTTTATGATGTTTATTTTTATTGATATTGAAAACGCTCTAAGACTCGAAACACTTAAAAAATAAAAATTTATAAATATTTTGACTAGATGATTAATTTTGAAACTAACACAGCATTGAAAAAACATCTACATGAAATAATATGAACAGTTAATTTTATTTTTTGTTAAAGTTCGATGTTTTAAGAATTAAAGAAAAAAAAAAAAAAAAAAGAGAAAGAGAGGTTTTCATTAAAATCCCTTCAAAATTCGATGTTCTTCAGTAATTTGATATGTGATACATTAATATTAATATTCTGAGATGATAAATGCCTCCTACAAAATACGTTTTTTATATATTTTTAAATAATGTAAGTGATCAGATAATTCTAGAAAGTTGGAAATATTTTTAGGCGGATTATATTTTTAATGAATATAAAGAAATTTCATTTAACAGCTCATGAATAAAAAAACTGCATGAATTTATTTATTTTATTTTTCAATTCAAAAAAATATCTTTCAAAATGGTACATTTTTTTCCTATTTATTCCATTTTTCTCTAAACTGTGCAGTAATTATTTTGAAATTTTTCGATTCACGCAATAAGAAAAGAAATTTCAACAGCAGCCGAACATCATTTTGAAGGTTGGACAAATCGTTTGAGGGGGAAAAAAAGTAGTAATGCCAACCTTTCAAAATGAAATTTAATTAAAGCTTTCCAGATATATTGGTTGTCTTGTTGCACATGATTTATGAACCTTATTGTTCGATCTTATTTCTGCCATTTTTGCCAAAGCTCATTTATTTTCAGAAACGAAAAAGTTAATAATAAACAAAAAAAATTATTTAATGCTTTTCAAAGAATAAATAAATACATAAAAATTTTAAGTAGTAATTTATAAGTAATTTACAGTATATTTTAAGTAGTAATAAATAAAATTTTTTAGTTATTATAAAGAAAAGAGGTTCTTAATATAATTCTTCTCAAGTGAAAATAGTTATAAATGACCATTAATTACTGATATAGTAATTTTCAAACTCTAACATTGTACTTTTATTTCATTTATCATTTTAATGAAATGATATTAATATCTGTTAATTAAGATCTTCCAAAAACCTTTAGAAAATCACTTTCTAAAATTCCAAATATAAAATGGATTATATTTAAAATATTATGTTTGAAATATTTGATGTCAAATTAGTTTTTACAAAAAATCTAATTAATACAGATAAAAAACGGAACAGCTTTAAGGTGAATTTAAAATCTGGATGAAATTAATGAATAACATTAATTTCTAAAAATATTCAAGTTCTTATTAATAAAAGGAAAGTTATTGACTCAGAAAAGAAAATTTTTTTTAGTATGAAATTTTGAAGGAGTAGTCAGCTTAAAACATGCAATGGGAGAAATGAATGTATTAATTTTTAAGTTAAGTTTAAATTAATTTCTAATCAAAGAAACTTTTGTTTCAAAAATTTTTAAAGTAAAGATTATAGAATTAGTTATATTAAGCTTTTGAATAAAAACCTTAGCAAAAATGCATCAAAGAATTTAAATTTGGTTACGAAGGGATAAGAATTTAGAAAACTTATAAATTGAAGTATTGTAATTTTTTTTTCATTACTCCAATAACAAGAAAAGTTTAACTGTATTATTAGCTAAAGAAAATAACCGTTCTTGTAGGGAGACAAGTACGTTTAATAATGTCTTAGTGAACAGAATGGTTTTATATAATTAGCAGTAGAGAGAAAAGAAATACTTATACCATTGATAAAGTGGGTTGTACTAATTCTAAAAGTATAGTATATTGCTTAGTGTTTTTCAAAATTTTTTCTTTGTCTTTATACATTTTGCTTTTAGATAAAAAGAAAAAGTATAATTTTTAATAGTGTTTATGAAAATAATTTCCGCAATCGTTATTATTATTTTTATTTCTGTCCGATAAGTAAATAGCAAATATAAAATAGAGCGTTTTATATATTTTATCATAAATATCTTTAAAATCTCAAAGATAATTTGAAATGCGTAGAATCATTGAAGCTTACTTATTTTTGCTTTCTTAGCATTTCGATATATTTTTCAGATTCAATATTCGTTTATTATATTCATTGGATTTTATTATTCTTAAAGAGAACCATAGTATTAGTGTATTACATATTGCATAATTAAAGTTCCTTTTTAATATTTTATAAATATCTTTTGACTTAAATTGCATCATAAATTTATCATTGCACCTATTTTAATGTCAATAAAATATCAATAAAATATTTTAGTAGGCATGATATTAAAAAAAGAATTTTTTAAGTAATATGAAAATTAAAATTATTTTCATATTACAAAATAACAAAGAAGGAATGATTTTATTTTTAACATTTTTAAGAGTTTATCTATTTTCACTTGCTAATTTGTTATTCATAAGTTTTATTAAGAGAGATATTACATTACATTTGAATTATCCAGCAGCTTATATAATATATATATATATATATATATATTCTTCCATGAAGCTTACAAATTTTCTTTTCGTTTACATACATGTCTTTTTCTATAAATATATATACTTGTTTGATCCTGTACAATTTCTTTTCTTATTCTTTATCTTCAAAACCTCTTTTAACCTTTATAGAAAATTTGCCTTCCATTATAACATATAGTTTATTCTCAATTTAAATAAAAGACGATTGTTGTAATTTTTGAAAACGACACTTTAAAAGCTCAAAGTATTTAGAGAGCATTTGACCTTATTCTCTGCCAGATAGAATCACTGGAAAGCTGGTTGACTTCTGTCAAGGAATCACGTAATTTCATTACATTTACTTGAGTCATGAATCCTGTCAAATTTAAGAACAATTTTATAAGATAAAATAAAGCATTTATTTTCTCTTCACGTTAGATTTCATTAGCACTATTTTCCTTTTGATAAAAGAAAAACTTTTGGTGATAACTTTATTAGCAAAAGGAATTTCTTATCAATATTTAAAATTAAGATATGTAAGAGTTAAAAATAGTATAAGCACTGGAATTTTGTTATTAATCTATATGAGACTATATAACAACAATTGTTTCAGGTCTGCCAAACTACCAAGTATCCAAAAACTTTGTATTTTTTGGATACCTTACGTACATCCATTTCTCGTGTTATGCAGTATTTTTCGGTGAAAAATAGCGATCCAATAATTTCGTAAAAATACATTTTCTTCAGAAAAGTAACCTCTTTCAGCTTCAATTATATGTGCCCAAAAAAGATGCAAGCATATAAATCCTGTGTTTGAAAAATTCTTGCTCTTAGATTAAAAATTCCTATGGCCTGCATGATATCACCTCAGTTTCGAAACTATTGCTTATGAAAATGGTTAAAACACAAGTGATAGCCGGAGGGAATGATGTAAGGATGATGTAAAATTTCCCATTCAAATTTGTTGATTACTTCCTCGGTCACTTTTACCATATGAGGTCTGGCATCCTTTTCGAGTTAATTGGTGTTGGCTACTTCTAAAACAATGCAGTTGTGACTCTTTGCAACAGGGACTAGAATACTTTATCTATGGTGGTTTCTTGATGGTTTGAAATTCAAAGTGCACAATACCAAATTGTGCGAATTAACGAACCTGAGCTACCAAAGAAATAGAAGTAGCATCTATTGAGGAATGTTTTGTTTCGGTAGAAATGCCACAGAACCAGACGAAAACAAATGGTGGGTTCTGTTGCGATTACTATATGACAACCGATTTCTCGTCATATGTCAATATCTAGTACTAGAACATGGCTTTCTTATTATGTGACAGCAATGAAGAACAAATTATGAGCGTCTGAAATTTGGCCCCTCGATCAAAGTAGGAAGAACTATTTTAATGAGCTTACATATCTTCCAAAGGTGGAGCAGATGCAATCGAATGGTTTCCTCTGACATTCCTAACCCTTATGCACATTTGATGTAGGTAACGCTTGATGCTTTTCTTCAGCATGTCATCATCTGTAGAAGAGGGACATGAAACTCGAGGCTTGTTCTTAGAGGCTTTCATTTCCCGATGCAAATCGATTTCCCCATTTTTGCATTGTGCGCTCAATCGCTGATGCCTTCCCAAATGAGTAGCTTCTGTGGCATTGCTCTCCATCATAAGCTCATACAGTAAACATGTCAGTAAAATATCTCTTGTCATTGATATGTTCACTTCAGGATTGTAGTACATACAAAATTACTTTTTTGGATACTTGGTAGCAGTGAAGCATTTTAATTTTTCATTAAAATTTCATTAATATTATTTTTTTCACTATTTTTTTAAAAATTCGCTGTGTAATCAACTCCTTCAATGCCAGGTGTTTATAATTAATCTGACAGTACTCAAAGTTAATATGCTGCTATATCAGACAATCGGAGTAGTTATGAAATTAAAGAAAAATGTTTTAAACGCCACTAATATGTTGTATTTGTATAATAGAAAGCGGAGTTATAAAGACCAGAAAAATGAAAAAATAATTCGAAAGAAATTCAGGACTTCATTCAACACATGAATTTCATAACAACCTAAAACGTCGATCATTTTCACTATGACCAGCGTTCTCCGCATTTCCTACCCAGTATTCTCCTACAGCTCAAAATAAATTTAAATAAATTGCCCTTTCAGGCATTCAAATTTGCAATTTCATTTTCGCAAATTTGCAATTTATGATTGCAGATAATTCTGCAATCAGAAATTTCATAGATTTGGATCCAGAAAACGTAACCTGAAAAGCAGTACTAATAACCCTTCTTAAGTAAAGCGATGATTCAGATATACATCAGTGTTACAGTTGTTTTATAATGCATATTAATCGAAAGTTTTAATTCCGTATGTTTTAAAAATTTATTGTGGGGTTTTTAAACCAGAAAAAATGACTATGAGGTTATATTGCTTGATATTTTAATGAATTTCTTAAAATTGATATTGATATGATTTTTAAATTTGTGAAATATTTAGATAGTATTTTGTTTTACTTAGAATTTGGTATCTGGTAAATTATGAAATGCGAATAAAGCACTTTTTTAATAAGGTTCTTTTTATGTAGTATTACCGGAGGAAGAAGTGAAACTCCACAGGCGTTTTTTAAGTTATTTTAAATAATTAGATGAGAAACTGATTTCTATAATGCTTTGTTTTAAATGAAAAGTAATGTTTTATAAATGTTTATTTTAGAGAAAGAATAAATAAAAATAACTGTCAAGTTCCGTTATTCTCAGACTTTTGAGAGTGAAGTTCTGTACCACAGATTGTTGATGAAAAATAAATGTGAATGATGGAAAACAAAATGAAAATCTACAATTTTGAAATTTTTAGCTAGCATGGAATGTTTATCTTATACAAATGTTTTGGTTTTAAATGAAAATTGATTTTTAAAATAATAACAATGAAGCTGTGGTTTAAACGCTCCTGTTGGCTATTCTGACACACAGCTAAACAGTAAACGAATGTTAAGTTCATTTAACTCATGGGCATACCTTCATTTTTGGGATACCGATTAAATTTGTAAATCTTATTTTGAAGAATGTGATGGAATGTTGTCACCTACGAAAATTACTATTCAATTTTCAAATGTATTTGTATAACATTCCATTATCATTTTGAAGTGATTCACGCAAATTCGTTGCCGTTATAATCTCAAAATATAAATATGTGGTTCCGCCTCACAATTCTCCAATTTTGCATGATTCATGCATCATTGGAATTCATATTTGATGGCCTTATTCCTGCATCATGGTATTTTTATTATGTTTTCAAAGTTTATATGGCTTACGTCTCTAATTTAACATAAAACGTAAAATGAATCATCAAATGAATGTATGAAAGTATGTGTATCAAATCATCACATATCAAATCTTAGTAAACATTATATTTGTTTGTAATCTCAATGGTTTTTTAATACTTGAAATTTTCTTTAAGAAAATAAATATCACAAGATAAATATGTTTACATGAGGCAAATTTGTTAAACTCCGTATTATTAAAATGTTAAGAATAGCATTTCCTCACAATAACAAATAATATTAAATTTAAAGAAAATCCTCCATAAGTGTTTATTGTCACTATAATTAAGCCTGTTATATAAACGTGTAGGCTTTTGTCTCTTTTATTCAGTAACAAAATAAAGCGACAAGATGAAAACGGCTTTTTTCCACGTTAAACAATCTTATTTGCATGTCTAACATGTCCAAACTTATCGAGAAGTTTTCTTAATTCCACAAATGCTTTGAAAGAAATTCAAAAATAATTGTGTTAGGAGTTCGTTGAACTTTTCAGTTTGAAGATGAAAAAGTAGTGTGTACTTCAAAAGTTTTTATCGTTTCTGTAGTAATACAAATCGCAGTCACTTAAAAACGTTACCTCAAGACTAAGAACTACAAAAGCAAAGCCTTAATGATAGTGGAGTATTTTCAAAATGCCTCCAAAAATTTATTTTATTTTATTCGCGTTAAAATGTAATTGATATCAAAATTATCTAAATGTGTTTAAAAAGGGAGCAGAAACTATTTATTTAAATATTAGAATACTTTTATCATCAAACAATTTTTATATATTTTATTTTTTTGAAATGTTTCGAAAAGAACTTGAGGATTTTCAAAAATATATTCTGATCTAAACTTTTTCACTTGATCGATTTCAATTTTCAGAAATTTTTCTCATAATTATTTAAAATTGTGGTTCAGTTTAGTTAAACACTTCTTTTGAGTTTTCTTTATTAATGCTGTTGAGAATTCTTATATGAGTAAAATAAAAAAATGTCGTGGTGGTTGTCATTTATTCTGTATTTTATAGTATTTCTATAAAATACAAGTTCCATCAACAATAGTTCTCTTACTGCTTATAAGTGCGACATTAATAAATAATTAATCAATCAGTCTCAGCTGTTCTATTCAAATTTATCGTTCTGTTGTATTCTTGTTGAAACATTATACGGTAATCTCCATTTTATATGTTAATGAATTGAAATGAAATGTTATTTTCTACTTCGTCATTAAAACAGGATTGACTTCAAATTTCATTTATTTTGCAGTGAACCACAGATTTGGAATTGTTACAGTCAGAGTTATTTGGAAATACTATTCGTTTGGTCATTCCTTCAAATATGTTGACGATATCCTTTGTATTTGTTTTAATAATTAATAGGGACGTGTAAGCTTAATGGTCATGGTCGAGTTCATGGACAGCGATTGTCTCTCGTATTATAGGTTCCAGTTTTAGGATCTTCATAAACGTCATGAGAAATATTGCTGATTATTGCACATTACATTGATCATAGAGTTTTCAAGAAATGTAATGTATTAATTAGAATATACAAACCCATGTCTTTTGATCATGGTTCAATTCATGTTGCTTGTTATTAATATCTCTTGTATGATTCTAGAGTGATTCCAAATCAAATCAATTACAACATTAATAATAAGTTAAATCAGTATATTTATAAATAAAATTCTCTAAAATTCAATAAAAAGACACCAAGTAGAACAAATTTTGCCAAGTTATTCCCTAGAAAAGAAAGAACCTTAAGGAAAAACAACGCCATTGTGAATTTATTTGGTATAAAGATTTTCCTCGAGTGACTACGTGTTCCGTGAGAATAGTAAGGTGGCTCATATCACGAGGAAAAAGACAGGGATTCCAGCAGACAGTTCTAACCTCACAGATTACGTGCTGAGAGTTTTGAAGATCTAGGCATTACCCTCTCTGAATTCTTGCCAGAAAGTTCAACAATGCGCTTAGTTACACATGGTGAGATTCTGGAAAAATTAGGAAATTATAAACATAGAGAAAATCAAGAAGGAAAGGAACCTTTTGTTACTACAGAAACACGTGCTATGTTATAAGAAGGAATTCTTTATTAAGGCTATTCCCCCCTAACATTAAATAACTTGATCCAAAAATGGAATATTTTTATACATAGGGTAATGTCTTAATACTTATATTATATTTTAAATTGTTATAAAAGTATACACGTTTTCCATACCACGTATGCAAAACTCAGTTGAATTGAACAAAGGAAGAATATTTTCACCTTAACATCTAATGATTTAAATATTTATATAACAGCACATGCGAATTGAAACTAAAATATGGAACTCGTTTTATATAGCAAATTATATATGATTCATATAATTATAATAAAACAAAGAATAGTGCAATAAAACAATCCATTGACAAAATAGTAGTGAAATCAAAATATATTAGTTTTCAAACTATTTTCTTGCAGAAAAATGTTTCGTTTTTACATTAAATTCTGTAATAGTCAATTATAGCCGTAACTAATGTCATCTTAATGGGAATGGATATAATAACTTTATCATATATATACATAAACTATATGTATAATTCTAGTAAACTTTTATTTGAAAGTGGTTTTACATTATTGTGTAATCTATAAGTATTATTTTGTATAAAATTAAGTTGATATAAAATTCTTTGGAGGTATAAATATTTATTCGTGACAAATATGTTTTGTTAGATTTGACTATCCTCTTATCGTTTAGAAATGACTATCTTATAATTTTTAAATAATCCTGCGTTAGATTTCTTCAGTAGAATAGTGTAAGCTATAACTTTCTTTTTCCCTGCCAGATACCATAGAAAACCCAATTGTGCAATCTCAATTGATGCTCTACGTTTTGATGCTGTTAACTCAAAAGAGGACAATAGTCTTCATTGAACTGAAATGATACAACAATACTCAAGTAGTTATGAAACCTGAGTGTATATTTCGATTTTGATTGCACTGTAAGATTAAATAAAACAAAAAATAATTATAAAGTATATTAGATCAAAAAGAGATTCATTTAATTTAAAAACAAACAATTATATAATTCTTTTCTCTAAATTAAACATTTTATATTTTTTTAAGTAATAGAAGTATTTTTGCATTTGAAGATATTCTGAAATTTGCTGTATATGAAAATTGCACAAGTATCAAAACGCACAAGAATCAAAATAAATTGAAAGAACGGAAAATGGGAGAGGAGAAAAACATTTGATAAATTTTTAGATTATATGCGATGTAATATAATGTAGTAATGTCACAAAAATAAAATGTTTCTTAGCAACTTCTAGAAGATAATGAGTATATATATATGTGTGTGTGTGTGCTTGTGTGTTTGTGTGTGAACACGTTTTTAAACTAAAATTAAAATATTCTTATTTAATTTCTTATTTTGCTTAATTTTCTGGTATTTTTTGATGGATTTCCAATGCATCATTTTTTAAAAATTTAAATTAGTATTATATAATTTTTAAGTAAATTTTCTTCTTTTTTTTAATGTAATTTTACGAACTGTTTGTATTATAATCCAACTAATTATGGTATTAACCATTTTGTTATAAAGTAATTCGGTGAGTGAGAGGGTTTGGATCGAAAAAACATGTTGGACATTGGGTACATATCCAATTAAACAAATAGTAATTTTGTTACTTTATTTCCGTTTTCGATTTTGTTTGTCTTCTTTAATAGGTTTTTATATTTTACATTTCAGTAGTTATATATATATATATATATATATATATGTGTGTGTGTGTGTGTGTGTGTGTTTAAAAATTTTAATTACCTTTCGGCATCTGCATCAAGTATATACTATGAACTAATTTTTAGACTTCGTGTAATTCAAAAATTCCATACGAATTATTAATGTGTTATCAGCCACCCAAGGAGCCATTGTTTTAGTTGGATCACTTTTGGCGTTCCAGATACCTTTTCAATTTTTATCGTTTTCTTTATTTTTAATCACATTTAGCTTAAATATATTCAATTTAATAATTTATTGTTTCCTTTAATTTTAATATTGGAAAAGTTAACTATTATCCATTTCTGGATATTTCATCTCATAACTTAATTCTTATATTTAATTGAGTAATTTAATAATAATTATATACAAAAGCGCACCTTAAGTGGCTAAATCTGTTCTTTGCAAAACGTTGCATAAAACTTTTTCATTTTTGTTTTTAAATGTGCTTTATTTTTATTAATCATCAAATCTTCACCTCCACATTGGGGGCCGTTGCCAGGATCAAAATCCTTGGTTTTTTCAAGATAAATTAATTGTAAGAATAACTTTGAATCTACTTGACGAGCCGTTAAGCTTAAAAATATGGCGTCTCTTAATGTTATGGAAGCTGATTTATCTAATTTTGAGTTAGTTACATATGAAGATTGATCATATTATTCCTACTTTTAATGCAAGAGAAATTGAGCAGATTTTCTGGAAGAGAACTCTTTTAACATTATCGAACAAAACTTTCTATCTTGATCGAAAATAATTTTTTATCTGTATCTGCGCCATTTTGTTACTTTTACATGGTTGATTCTTTGAAATTGCGTATGATTTGGCTTTCAATCTAATTTTCAAAATTATCTTAAAGACGATTTAAAAGCAAAAAGAATATTTTTTTCATGTAAATATAAAATAAAATAAAGCAAGAACGTTAATCGTCTTGAATAAGAAGTTCTGTTTTCATCTGTGTGCGGATGATTTTGTCAATAAGTTTATAAAACACCATTCGTCTAATTCATTATTTTACACAATTAGACTTTGAAGTAAAAAACCAATTTTTTAGTTTTTTTTGTGATTGAATATTTGATGACTTTAATATTTTAATTTTAAAATTGATTATTTTTATCTTGACTGAAAATATTATTTCTCTGTTTTGTTATGCTTTTATTTAATTTAAATTTAGTTTTTAACAAGACCCCTGAATATGGCGTTCAAGTTAGAAATAAAAAATAACTGATTCTTTAAAGGTTGTCATGCTAAAAAATATTGATAAATGAATATGCCAACCTGAAGATTTTGCGAAAGAATTGTTAAATACATTAAAAAAAGAACGCAAATGTAAGGAAGACGATTAAAAAAAAAAGAACTTTCGATACGAACAAGAGTAAATGAAATGCCAAAACGAATTAGAAGGAAATGAGTCAAAAAGATGAAATGGAGTTTTAATTGGAGGAACTCAAATTAGAAAATGAACGAAATACAACACATTCAAAGAGCAATTATCCCAAAACTATTTCAATAGTCTTTCTTAATTGGACTATTGCCAAATTGTAAGTTCAGATTGTTGTTAAGGATATGAAGTTGCAGACGATTAAGATTATGTCAAAAGTTTGCTTCTAAAGTGGTTTAAAATAACTCATGGAAAATTTAAACAGTTCTTTATTAACCATACAAAACTCATAAATTACTTAGATTGATAATGCGTATCAAATTAAAAATTAGTCTACAGAATGAATTTCAGGCTTGGAAGTAGAAACCTTTTTATAACTATCAACTATCAACTTAATTATTTGCGATCAAATTAAACGAAGAGCTTCTCCATATATAAAAGATCATATTATCAATGGTATTTGTCACAGATTAGAACTTCTATCAAACTTAATTATTAAATTAGATTCCTATGAATTTGTGAGAATTAAAATTGAAAAGTGAGTTCCATTCTAAATAAAAAATTGGACAAAACTTGCCGGATTAAATCAATTTCGAGAGCAAAAGAAGTAATGGTGGAACTCTGAGGAACGAAAAAGAAAAAAAAAGTATCGTTCTGCTCGGAATATCCCACAACTATGGACCACAACCACTGATGTACCTTATCACATTTCAAAAAATGGGAGAATTGGGAGAATGGGAGAAAACCACCACCTTATCACATTTCAAAAAATGGAAGAATTAACCACGATATCAAGAATTTTGCTCCTCTCAATATCTTAAGTTTCGTAGAAGATATAAGATTCAAATTTCTTAACTACTATCAAAATGAAATTTGTCGAAACTATTCTTTTCTCCGAATTAATACTGGAAGTAATGTAAATTTGATTCGTGAAGACGCTTCTGAGAAAATTCATTCACCAGAATTAGAAAATAAAACACTAAATATCAGGAATCGGGATAAACAACGTAAAAAACAATTGGATGTTTATGAAAAGGGATAACTATTGATGGAGATACATTTTTATTGAAATTTCATGTTGCTTCAGAGCATATTATGTTCTTCGAAGCTCTTGTTAGTTATTGAAGTTTTAAAACGTGAAAAAATTATCTTTTTCTCGTGACTACATTTTTAAATCACAAAAAGATTCAGAAATAAAGATGAATATAAGATTCCCAGCAATGAATGTAGAAACAAATATTTTAAGCATGACTGAAAGACAAAAAATGATAGATATCGTTATCATGAGCAATCAAGAGATATTTCTAATTGTAATAATTCTTATTAAGAAAGTAAAAAAATTAACAGATTTTCAATGTTCAGTGCGTTAACCGGATAAACGGAGAAGCAATCTTTCCTGAAAATTGTTATATGGATGAAAAGTATGAAGAAGAAAATTATTAGTTACAAAACAAGGCTGAATAAAGGGATTATTCTACAGAAGTCTGTCTTTTACTTCTCCAGTTATAGATATATCTTTTAGAACAAAACTGCACAATATTTCTGATGAAAAGAATAAAAGAACTAGTTTCTTGATACAAAAAGTACTGTTCTAAAAAAGACTTCTGTCACTCTTTCAGTGTTAATACGAGGAGGAAAAGATATACGACTAATTCTTACGAAATGTACTCAAGACAAAAGGAAACAAACTAGAAATTTCCACAATAAATTCAATAATATGCTCATCATATAGAGAAAATAATTATCAACACCAGGAATATAAATTTTTACCAGAAAATAATTAGGGAAGGAATTGTAAATTATTACTAATGGGACTAATGTAAACATGCATTAGCCTAAAGGAATGTGCACTACTCAATATACTAAATGATAGAAGTGTTTTTAATCATTCATCCACATGTAGAGAGGAAAATTTAGTTTACAAAAAAAAGAAGCATATACTTTAAGGAAAAGAATGAACAGTAAAAAGTAATCGAAAAAAGTAATAATTACCACTAAGAAAGTTAGTCAACCGAATATTACTACATCAGCTAATTTAATGAAATCTTTGTTGATTCAGGGGTCTGAATAACGCAGGATGTCGAAATACAAGAGTGCTAAGTATTTCTCAACACATTTCGTGTATATTATTTGTAATTTTATTTATTTTTACATGTATTTTTATTTGCATATTGAATTTCGACAACTGATATACTCTGTTGCTGTCTTGATGAATATTGTCTTGCAGATTAAATTTTGTATAATATTAAACAAACTATTAAAATGCTATTATTTCAGAAGCGCCTTGCATTTATTATATATATATATATATATATATTTCAGACTATGATTATTACACTATTTAATAGCATTTCAATGAATCTCCTTTTATTATCGGGCTCAAATATGTGTATTGCTCTTCAAAATCATAGCTGCAAAGCTGTGAAGAAAAAGAACAAAATTTTTTCAGAATATAAATAAAGTGAATAATGAAATAGAGTTAAGATTTTGCTGCACAAAATTGAAAAATAAATTGTGGTATTTCTCCGAATGAGGGGGGGAAGATGTTGCATATAGAAATGGATATTTTATTGCTGCTTCGAGTACAAAGGGGGACAAACAAAAGATGTATCTGCTATCTTTATTGTTTGGAAGTTCCATAATGGTTTTATGATGTTTTTTTTTAAATACGCAATATTTATAAGAGTTTAAATATGATCATGTAAAAACATCTGTTTCCGAAGAATAACATTTAAGCATCAAGAGTTTCAGTAAAATATTTCCACATTCATAAGTTTAATAAAGATAGTACAATGATATGCCAGAAGAAAAATTAAAAATATTCGCTGAGAGATTTTTTTCAGAGTAATTATGCACATTTTTTATATTTTGGCATAATTTGATATACAAAAATAAGGAATATAGGAGAAAAATAATGCAGGTTACGAAAAAAAGGCATATATTGCAAAAAAAGCTCAAATTAATTTTGTTTAAAAAAGTATTAAAAATTCAATGCTTTTATATTAAAAAAAACCTCAGCTTAATTTTAAAATAGCTTTAAATCATTAATATTTTCTTGTTTCTTCGTAGAATTTTAATGGTTAATTAGTACTCTGAAATGCGTCCACGGTAGTCGAGTGGTCAAGTTTCCGATCTCATGATCGTCGTTATTTCTGTCTAGTTGTAGGTTCAAATCCCGATTTCACTAAAGATTCGTCATGTAGCGGTGCTAAACCACTTTAAATCTGTCGTGATTTGAAGCCCTGACGTTGGCGGGGAGGGACAGTTAGGTGATTAGGGTACCAGCTTTAGGATCCCCCTCATCTTTTGATCTGACTCAAAATGAAGAAGTTCGATGTCAATAGCTCTCGCGTTGCTTCTGAGTGTTACGTTAATAAACTATGAATCATTAGTATAGTTCTTATCAATTATAATAATATATTTAACAGCAAACACAAATATAAACAGAAAATTATGCATTAATCTTTAGAAACATTAATATCATGTCAGCATTGCTTATTTATTAATTTTTTTTTTGTAAAATATTTACATACTCTTTATTTTGTCGTAAATATTGATTTTGCTTTAAGATAATCACGTTAAATCAAATAAGAATTATATATTTTTCCATCGAAGAAACAAAAGATAAATGAAGTTTATTATACTTAAGGATTATTTTTTGCAAACTGGTTTTACAATGAATACCCCAATGTGATCAAATTTAATTTCTTTTTATTAATTAATTTTAACTGAAAAAAATATCAAAATATTGATAGAAAAATTTAGACAAGAAAATTCAGGAATCAGTAAAATACATTATTCCTTATGTTTTTCATGGAATATTATAGCAAACTTTAAAATAAATCAAGATTTAAAAAAGAGAAATATACTGTGAAGGAACCTATCAGAAAAGAAAAAAAGTGAAAAAAAGGAAGAAAGAAACCAATCTGATGACGAAAAATTCCAAAGTCCCTCACAATAAAATTTAAAATTATTCGATGCAAACTCTTGAAATCATTCATTCAAATATCTCTTCATAGAATTCTTTTCAAGCGAGTGGCGTAACACGAATTTCTAGAAAATTTTACACCAGCAACGTTGATAAAAATCGGATTGCTAATACTAGTAAAGACAACTCTATTGAGATGAACTCATTAATAAAAAAAGAATTCGTCGGACAAATAGTTAGTTCTTTGAATTCAATCACAAGACTTGACAAAAATATGTCTTATTGTACAAATGATTTCCTATAAATAAAACTATATTATACGTATTGATATAGAAGATTATTACAGAGTTAAACTTTCAAAACATTTACTGAATCAGAAAATCTGACTGCTAGACCTTCCATCGATGGATGAACTGTTATTTCTTTATTTCCGGCAAAATGGTTAATGAACTTAAGCTATTTGATTGGATACCTACTGCACTGTTTTCAAATGAGAATAGAAAAGAATGGTAAGGCAGCATTCAAACATTTTGAGAATAGATTCATGAAATTAGATCGCAAGTCTGCTTTAAAAAAAGATGTTAAAAACAGAGAGAGCCAAGGTTATAAAAAATATATGTTAATCGATAGTAATATTATCTGTTTTGAACATTATTGAAAAAAGATTCATATCAAAATAACAACTCATAGATATAAAGAAAATTTTTCTTCAAAATTTTGACTAAAGTGTATGTATAAGTGATTTAAAAACCGAGTTTCGTAATAAAGAGTCATGAATTTTGACCAGTTTGAGGTTTTATCATATTTTGTTAAATTTGAAGCCCTTCTTCCATCTTATTAATTAAGTTCCAATGAAAATTTACCAAATAAATGCTACACAAGAATATATTGAGTTTAAATTGTCCGTCAATCACTTTTAAATCACGAATTAGATCAAAATTCATTTAACTAATTTAAAAGAAGTGCATTAAATGTCAAATATGCTAAGATTTTAATAGAAATAATAACTTTTTCATTGAAAATATTAATTTTAATTGAAATATTTCTATATAACGTAATTTAATAAACATTTATAACTTTTTGTAAAGTTAATTATTTTTCTTCCTCAAATAATATTTTGTTTATTTAATTTTATTTTGAGGGTTATTTTTTTCTAATATCTATACTGAAATACTTAATAATTATTGTATTCTACTTAAAATATTAGAATTTATTATGATTCATTTTAAAAAAAGTGTTTTCAATTCCCGTACATTTCTATGTACACATTCTCTAAAAATTTGTATCAAAAGTAATTATCAGTTTTATTATTTCAAAAGAGATAATATCTTTTCTAAAGTCCCGAAGCTTGAAAGTTTCGAGTGTCTCCAAACAGTTTAAGAGTCTTCAGACATCTAATTAATTGCACATAATCTATGTACTTTATTTTGAACTGTGTTAATTTCAACCCATGTCTGTCATTAAACTAAGTAACAACGAAGGTAACGATAATTAATTTAACTTTACTAAGTTAAATTAAATTACATTGGAAAATTTCTAATCTTACCAGCTTTTAATATCAGGAAGCTAATATTTTGAAAGTTCCATGCGAATATTCGTTTTATACGAAAAGTATGCCATATTATTGAGAAAACATGATCCTATATCTCAAATTGTAGTTAATACCTAGTTTTGTTTTGTTATTCCTGATGCTATTAAAAGTCTTAATTCTTTTAAATTGTAGAAATTTGAGATTTTGAAAAATGAAAATAATGGAATAAATTATTTTCAACTATATCAAATTATACATATATTTGAAAATTTCGGGATTACTACTAATATGATTGTAATGCTTAATAAGATGAGACAGTGCGCAATATGATTAAAAAACGAAAAAAAAATAACCTTCATTATATTTCATAAATTTGAATTAAAATTGTAATTAGAGAGCTCAAAAATAGAGAAAAATATTTTGATATAGCAAAATTTTATACGAAACTCAAAATTTTAAATTTCCTCAGACAAATATATGTGCAGTCTTAGACGCAGCTTTATTCTAATTGTAACCCGTAATTAGGTAACATACTTTTGCATCTATGAAATTATTAACTGAAAGTTCATACAAATATTAAATCATTGAAAAGGATTTTAATGATACTTAATTAATTTATATAACACAGTTACTATCCATTATAGATTGTAATATTTATAGTCAACATTGTATATCAATGTTTATTGAAATATTCTTGAATATAACACTCATATAGAAAATTGTCCCTTCATTATTAATATTATTCAATCAAAACATTTATAATTCATATTTGACAGTGTGAATTCCACAATTTATACCTCTCTCATTAATTTCCCTTCTCGAAACGAAACCTAAATTTGTGACTTCAAAATCATGTTACTCATAAAGGTTTTTAACACAATCTATTCTGTAATAAAATAAGTACTATACTGTATTAGATTTTTTTCCCCTTTAAAAGAATAAATTCCACAAGGTTGACTTAAATAACTTAAGATAAAGTCACAAAATATTTATTTCACTCACAACTTGTTTTACAAGAATTACAGCGCTTATAATACGAATATCGTGAAAATTTCATAAAAATCTTTTCTCGTTTTGTAAAAAGAACGCAAAATGTCTTTGAGTGTTTATACATTAAAAACATGCATCAAATAGACAACAAGAATGATTGACAGTTTTAGGAGTATTATAAAGGAAAAATATGATGATATCTAAAGTAATGCAATTTTTAGTTCATCACGTGAAATCACTAACCCATACCCAGTTACGATGTTTTATACTTTTTTTTAGAAGTGACAACTAACTGTGTTATTAGTATAAAAGGCAAGTAATTAAATAATTGTATTTGGCAGATATTTAAAAGCTAAAATAAGATAATGAAGGTTGTGATTTTTTTCTATTATTTCGAGTAACTACCATTAATTTCTTTTATTTGACTACTGCTTATTTTTTATTTCTCTGTTGAGTGAATATGGATTTTTCTCTGTTGTGTTCTATTCCTATGAATTAAACATGCATAGATATCACTAAACTGACTTTAATTGCATATATAGGAGATAGAAAAAGTGCTCTTTATTTTGAATATAGAATAATGAATTGTTTTTAAATATATAGTACCTGAATAAAAATAGTAAGCTCTAAGAAATTAGAAAATTTAGAGCTTTAGAGACATGTTAAAGATCCCGCCATAGTACCCGCCATTTTGATTTCGTCAGCTTAGTGTTAATCCTATGGAATTTCGACTTGAATTCTCATATCTTAACTATTTGATCTATTTGAATACAATAAAGTGCATCTGAAAGAGCAAAAAATAATGTATGCTTCTGTGGAATTACTTCCCCCCTCGGATTTATGAAAATATTTTTAAATATTTCTTAAAGACCGGAAAACTCGCAAACGAATCATTAAAATAGGGGTAAAAATAATTTTAAAAATCGAAGGAAAAAAATGGTTCCACAGAAGCATTCATTATTTTTTGCTCTTTCAGATGCACTTTATTGCATTCAAATGGATCGATTAGTAAAGATGTGAGAATTAAAATCGATATTCCATAGCATTAACATTAAACTGATGAAATAAAAATGATGGATAGACAATAGCCTTAATTATAACGTCTCAAATTAATTTGAACTGCGTAGAGTATATTTTACTTTGACATAAATTTATGTATTTAATATACTTATATGTTGATATTACTACTTAATATGTTGATGATTCTCATACATTCAGATAAAAATACTTGTATTTTTGCTGATTTAAATTATTTTACTTCTGGAAGCAAAATAAAATAAACAAATGCCCTAAAATTATGAAGGAAAGAAATATTTAACTATGATATTCTTATTTAAATAAGTGTTTCCATAGAATCGTAAACATTATGTAGTTATGGTATTCCACATTATGCGTCATTATATTTTTATCGCATCTATTAATTTAAAATTTCATTCAATTTACTAAAATAATACTAAAATAATAATATTCATTCAATATAATAAAATAATACAAAATACTACCATCGGAGCTCAAAGTCCTCTCATTGAAGTGGTGTGATGTGGAGAGAGGTTCTAGAATCGACCTTTTCTTTTGAAACCTCAAACATTCTATGTCCTAACAGGTGAACGATTGTTTCTTGCGAATAAAACCAAAAATACCGCTACTTTTTCATTGCTCAGAGAAATAGAGTTATGAAGTGAGCTATTCTAGTCTAGGACTCCAAAATTCAGAACTGAAGATAAATGAGTCCTGCTTGTATAAAAATTCTATAAGAATGGCTTGCTCAGACGAACATTAGATTTCGTGATTCTGTCTCGCAGGTCAAATGAAATATATGAAGTTGATTGCTTTCATTGCAGATCTCCATATTGTATCACCTAATAACTTAGTGATTATTCTTGACTGAACAAGCTGTCCTCATTACTTCACTCAAGTGGTCTTCGACTGAAACTAACCATCCCCGTTAATTGACTGATTAATTTTATTAACTTCTTAGAAGCAGCACATTTTCGGCGATTTGCCTCAAAATTTTGTATCTATCAGATGGTGAGAGGACAATACCTGTGCTGGCATCTCTCTCTCCTAACTTCCATACCTTGTCACAGGGGGACTTGGAGCCTCAAGAGGCATCAGCCCAGCGAGTCCTGAGCATCAGGTTTGAATCCAAGGGTTAACTGAAATAACTCGGGCCGTGAGTTCGTACTTTGACCACAAGGCTACCGTGGTCACTGTGTCCCTTTGAGGTGAATTTAAACCATATAGGGGTAAAAATAAAGTGGGACTCAACCATATTAAACAACTTTAGTAATTTCTCTTGCGCTGAATATTGACATAACTCACGAACTCGTGCCGTAAACATAAACTACTTCAGCTGTCAATCTTCTGTGCAGCTTTCTTAAATATTTTTTATAATTAATATAAATGTGAAGCATGATACTATTTTTAAATCTCTTGTGCTTTAAATTAAAAAAAAAGTTAATAATATAGCATGTTTTAAATATATTTCTGACAAACATTAATAACGTGCAATTTTGGCAATAATCGAAAAACTTTAGGAAATTTGGATGAAAATAAATTTTGAAAATACTTTATTTTTCCAAATAATAAATGTACCGAGCATGTATTGTAATATTTTTTTTCTAGTAAGGCATGCATAAATGCTGCTTTAAGACAAATATACAGCTGAATGATGCACATTGCTGGCTATATGTACGCTACATGTTTCAATAACTCCCATAAAACAAAATTAATTATTACTTTCCTCATATCCCATTAGCACTTACCTCGTAAAACAAATCCTATTGGTACACATGTAGCCCGCACACAGCCATAAATCCTTCGTAGCTGTTGCCACTAACTGACTCGTAAAGTTCAGATTTATCTTCACGCGATATTAGCTTTTAAGTCAGTCTCTAACTGAAATGTTTTAATACGGGGAGTGGATTCTTTATGGAGTGTTTGCGGAGCGTAAAATTTTATTAAAGAGATTTTACCAGTTAATAACTTTCTAATGAATGGTTGCAATGAGACATAAAATAGTTTTAGGGCGATCAACAAAACGTTTGGAATATGAATTAGTCCACGATTAAATAAAAACGAATTTAGAAAATGAATTAACTTTCTTAGAACCCATAAGGGATCTTTGTTGCTTCGCGTTGTTAGTGAAATGAGAGGCTTAGAGCGTCATAAATTTATTTGGTTGTCAGTTAGAGAAAATTTTATGCTTGGGTGGTATTATTTTTGATCCTTTACTGTATTTTTAATGATTCAACTAATCAGTTCTGTCTTTAGTAGTTGTAACGGATATGTCGAAAATAAAAAGGACAAATGCCGTGGATAGAATTGATTAACTTTTGAATGTAGATGTATAGAGTGGCCCAAAAGGTAATGGACCATTTTAAAATGAAATAATTCTTTAATCTATTAATTATTCACAATTGTTCTTTTATAAACAGAAAATGTCTTTTTGGGGAATTTGGAAAATTTTATTTAGTTTTGAGCATTACATCCTTTATTTAACCACCATTTTACTTTTCTCGTCGACACGCTCTAAAGAATAAACTCTCTCTTGTCATAATGTTTCTTTGTTTATTGTAGCAATTTCTTCACGCGTGTTGGCGTATCTTTCAAACACCCTCATAGAAAGAATTATGGAGCAGTTAAGTCAAAAGGGATCGTGCAGCCATCGAATTCCGTGTTTCGTGAAATTCTCCTTCTAAAATATTATCTTAAGGATTCAATTGTCGAGCGAGTTGTACGGAACAGTCGCACCATTTTACTACCACTTCTGGTGTGTCCGAACTCGACCGAAGGATACGTGGAATTCTGTATCTTTTCTCAATACCTGTCACCTCTGAAGGCTAGTTCGTTTTCTATCTCCAGATAAAATTCGATTATTTTAACACGTTCCTGACTCGTGAATTTCTCCATATTTAATTTCCAAAGATTACTTTTTAACAATGTGTGATAAAAAATATAATTAATTTGTTGTAGAAAAAGTTAATCGATTTTTAAATGATCTGGAAGACTGTTTTGCCCATTACATATTAATAATACATTGTTCTAAAATCAGTCTATTTGAACCAATAACAGCAGTATAAATGTTTCAAATTCTCAAAGAGAAGTATTACAGTGATTTAGCGAGTTAAGTTGTCGTTAACAGTTTTAAATAAAAAGGACCCATTTACGTCAAAGATTGCCAACACCTATTTCGAAGAGTGGTCGTAATTCTAGATATGTTTTTCTAATAGGAACCTCCGAACACTCTTCTTGTAAAGCTTTAAAATTTTGAGCAATACTTACATCAGAGGCATATCTGATAGCTCTACCTAGTTTAAAAACTTTTGGAAGTAGAATAATTTTTTTAACTCCTGTTGTCAAGCAATTTTTATATCCATTTTTTAACCTAACTATATTTTCCTGATTTTTTATTTAATATTTAAATGCATGTGTTTTCATCCTGTAAAAAATCAAAATTTTCTGTATTTAGGGATTAAGTGTTTGAACTTAGAGATCAAATTGATATTAATGTGTTCGTAGAAATTAATCAACATTCATAAGATGACTTAATACTTTTGATTCTTAAAAATAGAATACATAGATGTTAGGTGTTCGTGAATATCGCTCAAATTTTGTTGAAATGTAGATATAATTAATAATTTTTCAACTTCCCAAGAGTAAAGTATTTTCTTTAAGTGACTACAAATGATACAAAACTGATCCTTTACAAGAATTAACCAATAATATTTAAGTTATTAAATTATAAATAATTCATTTTCATATGGTCAACATTAACATACAAAGACAATAAACCAAAATAATTTTTTTAATATTCATATAATAGATTTTATAAGTAAAAAGAGAATAAAATTATATTTTCTAATGTACCACCAACAAATTTTTCACATGCTAATTGTTATATACGCGTCATATGTTGCCGATACTTGTATTAATCTCTTTTTTCTTTTTTACCTATCTTTACTAGTATAAATTTAGATACAGCTCTTTTGCTATTGTCAATGTCAACAGATTAGTGAGAAGTGATGGCTTGCAAGAACATTAAATTTGTTGTCTTCTTGAGATTTATTTAAAATTAATTTAATGCATTTGGTATGCTTTTTCTGTAATGCATATGTTGTCATCTTTATGCTTCTAGTTCGATTTGCTGTCAGAGAGATGCTCATCAGTAGTAGGGAAAAAATTCTGAAGTGCAATATTAAGCAAGGAAACGAGAAGACAGGGACTGACTAACTGCGATTAGTGAAATTACATGTGACGGACCATTTTACGTAATTTTATTATTTGATGGATGGTTTAGGTTTCGTAATTCTAAATAAGAATGCCGTATGAGATGATACACTTAAAATATTTTGCGGCTTAAAGTTGTGATACTAGTAGATGCAAGTAATGAGAATCAGGAGTCATTTCTGGTGCCCATTACAGTAATGATTCAAAATTACGAGATGTGTAGGCATAATTTAGAGTCCCACAGAAATAGGTTAGCGAAAGTATTCAAGCAAATATCAATATAAATTTAAACAAAGAAGTAAAGCTCTCTCTAAGAAGTTCTTAAGCTACACAAAAGCTATCAGTTCTAGTTTTTTGAATTTTAATTACAGTCAAATGTCGATGAGAGCCCCAGCGACCTTACAGTTCTTATTTCCATATCATTCACATAAGAATTTTGAAGTAAAGCCCATTTTAACATGCAAGGGTCCTCAATATTCTTCACAAAGATTTTCAGGATACATGAGCCTGTAATCCATATCTAGGATCAGGTGATTGTTGCTGTATCAATTTGGCCACTATAGTCCTATAATAGATCAATGCCTTTTCCAGAGGAAATACCCGGAATAAAAGAGGAAAGGAATTTATTGGAAACTTACAAAAGTGAATTGGTTTATTCTTTGGAACTATAAGCCGAAACACAAGTTTTCCAAAAATTTAGTTTCTAAGAAATTTTAAAAACATCCTGAGTTTTTAGTGCACTGTATAGACTTCGTAAGTTATATTTTGATTTCAACTTTCGCAGTATGTATGTACGTTCCCTATGATTACTTTATTTTCATTATATAAATATTAAAATGAATCTAATAGTTATATAACAACCTAAATCAATATTTTTAATATTTAAAATGATATATTGTGCATGCCTCAGAAAACCATTTTGAAATGCTATTTTTGGTTGTATAAACTTCTGTTTCATTTTCCCCCCTTAACATGATAAAATTATAAGTCAATTTCCCCAGAATGATATATATCAGAAGAAATTTATCCCTTTACTTGCTTATTAAATGTTTTCCGTCCACCTATTTCTGCCAGATGGAAGATCTGCTAACGACTATCAACTTTCCTTTTACTGAATCGTTCTCAGAACTTTCACTTTGAGACAGGAGGGTGAATTATCTATTAAGTGACGTCAGCGTATGTTTAATCTACAACTGAATAATTTCTCGATCACACAAATTAAAATAATTCAGTCTATATAGATACAGTTATCTATTTATTGAGTTTTACATTTTTCAAGTCTCCGTTAGGAAGAAAAATTTGATATATATATATATATATATATATATATATATATACCCCACTATCTACACACACACACACACACATATATATATATATATACCCCACTATCTACACACACACACACATATATATATATATATGTAGATAGTGGGGTGATGGAGATTGTTCATCCCGAATCTACGATGGTTTGCTCTTACGCAAAGGGCTGGTTATCTAGGGGGGGGGTAATTTTGTATTCCATGTAATGTTGTTGTTGATATTCAAGGATGAAGCTTGCAGTAGCTTTACTTGTTTATTAGGAGAGATGATGAAGAGTGAAAAGTATTTACACTATGATATATATACAGGTAGTAAACAGTTCTTCCGAGACGGATAGATGGCTGCCTCACTTAACCCATATTGGCGATGGGCGCTGGAACGCCCTCGGGCGTTTGAAGTTTACTTCCGACGCAGGTAGCGAAGGAGAAGAGAAGCGGAAAAAGTGGCGGAAAGAGGGGAGAAGAGAGAGTGAAAACGAAGTGTCACTCAGTTTTGTTCTGGGATAGGTGGCGCTGCATGAGCTTATCATATGACTCTGATTCGTGGCGACATCTATTGAGTATCGGAGGAACTGGTTTTACAGTAGATTGAAAAAATAAAAATTAATTGTTTAATAATTAGATGGAAAATCCTACATATATATATATATATATATATATATATATATGGTGGTGTTTACTGCAAGGCTGCTTGGAATCATTTTCTTATGTTTTTAAAGTCTTTGTATGACTTGAAATATGGTAATCATGTATTTTTTTTATGAATGAGTAAATCTTTACTCCAAATGTATATTGTTTCTAATATGTAAATCTCCAAATTGGTGTTCATTTCTTTGTACACCATACTTGTAGTTTTCATACACGTGGTGTATGAAAAAAATTTGACGTGGTACTTAAAATATTTTCATCTTTTTTTTTTTTTGTATTTTTTGAGTTTTTATTAATTATTTGTTTCAGGTATCTTAGTTTTTTTCCCTTAAAGTTTTATTTTGGCATCTTATGTGTTTTTCTTTTTTGATTTAATTTTTAGGATTTAGCTTTCACATTTTTTCCAATTTATATTTTTAGTTTTATAACCATTTTTCAATCATACATTTGGTTGGTTGGAATATTTTCGAGAGTAATTCTAAGATATCTCAGCTTAACAGTCGAAATCTTGTTACACTATTAAATATATAATTTTCTATTTTTCTGTATCTTTAAAAATGTTTTGTTTTATAAATGTTATCCAATTGAAAAATATTTTTATATTTGATTTTTTGATTATTTTTAAATCTATTTCTTTTTAAATTATAGTTTTTCTTTTTTAGTAATTCAATTTTTTTATGCAATTCAATTTCATACATATATACTTTTATATAACTATATATATATATATATATATATATATATATATATATATATATGTATGTATGTATATATGGATGAACGCTAGAATCATTTCATGTCATGAAAACGTAACAAAGTATATAGTTTAAAAATCAATCAATCACACAATACCGAATGGGTGATGTAGGCAGACAGTTATAGCCCTGTCCAGAGGTGTTATAGTCAGGTTATGGAACTGAGTACTCTTTTCATACTAGACTTATCGCGAAATATTGGGCTGTGAGTTTATTTTAGTGCTGAGTCGAGATACAATGCAGAGACAGAATCTTCATTTGTTGGTCATGAGTACTCAGAGGCTTCTAATATCCTTCGGCAATAACGAAATGAGTTATTTTGATGGTGGAGAAAACCTTGTGTAGGATGGCATCTTTATGGAAAATCACTTTCCTTTAGATATATTTAATAAGAGCTTTGCGCCTGTACAGCCTTATGAAGATATGATATTCTTGAGACTCAAGTACGGCTTCATTGATACTTTTTCCTCCCAGTTTTATTCTAATAGAAAAGAATGCAAATTCACACAAAGCTGAATTGGGGTAACAATTTTTGGTGATACAGAATCCTTTTTTAAGATTTGATTTCATAGGCTATGTCAAATCTAGCTTCAAAGAAATGTTTGAGATTCTCTAGAAAGGGTAATTATAAGATGGGAGACCGTCCGTTTTTAACCTTTTAACATTAAGATACATTCTTTTAGAAGAATATCATCTGTTGTCATGAGCACTTATTAACTACTTCTTTGTAATAATATGTCAAGCTTGATAACTTCTTCATCAATTTTTGATTGATCTATTTTCTATTGATTGAATCATCCAAAAAAAGAAAATGCTTCATATTAAATATTTCATCATTTGTCAGAATTCGTATGTTTATCTAAAAGGCATAATTCTTTTAATTTTTATATAGATATATGTCTATGTTCAGAATATCATTGAAATATACCAATTTTTTATTACGATATCACAAATTTTATGTTTTCAACTGCGTCAGTGTCATGCAACCAATACCAATATAGTATGTTTCCCTAATTTAAGAAATACTCTTAATTCACTAGTGTCTTATGAATTGTTAAGATTCATTGCGCTACAAATAAAATAATCAACCTTTAGAATGACTTCAAAAAAATTAAATTAAAAGACAATTGCCATTACCAAAATAAGATTACAACCATATACAATACAGGCAGAATTTCAGTTTAGAGGTTTTAATCTTTTTACAGAAAATATGATAGTTAAATTCAAATAACTTACTAAATTTTGTAACTACAAGTATAAAATTCTGCTCACGCTATTTGAAACAAACAAAATTAATATCAGAATAAGGCAACTAATTTCCGTATTTTGAGTATTTTACGGTACTTTATAATTGTTTTTTAGAGTGCTTCTTAATAAGTTTTGGCTATAGTGTTCCTAAGACCGTTTAAAATTTACATCATTCAGAAGATCGTGATATTTAATGATAAGAATGGAAATTGAGTGGTCGATTGGTTGAAGGCTTGAATACTGTTTCCTATAAAAACATCGCTTTGAATAATAATGACTGCTATATGTTAAATTGAACTGAAAATGTTCATGCATCATGTAGCTAGTGAAATTTGAGATTTATTCTCAATGGTCAAATCAGGTTACGCTGAGCCAAGCATTTGTATTTCTATTCAAGCTGTTAGAAAAAAAAATGAGAAAAATGTAATAATTTGTTCATAAAAAAAGGAATGCTAATGTATCCCGGGGGGAGGGTTACCTATGTTTACCAAAGACAGTAAACCCCATAGGAAAGATTACTAGGTTATCTCGGGGTCATGATTTTCAAACTTACCTGAAGAAGATAAGCCCCTGAGGAGGTCATGCTGCAAAGAGTAAAAAAATTAGCGAATAGAGTACCAATCCAGGCATCGTGATTTGAATTTTCAATCTTTTTCTACAAAAATCCGTGGAGTACCTGAAGAATGAACTTAAACAACATAATTTGCCAAATGTGTTATAATTACTTTTATATTTAAAACTTTTCTATTTGGTAACTATTCTCTAGCAAAGGTGATGAGTTTACTAACATACTCAATTTCTTATATATTTAGCTCCACATATTAGAAAGTAAAATTCTACTGTTCATATTTTCATATAATTGTTTTAGAGAATATCTTTCAAGTTAATTAACACACAATGCTATCTATATATAAATCTCCCGAACATAGTATCTATATGAAAAATAAGAGGAATCCTCAAATAGAAAACTGCTCGTATCGGATGGAAATAATAATAGCTGGCATCAGAAGTTATCGAGTTGTCCGTTACAGAGTGAGCAGATACGATAAGCCGCACGTGGACGTCTCACATATCAGCGTAAGAAAAATAGCCAAATTCTTTGTCATCCTAGCCTCGCAATGACGCATTACGGCGATTAGTGTCCATCTTTCAGCCTGTGTAAAGAAAGATTCAGGAAATGGTCGCCAAGGACAACGGCGCTGCTTATGAAGGAACCCTGCTGAGGAAAGGGCAAGGACAATGATAGAAGTAATTGAGGAATCCTGGAAATCGGGAACGTTACAGGCTAAGGCGATGAACAGTAGGATAGTGAAGAAGAAATAAATGTAACGGAAGTAAGGAAATCTATAAGCTTAGGAAAAAAAATTACCTTCAGTTTGTGATGGCGCTTACCAACAACAATGTTTCCGTCACGGTAATTCAAATTTTCGACGTGTGAGGTAAAAGCAGTTAGAGCTTTTAGTACAATTATTATATTCCTCCCCCCCCACCTTTTTTTTTTTTAAAAAAAAGTAAATTTAATTTTTCTTTTCATGTGCAAATAATTTAATTTCAATTTTGCTTGTTTAAATTAAATTCATGGGCAATATATAGGACAAAGTACGGGTTCAACAGAGCTTTCAGATTGGGCGATTAAGAATCGAAAGGCTAATAATGCTTCTGCCAAAATTGTAAATCTACTTTTTTTAAAGCATGTGTATGATTGCAATTATTTATTAACGTCTCACTGAGAAGTAACACGAGAGCTATTATTATCAGAACTCGTTATTTTGAACCTCGGTCAAGTGACGAAAGGGGTCACCTGAGATGCCACCTATCTCTCCAAACTTCCACACCACATCAATGTGAAGACTTAGAACTTCGATCAGATTTAATAAATATTAGTTCCGGCTATACATGGTGGAGTATTTGGTGGAGTCAGGGCTGGAACCCACGTCTCTAGTCCACAACAAGGGCCACTAGGTTACTGAGGTCAATAATGCATGGAAGAATGAGTACATCGTATTTTCACCTGCAAATTTATGAAAAAAACTGAAAGATCAAAAAAGTGTTTGAAAGGAAACTCATTATAATTTGACTATAAATTCTCCCATACAGAAAGAAATATTTAAAATTAAATTAATAAATTTAAACTTTTTAAAAATTTAAATTTTTTCAGTTTTAAAAGAAGACACAAATTTCTTTAGATGTAAAAATTAACGTATTTTTAACAGAATTCTTAGATAAAATGTTAACCATTTTTAAAGTGCAGGAAATTTACGGAGTATCTTTTAAATAATTAATTCAGGGGGCTTTTTATTTAATTAGAATTTCTTCAATTCAAAATTAGAATACAAATTTAGTAACGTACTAATAAAATAAAGTTTTTTTTTATTATTATATATTTAAAATCTTCTTCAATTGAGAATTTTTTGTTAAAAGGGAACAAAAAAAAGGAGGGAAGGGGGAATGATTTAAATATAGTGTTACTTTTCTCTTGAAAACTATTTGTAATATCATTTTTATTTATTTTCTTTATTTCTAATGTATAATAATTTTTCTCTTACGGTTTTCGAAATTAGAAAACGAGTAGCACTACTGGTAATTTCAGTAAGATTAAAAGCTGAGTTTTATTTTATTATGTGCTGGTATTCTTTGAATTTCAAATCAAAAAATGATTACAAACCTAAAAAAAAAAACTTAATTTAGTTTAGAAGACTGAAAATCTAACACTATCACATTTCTAAGGCACATTATTTTCTTAACAGTTTCAGGAATCGGTCTTTGTGAAGTGAAATGTATAATTGTATATTAAAGCACATTAATAAAAATAGGTAAAAATAAATACATTATTGGAAAATTTCTTAAAAAGTGCACAATGCTAAAATAAAATTTACTTATTTTTGAGAAATTGAATACAAATAAAATTGCATATCACTTTTTAATAAGTAATCATATATTTTTTCGAGTATTCTGTTTAAAATATTTTTCTTTACAAGTAAGGAACTAATGTACGTACACATTTTGCATTAAAAACACACCTGAAAGTAAAATACGTTATTTATTTGTACATTAAATAATGTAGAAGTAAATTATCTAACTTATCTGTTGCTGTTCACATGTGTTTCAAAACTGATTTTGATAATTTAGATAAAGTACTTATAAAAATAAAATAGAGAGTCAATATATGAGAGAGAGCAATAATTCGTAGTTAATGTACCGAAAAAAGGTGTCTTTCTTTTCAAATCTGTAAATGAATAATTTATATATATATTAGTAACATTTTGTTAAAACTATTAAATAGAATAAATTTGTGTAAATAAATCGTGTATAAAAATAATCTAAAATAATGAATTCTACATATAAATGTAATTATAAAGAAGAAAGAAACGGTTTTGCACAAGAATGTGAAGTGATGAAAAATACCTTTGGAGACTTGTATATGAACATCAGTTGAACTGAAAGGATTTCAATTAGCGTAAATTAAAAGGCAATTTAGAAACAAAAAAAAAATAAATAAAACATAAAGACCTTCACAACAAACATTTGGTAAAAATAAAAGATAGTTTTGAGATTACGGATTTTCAAAGAGTTTTAAACGATAATACTCTTTTAACGAGGCAAACTTTTAATCCTTTTTCACAAACTTTTTGAAGTAATGATTATAAATCGTAACTCGCTTCGTACAAGTTTTCAAATGCTTCAACCGAATAAATTCTCTTCATACTTTTTTCTCAAATACTTTACAAAACATTTTTCTGTACATAACGTGTATTATTTCCAAATTTCAACCGACGAAACATTTTCTAATGTACAGCACTGTTTAGCTAATTACATGCGGTAAGTCACAGTTAAAGTTGGTCATTTTTTTTGTACACGTGCAATAGTTAATGAATTTAACTATTTAAGTGATTCTAAATCTGTTTTTGAGTTAAATTTATTTTCTGTTTTATAATGTAGCAATTAAAATAATTTATTGAAGCTAAAATACCTTTATTACGTACGTTATTTATTCCTTAATTATTCTCATTTGTCTTTTCAGAGTATGATTAAAGCTTAAAACTTTTCTTTGTTGTAAGTCTGGATTTTTCCTTAGTCACAATGTATGATATACTTTAAGTTGATTCACTTTCTCAAAGAAATTAACTCATATGAAAAACATTAATTTTCATTACTAGTCATAGAGCAAATAATTTTGTAATATTAATTTTTGCATAATACTCTTTTTTTCAATTCTTAATATAAGCATATTAATTTTTAACCCTTAGCGTTCCAAAGTTTCTGCTGCAGAGATTTATTTTAATGCTACATAATTCAAAAGGCTTTGCTTCGGAGTCATAACAAAATAAATAAATAAAAGATTGCCAAGTTCATTAAATAGACAAATCGTTGAGGATGCAAACGAACATCAATATGTTCTGAGATCCTTTGCTAGACTTAAGCTACCATTTCCTAAGAAACCTGTGCTGCTATCTAGTGGCCGTAATATCACGGTAGATTACGCCGTACGGCTTTAGACGGTAGATCACGCCGTAATATTACGGTATTTCACCCCAAAGGTGTGTCTATGGAAATCAGGGACATGGTTCCTGGCTTTCAACATTCCTTAGAAAATCTCACTATCTGATTCACGCAAACTTTAAGTGACACCATCCACCTTAATATTGCAATTACCAGATAACGCCTCCGCTTTTCTAGGAAACCATAGCTTTAGAGAATATTTTTGAAAAATTTTATACCATGAACGATCACAAAAATTCATTCAGTTACAAAAGATTAAAACTACAATTTTCATCTTATTTTTAAATTTTCATTCCTTTAATATAAGTGCATACATATTTCGCTTTTTATTATTCAAACTTCATTGTTTATTTTCAAGATGAAAAGAATATTTGTGTAGGGTATGGAATTTCGAATATTAATTTTTTCTTAAGACATAAAATAAAATCAGTAAAAAAAAATTCAGTTTTAAAATTTCAGTATACAGTAATCCTCATGAGAGAGGGGGTTGTGACCCCCATATTCATCTCGTCGCTACTCTACTGACGTATTGTAATAATTTAATCATATTCTTTCGTTATGTTGCTATATAATAATAAATAATGATATTTTTACATAATTTTGAGGCTGTTTTCTAAAGCACGTTTTTTTTGTGTCATTTATGAATCTGTTTTGCTCTACTGATTCGCTACTTGCTGCCCATGTTCATTTTTCTAGATTTATTCGATTAAATAGGAACTGAACAAAATATAATTTTTAAATTTTTCTTAATAAACATTCTCTCTCTAAACAATCAGAAGGAGGAATAACAATTTAAACTGGAATAATAAAGTAAAAATTATCAATTGTATTGAGACTTCATATTTAAAATATTTCATTTCTAATTCACAGTCACTAATACTGAGAGTGATAAATGGATCTGAAATTGAAATACAATGGCAATTATGCATAAATTTTTTCTCACATTCCTATTATGATTATTTTCTTGAGAAAATTAAAATACAATTTCAGAAAATGAATGATAAAACAGTCATTTTAAAGGATAACCTTTTGTTGCATTAGCTTTTAGCCCACCCCTTCTCATTATACGGGAAACTTAAGAACAATTATATCTTTGTTATAAACATTGAATTACCTTTTATTAATATTAATTACTAAAATAAAGGAGTTATGACAGCATACATTAATTTTGAAACAGCTTATATCTGGACTTCATTCTCAGCTATTTAATTCAAAGCTTAAAATCAAAATATGCTATAATGAATTTTATAGATAAACATAATTACTAAACTTAAGCAACTGTTTCTATTAGGCATTTTTCATAATAGAAACAATAATTTAATGTAATTTATTGAATGATACCTACACAATTAGTTAATAAAATATAATGCTTTCATATAAAATTCATCACGATTTAAATATTAGATTTTAAATAATAGTGGATTTATGAATAATCTGTAATGAATTGGGGAATTTGTTTATGTGTTGAATGAATTTTTTTTTTATTTATCTTGTCAGTAATCTGTCAGTATCGCTTTCTAGAAATCTAAAGTTTAATTTTGTGAGTTAGAACTATTCATTTAATATTTCGAAAGATTTATTTATTTTCTAAATGACAAAGGAGACTATTTAAAATACATTTAGAGTTCCTGTATTGTTTTCTGAAAATGCTAGTTTTCAAATGAATTTTCAAAGTAAATAAAATTTATTTATAAAAAAAAAATAAATATATATGTCGATGGCAATGAAAATAATTTGAAAAAGTAGTTTCATTTCTATAGAAATGGGGATTTAGTAAAGGTATAGAATGTTATAACACTTCATGACATATGTTAATTTTTTTTTTTTGCTTTCGTGTACGAATGGTTGAGAAAAATATTGTAATTGGATTTTAACAACTTTATTCACATAGTCCTTGGTTTTATGTAGAATTCTTAAAGACTTACTTCCAATTAAGTTGAAAAATAGTTTCTTGAAAAACGATGTAGTTTGTACTTTCAATTTTGTACTTTCAAATGTACTCTCAAATTTTTCTCCTTTAGATCACGTATAGCAAGGTCTGGAAATTTGGAGAAGTGAGATAACAGTTCAAACACATTCATCGTTATCTGTCCAAGGCTTCAAATATCAAAATTCCAAATATCAAATTGTGTGTTGCAAATATTCTGTATTTTTCGCCACTAAATTGACAATTAAAAAATTATTGATTTCATCTAAGGGCAAAAACTACTTTAAAATTATTGATTTTTATTGATTATTGATTTCTTTCAAACATTGATATTTGTGTGACTTTTCACATAAAATAAATCTGATGTATTTTTATTGGAAAAAACTGACAAATGGATCCCATCATTGAAAGAGAATGCATTAAATTCGCAAATGAATTAATTTGGATTTCCGTCATAAATTCATGCATATAAATTTATTGCAATTTTTTTCTGTTGCCGATTCTGTATTGCGATTTTTACAAGAGCTCTTGATAATAGTAATTAAATTTGTCATCTTTTCTTCCTATAGCACAATGTACTTATGCCATTTTTTTAAAAAAAATGTAAGTTCATAATTTTATGATTAAAATGTGCATTTATAAAAAATATAAGTGTAAGAGTGTAATATAATAACTTTAAATTATAAAAAAATAGATTTTTAAGGCGATTAAATGCTACAAAAAATCTTCACAATTTATGATTTAGTACCTTGTATTTTTGTCTATAACCATATGTTTGTTATTGAAACATTGTGTATTTGGAACAAATAAGTGAAAAAATATATTACTGTTTACTATTTAAACAAAGAGTCGTAAAATTACCAAATAAGTGAACCAAGCAAATTTAAAGGGAAAAAATTAGAGCTGAATAAATTGAAATTTATTGAGTTGTACTAAATTTTTTATTAAGTTTCCTTAAGAAAAATAACTCTATAATATTATTTTTGTGTTATTTTGAGTCATTTTTATTCAAATTCATAAATATCATTCAAAAATACACATTGCAATAATTTCTCAACTTCTCCCCGAGACAATTGCGTTTGATGCAAAAAGAAAAACAACCACAACAGAATCTCATTTTATTCTCTTAATATCTCACTATTGCACTGTATTACAAACAAAATACGAAGAAAGATGATGTTTAATTCTATACATCACATTTATATTTTTGAAAGATATTTTACAATATAAAGATATACAAAAATTTACAAGAACAAATCTTATATATTTTTTCATCTTAAGAAGAACATTCCATCTCCGATTGCGATTAAGTGATTAAACGTTTTTAAAAATGAAATTATGTAGTGCTGTTAATTAACTTTTTTATTTTTTTTAATTTAACTTAAATATTTAAATAATAAAGCTTCTTAATGTGTATTTTCTTATAATTTTTATGTTTAAATATTTTTTAAAATATTAAGCACATCTTACTCTCAACAAAAATTGTTAAGTTTAAAAAAAAAGATAGTGGACTTTAACAGGGGAAATTTACTTAGTATGACTAAGAATATATAGTATTGTAGAACAATAAATCAAGATGCGAGTTTATAAACACGAAATGTTGAAAATGTGTTTTTAATCAAATATCTTGCATTTAAAAATAAATTAAGTTAGCTTCAAATAGGCAGAGAGATTATGTGAATAATTTTTAAGTTTTCTTTATGTTTCATAACGTTTCCTCTCTCTGTTAGAAAATCATCAAATTATGTTAACAAATAATGCTTGGAAGTGGAGTAGAGCCTCGTAAAGTAAGGGCTATTTTACTAGGATCGAGGATAACCTGGATCGGACTGCAAGAATTTTTTTTTCTTAAATTTGGAAAGTGATCTGCAAATTTCCACAATAAAATTTATTTGCTCCATCCCACCAATTTAAAAAAAATTATTACTGAAATCTACTAACAGCTATGAATGTATGGAAGGAAAGTGTGTGTGTAGGGGAGGAATTAGTCTGTGTAATGTTAACAAACTCTTCGTTAAACCTTATCATCAGTGACAAATTGTATATGATGTCATTTTGTCTAAGCGGAAAATGTATTAAAATAGCTTTAAGCACACTTCTAATGTTCAAAAATAGGTGCCTTTACATTCTGTAAATAAGATTCCTATTCGATTTGTTCAGTATAAAGATAATTTTCAGTATGTATATTTTATGTTTCTTTTTTCCAATTTTCCAGTTTTATTCCATTTTTTTCTCATTTTCGATATCTCGGACCAGCTTTAGTCACTATTAATCCTTCTTAATGAGATATCACCTTATTATAGATTCAAGCCAATTTTATGTATATATATTTTTTAATTTTAAAAAAAGGGCACATGTTAAAATCATTACCGATATTTTATTAATTAATAATACTTAATTGATTTACTTATTTTCAATTCACTTTAATCTATTAGTCTCTTTCCAAAAAACGAAATGTAACCCTTCAATATTTATTCAATATATTTCCGACATATTGCAAAACATATGTATCTTAAAATTTAAGTATTTCCTAAAAACTATGCAATTTCATCAGTAACTTCAAATATTTATTGAAAAACATTTATCATCAATTTTTCTTTTTCAAAATAAATTATTCGTAAGCATAATTATTATTAAAACACATTTTTTTAAAGGAAAATCGTATATTCAACGTGTATGTGTTTTGCTGAATCCACAACTAGAAATAACTTGAACCCAGAGACTAAATGATTGCGATGATGCTCAAACATAGAAGTATTTTTTTTTAACAAAGCTTCCACGGAGCTTATGAATAGACAACGATGGGTGTTGCTATGACAACCTTATCGGTCTAGTTTGAAAACTGAATGAACTTGAGGGGAAGAATAGGTCACATTTTTATATGCTCGGGTTATCGGGTGTAGTTAAAAGCCCTCGAAAGCTTCCTTTCGGGTGCCACAAGCCTGCCTTGAGCAGTTCAGAAAGAGGTTTTTATTTGATGCCATCACCACATGGTAAAATGCTTAGGGTTCAATCTTTTGTCATGTTTTGAAGTGGATGAATAATTCATTGGGAATTCGAGTTGATATTTTTGTTGGTAGTGAGGTGCAATTCTTTTGCTCTTTGCGCTTTCACAATAATATATAATTAACACATAATTACTTAAAACTGTTATATAATTGTGCGATTTTAAAAAAGTTTCCTTCTTCAGTTCAGCTGTGGTTTATAATTCATAATTGTTCACAAATACAAGGTCAACGTCCATTGCTTAACTATAGTTAAGTTAATTCTGCATATCAAACCATACAAAAAGCCTTCAGAAAGTCTTTCTGTTGTTATTAAAGCAGGTTTTATCAACTCAAATTCAAATAATATTACATCTAATATGGCGCCTAATGATTACACTGATCTGCGAATTTTATTCATACAACCACAAATTTCCATTTCTCATGCAAAACCCACAGTGTATCACACATAAAAACTTTTCAGGTAAAACATATATTCATGGGAGTAGAACGAGTTTGTGTTTGTCTGGAATGTAATATTGATTTACAAATGTTCATGTTTTTTAGCCCGAACAACGTTACTTATTCTTGTTTTTCCAAAATTTTTAGCCTTGTTATATTGAAATCAAGGCGATGAATGTTTAATAGCTTGATAGAATTAATTTTTGAAATAACAATCAAAGCTCAGTAATTAGAATTTTATTTTAATTTTTTAAACAATTCTTTATGAGATAAGCAGTATTATATTTTTAACCTTTATAGAGTATCATTAAAATATCAGGAAAAATTAAATTGTAGAATATTTGACAATAAATAGTTATTCCAATATTTTATATGGAATGTTATTATATAGTAAAAATTAATCAAAAACAAATGTAACTTGCCGAAAAATAATATTAAAAACATTTACCTTATTAAGATTTCGTTAATATATTCCGTGCAATTAAAATGAAAAAAAATCTTTAATTTTTTTAGTTAAATTGTTTACTTAAAAAAACCAAAAGCCTTAACTTAAAAAATAATTTTTGCAATAATTTTAAAATTTCATCGATTTATGATAAGTAATATGTATTTCATTATATTTAATTCATAGGGAAATTAATTATTAATTTTAGTTCATTTATTTCTTGCGTTTTACATAAGTGATACAAATCATAGTTCCTATTTTGATGACAGAAAAATACCCACAAAAGACCGAATGAAAAGGAAATAATTTACCTTATAAAATGAAATTTGATATGATAATTGTATTTATAGGTCAAAAATATAATCTATTTTAACAGATAAATAGCACATTTGAAATAAATATGAGATAAATTATTCCAAACTCGAGTAGTAACAAAAATCTAAAATTTTTTTTTACCATTTTTAAGAATTTTGTAAATAAAGTATAATTTCTAATATCTAGTATAATGTATGGTACATTCTTATAAAAAACATTGTAATGCTTTAAAAATGTACGGAATATTTATCGAATCTTTTAACTTGGAAAAAATATAAAGAATCACCTGGTAATAAATTTATATTGTATTAATTGTGCATTTATAACTTCATTAAACATACATTAAAATGTAATTTTACGCTATGGATACTAAATTCTAATCGAAGTTTGTAACTATTTATAAATGCTTACTACATATAGAAAGCTATAAGCGGAATGTGTATTTGAAAATTTAGAATAAATACTCAATATACATAGGCAGATTAAAAAATAATATATGCTGTATAAAAAATGATGTATTATTTTGAATTAAATGGATGAAATATATACGTTAGAAAGGAAGAAATTTTTTTTTCAAAGCAATACGAAGGAAACAGAACTGCATCCAAGCAAATATGCTGTGAATCTCAATCCAATCTTCCAAAAAAAATCAATGCTACTTTTTATCTACGAGATGTTTGTATACTCTCTCAAATTTTAACATTACTTTGCAGATTTATAGCAACCTTACTAGAAAATTTCCCAAATTCTTCCTCGAATTTATCTGTATCAGTAAAGATTAGTGCATCTTAGATTTGTAAACATTTTCTTCAAAGAGAAGAACCCTTTGTGGTAAAAGGAACTCATTGGAAAGTGAAACGCAAACAGAATTTTTGATGTTCTTTATCAAGGGAAATGCTTCTGTACGCAACTGACATTAAATGTCCAACTCAGTAGCTGAATAAAAGGTCAGAACTTCCATACAAATATTCGAAGTTTCGTATTTCTCGAAAAGAATATTTCAAAAAATATGTATCTTGCAGTTGGATGAGCAAGGATCAAATATTTATTCGCGAAAAACGAAACTTGAAGTTTGATCTTTTTTTTTTTTTTTTTTTCCGAATCTCCTATGACATTCTCTTCAGCAGTGGCTTCTTTGATATCCTCTTCGCAAATCAATTTATTCTATCGTTTTGGTTTCCTTGCGCTAGTTTCTTCTTTTTTAACCCTCTTTTAACCTCAATTTCTCTTTTTCTATAATCCATCACTCAACCGCAAGTTTGGAGAAAGAAATTTTAGAATGGTATTTGAATGTTAAAAAAAATGTGACAGTGTGTTTTAAGAACAGAAAATTCGCAGTTTCTCTGGAAGGGAATGTTCCTTTAAGAATAATTTTAAGGTATAAACTTCCATAAGAAAGAGTTTTTTAATGTTATCATCAAGAATTTAAAATGATTCTGTAAACGATAATTTATTATTTTTTAACCAGCGGTAGCCTAGTGGTCATGGTTTCGGATTCGGGGCCGGCTGTTTTCGTTCAATCGAGGATTCGATCCTTGGCCACTAAAGACCCACCGTGTAGCCGGGGCTGATGCACGTTAAATCTGTCGGGGCCCAAAGTCCTCCCGTTGGTGTGGTGTGGGTGTTAGGAGAGAGGGGTGCCAGCTCAGGTGTCGTCCTCGTCACTTGACCGTGGTTCAAAATTACGAGGTCCGTCGCCAATAGCCCTCGTGTTTCTCCTAGTGCGACGTTAATAAAAACTAAACTAAATTATTATATTTTAACATGTTTCAAATTGTAGTATCAATGCAT
>BMAW01120808.1:185345-360782 GCA_019974015.1 Nephila pilipes | reverse complement strand
ATAAATATCTGGTTTTGAATGTATAATGAGGAGAGTATTTACTTCTTTGAGGTCATAAGACATAAGAAACTAACTTGAAGAGATATTTTTAATTAAAATTATAGAAATTATTATTAGAAGAAATAAAAAAATTTAACAGAGGAATTTATTTTATTTTTCAAAGTATCTTATGTGTGTGTCAAAAAGACATAATCCTTATCCAGTCTCTTGTTAGCTTGTTCTATTATTTATTTTAAAAATGTCTTGATATAAGCATCAATGGAATAAATATATATCTCTCTCAATAACACAACCCTTATTACACACACTAACACATCCTCAAGTGCATGCATGCACGCACGCACTCACACACACACACACACACTCATATGTATTTGAGAAAATAATGTATAAAATATGCCTGAAAAATATTTAAAAAAAGAACATTTTTTACTCATATAGATTTCCTAAACAAAAATGTATTAAACATTTCCATTAAGTTTAAAATCTAATCTTCAGAGCTCGCTTAATTACTCGATATTTACACATTAAGTGGATAAACTAAAAAGTGTGAGTCAATCATTATTATTTAAAGCTGCACAAACGAATATTTCATTATCAAAACTGAATAGTGATTCATTAAGAAATTTCAAATCACCATTTATGTTTTGTATGTATACTTAAATAATTTTAATGTTATTAACTTGAGCGAACTAACTTCATTTATAAATAGTGATTAATTAGGATTTATATTTTTTTTATTAAGGCAAGCAAAACTAAGAAAAACATAAATTGGATAACATAGGACTTCACGACTTTTTTGATAAGGAACTGTGAATGTTGCTGGTGACTCTGGAAAAATACAGGGATTAAGAAAACGTTCGAATTTTGCTCTCCGAGGAAAGTTTTCGTGATGTTATCCTATTTTATCCATATGAATACGTATTCTAAATAGTAAACACAAAGAATAGGATTCTGGAAAAAAAGAATACAGATTTTATATGACTTGCTTCAACAAAAATGGTAGTTCTTCTGGAAATTCCTTTCTAGGCACAAATCTATTTTTTTTCCGAATAGAATTCTTGAAAATGAAAAGTTCCAGACATATTTTATAGAAAATTGTACCTTTTTCATTAAATTTCTAATATTAACTATAAACCATAGTTTTTGTATCATGTATATTTAATTTAATTTCTTTTTTTAATAAAATTTTAAGGAATAGTTCATTATGATTATTTTAATTATTATATAGACATTAAGTATATCCCTATTTTAAGTATTTTTTAGAACAGAAGTCATCAATCAGTAATTTCAGAAAAATTACATTACAGTCCTTATATTTGTTGATTGGTTTAGGATTAATAATATATAATTCAAAACAGTATCAACTATTTATTCTTTTAAGCAATATGCAACAGATAGTTAATTTATAGTAGTAATTTCTTATGTATTTTTAAGTTTATGCTGATTTAAAATATTCCCAGTAAATATATATATTTGTTTTTACTTAAGAAATACCATTTTACTCAATATTATGTTATAAGGCTATGTTTTATATGGAATAGTTTATCCAAATGTATATCTTATTTACTTCAACTGAAAAAAACCCTCATGCAAGGAAAAATCTTGGAAAAAAAATTGAGACTTCAAATTCTGAAGAATGTGAGGAAGAGTAAAGGATCTGTAGTTATATACTTTAAGAATCCATATATTTCAGGTGCAATGAATTAGTAAATTGAAAAAAAGTATATATTTGTGAAACTTTATTTTTCAACAAATATTCGAAAAAAAAATACACGCATATCGAATAAATTATTCTTATTTAGCATATACGAGTCAATTGAACCCGACATTCAAAACTGAGATATTTTGTTACTTGGTTCTCATTAAAGTAAAACGCTGACTTCATCTTTTCCATTGTGGTTGTTTTTTTAAAGACTCGAGTTAAAACAGACTTTCATTAAATTAAACATTGATCTTATTTTTTTTGTCATTAATATATAAGAGAGTGATAATTATAAATTTTCTTTTCATATTTTTTTCTAAGCATATATTTGCGTAGAAAGTTTTTTTATATAGTTCTAAATATTTCTAAGCATTATACATTTGAATGTCAAGTAAATAGATCGAAATTTAAAACAAAAATAATTTATAAAGTAATATTTATCATTTGCAAGATTAAATTTCATGTTAAAAGCCTCAGTAAAACTATTTCTTTAAGAAATACTTAAACCTATAATAAATAATAAAACATTAATATTAATGTGATTGTTTGAGCATATAAAATCAACTGAATTTTGAAATGGGAATCGAAGACAAATTTAAAAATTATGTACATTTTTAGTTCATTTTTTAGTACATTTTGCATTAGCCTTACTCTTTAGACTGCTTTCTTTGCACCGTCCTCTTTAAGAGGTTCTGTGCCAGTTTCTTTTTTCATTGTTAGTGGGATATTTTATATTTCTAATATTTTTGTAAGGTTTAGTCAGCTATTTTCTAAGTCCATTTACCAAAAAAACGTCTTTTGTTTTGATTTTATGAAGGATTTACATTCATAAACAACAAATGCATTTATTGCAGCCAGGTAGATTATATTGTAGAATAAACACACTGACCATCTCCCAATTCTCCCTTTAAATGTATACACCCCAGCTAATTTATCAGTAGTATTTACTGCAAATTTAGTTTCATCAATAACATAAAATTATTAGTTTCTTTCCTTTCTTATCTGAAACTTTTACTTCAGAGAGAGTAACTGAATAAGAATTACCGGTTAATTCTTTTTTTGTACATGTGAAACAAGAGACTTATCCAGTTGAATACCAAATAACGACGGAATAATTCTCCATCATGTGACAACTATCTAGCTTTTTTGAAATGTAGGTCATCCAAAAGTGCTAAAAATGCTTCTGTATGTATTTATATATGCATACTAGTGATATGCATCGATTACAGACTGTCAGGCTAAGTGCCATTTTCATTTTTAAGGGGAAAAAACAATTCTACAAAGCTGAAAAAATATTAATCTGAAGAAATTTATCTATTTGAGAAATTCTAAGAAATGAGATGTGCAATCTCCTTGAGAACTATCCCAAAATAAATTATCGTAATGGGTTGGATCTCTCTCTCTCTCTCTCTCTCTCTCTCTCTCTCTATATATATATATATATATATATATATATATATGTAGAATCCTAACTACATAAATGGGGTACATGGCTCGTTTTAAAGATGTCTAGGGGTTTTCTGGTTTCAATAACAATGCGGATTTTTAGAAAATGACATTTAATTAATCCATATAATACTGTACAGTATTTACTAAGTTAAAATAGAACTATTGGTTATACATATTAAAGAGCAATCAGACTGCACGTCTTTGTCTGTTGGTCGCACTCTTCTATCTGCCGTTACTCGTGCAGACCCCTTGGAAAGAAGTCACAAAGTAGAACTCCAGCTCGTGGAGCCATCTAGTGTTGGAAGGCGTCTCAAAATGTAAACATCTTACATAAATATACAACAATACTTAGCAAATATTCGAAAAAGTTTTTTCTTCTCTCTCTCTCTCCACACACACACACTCATACATACCAATGTTTAGTAGACATTGGGAAAAGTTTCTAGAATTTGAAAGATGAGTTTTATAATATTTAGAGGTTTTGCAATTTGTATTTGTGAATTCGTTAAAATGTTAGTTATTTTGAAAAATATTGTACGCACGCACGCACGCACACACACACAAATATATATATATATATATATATAATTAAAAATTGTTCTTTCTTCAGTTATACAGTAGTTATATATTCTATTTACATTACAGTGAAGACTCTGAAAAAAATTTAAAATTACATGAACCCTATATCTTTGACATATCGTTCCTTTGAAAACAGTGATTGTAATTTAAATACCTTTTCCACAAGATCTAGCAAATTAGTAGCTTAGGGATCTCTAAATGTTAGGTAATTTTAAAAGCACCGCTTTTCAAATTTTCTTTTCATAATAATCTTTCAAAGCAAAATGATTGCAATATCTCTATTTCGAAAACTGCCTCTCCACCTGACTAAAACCTGAAGAGCAATTAGTCCCAATTTGCTCGTAGCTCCAAGCGGTTTTGAAAAGACTGCCGTTGACATCACTTTTAATGTAATAAGGTGTAATCAAGCCTGAAAAGTGTGCTTCCGGCATTGGTGCATTTGGAAAAGCGTCGAAAGGTAAAATTGCCTAGGGAATCGGTCAAAGTGCTTTGCATTTAATGCCAAACACAACCGATACACCATTCCCCTACAGATTTAAAGAAGATTGTAATTCGAAACTTGATTACAGTTTCAAATAAGTGAATGGCGTAACATTTGTTTTACTTCGTATTTAATGTGAAAGCTTAGTATTGCTGCAGTGAAATGTCAATAATTTTAAATTAACATCAAAATCTTAACGTGTGAGTACATATATTTATTTTGATCATTATTGTTGAAATAACAGACGCTTTTACGTGATTAAAATGCTTAATTACTTGTAATAAGTTGTTTGTTAATACTTGTTTTACTGCAGGTTAAAACTCAGTAAATAAGAGCCACATTTTAGTACGTAAGGATTGTGGTTGATTATAGCGGTATTAAGGTTGTGAATTCTTAGGCTTAATGCTACCAAAGACAATCTTATAAGACACAGAGCCCGAAATAAGTTTCAAATAAAAAAAGTTTCGAATCCCTCAAGATTAGCATATTGTGAAAATTTGGAGAGTAAAGTTTTGTTCTGAACATCTAAAGCAAATGCGATGTTTTGAATTTATTTATTTTGAAGATTTCTGAATAATTGGATGAGTTTCTCTTAAGTTCGATCATTACAAAATGAAGAATTCAATAAGACATTGATCCTCCTCTATCTAAGATGTGAGTTGATATCTTACGTAATATAGTTCACTCATGGTGTCCTGCAAGCTTTCAAGCCAAATATTATCCAACTGTTAATAAAACAGTAACATTCTAGGTGGGTTGTAGGTGTCTTCCTCCCAGGTCCTGAATATGATCTATGATAGGTAGTTCGAGTGTTCACACTGACCACAGAAGTAACGGTTCGGAAAGTCTGAGGATATTTCATAGTATGATGAGCCACGTGTGGCTCAGCATTAACTTGTAAAAAAATAAGTATACAGAGGCACAAAATATCTCATGTTGCTTCTAAATGTGACATTTAAGCAATCAATCAATCTCGATGGTAAAAAAGGAACGGTGACACAACGGATAGAAGAATTCAGTCTACATACAGTTTTTTTCTAAGTATGTCGCAATTCATTAGTTCAAATATCGATTCTCAAAGAAATAACTCTACACACCATAACCTTCTATTACGGTAATAGGGCTGATAATAGTGCCAGGATCCCAATGCTGCCTTGTGTGTCTCCAGACAAATCTGTGTTGAACATCAGGGTACAATTAGAAACAGAATTCGTTGTAAATTATTATTCTTTCGCAGTCAACGCAATTCCTTTCTGGAGGAGATAGGGACATTTACTGTGATCGTACTTGCAAATGAATTAACATGAAGTGTAAGTGGTGTAAGGGTTGGTGTGAGTTTAGATTCCGCTTGTGTTAAATGGTATTTCATAACTTGTTTGTGAATCACTTATTGGATGGTTATTATTGAAGAAGAGGATGTTACAACAGTCTTAGTACTCTCGTTCTATTCGAATTCTAGAACTATCAATGTTCTTTTGTCAATCTTTCTGTTACGGTTCAACTATTTTATATAATCACCATTGAAAGAAACTCAGGTTTTCAAGCAGCAACGTTCGTCGAATGTTCGATATTGTTTTATATGTCAGAGTGTTACAGTTTGGCCAGTATTGTTTTGGCCTGATCACATAAATTTGTTTATTTTAAATATTACAGTTGAAGCCAAGTGATTATTAACGAATAAGTGATTGTACGTATATTAGGTGGTAATTTAAATATATACAGTTGTGTGGGTTGTATAAAGTTGATGATATTCAGCTAAATTTTCTGTTATTGAATAAAATTGTGGTAGCGGATAAGGACATAACAATAACTGGTGGGTTTTAGTCTCGTAAATAATAGAGTCTTGTGGAATACTGAGCACGAAATGTGCTATATTCATATAGAAAGGTTTCAAAATCTTTGTGTTGTAACGTATGATAATCTGAAAAATGAAGTATTAATCTGATCATATGAATGCGATTTAAATTAAGACGGTAGACAAAAGTTGTAAATGTACATCTTAAATGTGAAACTTTGTTTCAATAAGCAAACTGATAATTACTGCTTCAATATATATTATTTATAAATTGAGATTTGTTAGTCAAAACAAATTTGCTTTTTTTAAGAGTCAGGCGACTAAGAATATATTTTTATGTTCTTAGGCTTTATATTAACCCTAATAACATGACCAAAAATACATTTTTGATTAATTCATATATAAATAATTCTACTTACGTATTATATATCAAAGAGACAAGTAATTTGTTATTACTTATTTTAAGAAATAAGCTATAACATAAGAATATAATTCGTTTGGCTTGGTTTTGGTAATAGTCAAGTCTTTCATTAAAACTTGAAAGGTATTGATCGGATGAAAAAAACAATTAAAGAAAATCGAAAGTGCGTGTGTGTATTTTTTCCCTCAAAATTACTTGAAGTTCGTTTTCTTCCTACTTTTCATTTATACATTTGTGACGTTGGGCTATTCACGATTTTCTCTTCACTAACCTTGGGGACTTTAATTGAGAATGATTGCATGAAATGATAATTTCATACCAACAAAAATGAAACGTGATTATGTCAATTAGATGCATGTGGAAATAAAGTGAAGTGATTCAGATATAATGATATATAAGTAAAGTGAAATTTAGAGGAAAGGGAGAGTGTAGTTAACTCTGAGTGTAGTTCTTACAAGAGGCCGATATTATCAAGAATTAATTACCTGTTATTACTGCCGCAGGGACTTGTGGGAGAAAGCAACCCCGATTGGAAGGGTTTGGTAAGAATATATAATTTCAATGATATTTAAATTGGTTGGCTAATCATGCTGTCCAAATAGAGACATAATAAATTATAGTAGACTTGTGTGTCTTTGGAGCAATTATTGACTTTAAAGTTAGTTATATTTAATTGAACTATGGCAGAAGAGTTAAATAGAAATAATAATTTGTTACACATTTATAGAACAACCATTTTAATAATTTGATAATTTTGCTTACATAATACTTAATTACGTTCTACCAATTGATTGTATTTCCCTTAATATATTGATATCTTTACGATCAATTCATACAGAATATTTCACTTAAGTGCAATGATCTAATTTTAATATACTTATAATTCTTTTTCAATTATAGAAATAAATGAATTTTCCTTACATTCATTCCTTCTTGTGCGAAGTAACGCGATGAAGATTATTAATTACTCTGAATAACATTGCATCATGATGTGTAATAAATAACTATTAATATTTATAAATATGGAATCACTTCATTTATCCTGTACAGACGTGTAAAAAGAAGTAAGGATGATTAAAATGACTCTCATAATATATAAAATCAGAATTATTTCATTTATGCTGTACAGACGTATAAAAAGAAGTATGGAAGATTCAAATGACTTTCGTAAGATAGAGTAGTGCAGTGTTTCTTCGTTGAAGAAAAATGTCTGATACTCTTCTCAACTCTAGAGTTATTTATGAATACGTTATTCAACGCAATATATTACACATTACCACGAAAAATGCTTATCTCTCTTTTATCAAAGATATTTATTTATCACATGTATACTATCTTCTTATTGTTTGTATTATTATTTTTATGTAAGTGAATACATATAAAAAAATCTTTTGCAAATGTGCTTTGAATTAAAATTTAAAATTACTATTATGCAACTCATTTATTTATAAGTTACTTGCCTAAATTTTACTTATGAATCTTAGTTGTTTATATAATTTTTGAAAAGTATAAACCAATATTATAAAATTATGTAATATAATCTTATGATACTTCGTATAACGTATTAACGATTACAATGTATTTAAATAATAACGAACAGTTAAAGTTTATATGAAATAATTGAGTAAATAATATCACATAGTCAAAGTAAAATTTTTAAGCAATTAAATAATAATAATATCGAAAATATAATTTTCTTTTGAAGAGTAAAATGATTAATGCCAGTATCATTAAAATTTAGTTGAGTTTAATTAGAGAGTATGTAGAGAGAGGGAAAGTAGAGAGTATTCATTTAGAGAGAGAAAATACCGTACATGTATACATATGAGTGAAACAAAGTAGAAAAACAAAATTTCAAAGTTTATGAGTTTAATTGAATTTTAATTATTTGCCCTGAGTAAATTTTATGACTTGGAGATCGGACATTGTTGACTTATACTTATATAAATTTAAATAATTATGTTTCATTATGTACCTATGTATTATATCTGGTTCCTTATTTAATTAAATTTATAAATCAAAATTATTATTTTACAGCATTACACTTTTCTTTTTTGTATTATTTATATGTTTTATTTGATTATTACTGGATATAATTAGTTGACTGTAAAAAAAAACATTTTTAGTACAGCATAATTATAACCTAATTCGTCAATTCATTTTACTTCTCAACAAATGTCTTAGAAGTTGGTGGAATAGGATACATATTTCTAATAGCAGAATGTTACTTGTTGGAGTTCAAACTTCGCCAAAAGATATTGAGTTAAATAACTGGATTTACTACAGGTTAAGTTTTAATAAGTTCACACTACTTTAGTATTATAACATAGATGTGATGTGATTGTTTATTAACGTCGTAATGAGAAGCAACACGAGGGCTGATGATGACATCTCTCGTAACTGTGAGCCTCAGCCAAGTGACGAGGATAAAACCTGAGATGGCATCTCGCTCTCCAAACTTCTACAATATGGATTTAGGACCTCCATAAATTGAATGTGTTTCAGACACGGCAAGTCTTTAGCGGCTCTAACTGACCATTAGACGAAAACCACAGAAAGTGAGTCCATGATCACTGGCCTGCCGCGGTCACGTTATAATGCTGAAGTTCAGAGAATAATAATAATTATACATGTTGATTTATATTAAAATAAAACATGCTTCTCGATTAATATTGCTTGGTTTATAAGATCCGTCGTGTAGTGTGGCATATAATTTTATTCGAATACACTTAACTTTATATTGAATATTTGATCGAAAATTAGAGATTGTATCGTACAGAAGAATAATATAAATAAATATAATACATATCAAAGATACATTCAAGTTGCAACATGCATGTTACGATAGCTTTTGTTACGGTTCGAAGTCTACATAATACTCGAGATTAAATTCCGTTAGCTCAAGTCGTTCACGAAATTAATAGACTTTTACGCTAAGCTTATCCTCTAAGCCTGTTGCATTCAATACTTGCGAAGTACTTCAGTCCCATTATCAGTTTAACACTTCCGTGTTTCCTAAAGCAAAGGTTTGTTTGTCTAGAATCGATAATGCGAAAACTCATTTTGGAACGTTTTCAGGGTCTTTGCAGGTACTTGAACGAGCTCTCTAAGGTGACTAAAATTTCCATTTTGTATGAACTTTCTCCAAAATCTGGAAGCTTTCCAAAAGGTAGAGCGAGACAGGCCTCATTTGTATTGATCGAGAGAGGATCTTTTAACTATTTTTTGGCACTACCCGTGTCAGTTCTTGTCGTTTTCAAAAGTGGTTAAACATTTTTTTTCCAAGTTTTATCTGCTATTATGTATGATTATGGAGGAAAAAGTATATTTTTGAACGTCGCCATCGTGCCTAGTACAGAAATTAATAATGTGTCTTCCTGTAATTGCAGTAATTTAGTAGTCACTAGACAGTAATAAATGTGAAGCGGTTGAAGTCACAGTTAAGAAGTTTTAATATTTTCATCTTGCAGGGAGAAGTATATTGATATACGTAGATGCTTCTAAAAGGCCACAAAAGAAATATAAATTATCTCTGAAGTTCAGGTGTAAAATAAAATGTTTTTAGCGTTTTGACAACAAATACTCTAAGCTAATGTGATGTTAATTTGGGTTAGTTTTTTAAAATGGAATGTTTTATTTCGATACAATATTTTATAAAAAAATTTTTTGCTACTTATTTATTTTTAATAAAATTATTTGAATTCAAAGTAATTTGTAAAGGTGTCAAATAAAGTAGCAAATTAAATATATTTTATTAAGACAGATTTTTGAAATAAACTTTTTTGATATTTTCCTTTTTGAGCAGTTGAAATTTTATTGTAAGCCAATTTAAAATTAAAAAAAATATTATTTTTCATTATAGAAAAGTTCATTGTAAATATATTAATAGGTCACTCAATTAATAATTAGTCACTCAATTGTAATTAGTCACGCAATTGTTTTGCCTCCTTAATATTACAGAAAAATACATAGCCATAGCAATAATTTAGAAAAAATTTACCGATTATTAAGCTTTCGTATAATTTTTAAGAAAATATTTTATGAAATATATAATTAAGTAATAAATTTAAATAACATATTGAATAGGGCATTTAGACATTAAAACGTAAATAAAGTTCTTTAAAGTTTCTATTACAAGTCCTCTCTTCTTAAAATCATTTTTTACACCGCTTTTTTTTCGTTGTAATCAATCTTTCTCTAATCTCAATTAGAAATTACTGCATGTCATCAAAAATATGTTTAATTCAGAAAAAAGAAAGGTGAAGAAAATTGATTATCGCTCAATGAAGGTATGTCAGAAAATATGAAAATCCAAACTTTTTTTTTATTCGAAGTATACATTTTCATTTCAGTAATGAGGATAATTCAATTGCTATATAATATACTATATATCAGACTATATTTCATAATTGTTATTCTTTAAACTAATTAATTAAGATGATTTTTTTAGAAATAAGCTTAATATTCTTATGAATTGTTTCGTCTAAATTGCTTTACATATTTGGATAAATTGATTAGTGCTTAGAAATTTGTTGAATATTTTTCCTTCACAATCTACATTCGTCCCATAACTGCAAATGTACATTTTAGATCTAAATTCATCGCTCAATTTTAAGATAATATGGATTTATATGTTTCCGTTTTAGTTTTAACTTAAGTTTTTGTATTCTAACATTCAGATTGATTTTTTAATAATAAGAAAAAATTTACTCAATATCCGCAAGGAGATAATATTCTGTACATCTGAATATTTTTTATTAAAAAATACGTTTCTTTTTAATTCAGGGTGTTTCTTTATTTTTCTGTGAAGCGTCTTTTAAAAATTCATTTGTCTTCAATTGTAAAACGTTTGAGATGCAAGTAAATTTTTTAAATAAATATTTTAATAAAATAAGTTATTAAAGAACTCATATTTCATAATTAGATATTTAACAACAAATTTTGAAGCAGTTTTGATAATAAGTTAAAAATAATTATATATAAAAAATATTATTAGTATTTTTCATTAACGTATCTGATGTATAAAATTTCGTTATTTTTTAATTTAATGGAACTGCAGAAAAATTTTATTACACATAATATTTTAAGAGAAATTTACAAAGCGTTCAATAAAATTTTTGAAAAAAAAAATCGTATGAAGGTAACTGTTATTAAAGTCATAAATATGTTAGAGTATTCCAGGACGTTCAAATATCATCATTTCAAGAGAAAAAGTAATTAAGAAATTTATTGTAGTCTCTACAGCCGTACTGAGTCTTAAAATAGCAATAAAAATTTATGCTACACGCTTGAACATGGTTAGGATTTTAAATATGAATAATTTCATAACTTGCTATTAAACTTTTTATGGATTGCCTCAAATCTTTTAAACGGAGAAATATATATATCATAAATACCCATATTGGTTTAATTCTAAGAACGTAACGAGTATGAAAGGGTATTTTAAAATATATCTTTGGAATATTTTACTAATTATTTAAAAACAAGTAAAATAACTAAACATTTATTTAAAATAAAAGTGCTTATACCACTAAAGTCAGCACATATTACAGTCTATAATTTTTCATTTATTTTGTTTTCTACGCATGCTAGAACATAGTATAATAATTAAAAATACGAAAGTAAGCAATGTATAAATAGTTAACATATGGGAACAAAGTATAAGTAATATATTCTTATCGCTTGAATGAAAAGAAAGAATATATACATTCTAAAAAAGTACGAAAGAAAAAAAAGAGACAGAATCTGAAAAAAAATTATTCATTCTTATACTCATAAAAAGCAAATTAAGTGGAAGTGTTAATTAAATAAAATTAATGTTAAGTGTTTCTTTTTGGTTTTCTTAATACTTAACAAAAATGTAATATCATTGTTAAAACAGGAATTAAAAGGACTTACAATCAACGAAAATATATTTAAAATGATATAATTATATAAAGGTTTTGAAAAATTTCCCAAAATTTCTTTCATTTCTACTTGAAGATATGGTTTGTATTTTTTTGTTGTATATCATTTCGAGGATTACTACTTTTGTCTTAAAAATTTCTAAAATTATTTTTTTTGTCAGAGAGAGCTCTTTAGTGATCATTTTTATCTTCAAAGATATACAATCCTTTACTTGTATCTTAATGAATTACCTACACGTCATTCGTATCTCTGATAAATAATACCAACAGCAAATGTAATGTCACAAAGGCAGTGAAAGTCTTATGGCTATTAGTTAAATTGTTGTGGAAAGTACGTAAGACAGACGAGAAGTGAAAAATCTCTCCCTTAAAATACAAACGGACAAGATATGGATTGTTTACTAATTGCAATCGTATCCTTTAGAAGTCTTATAATATATGGTATCATTTATAGCAAACATTTCATGCTCGCAAAGATGGATATTTAAGAACAAGACACAGAGAATAATGGAAAGACACATTTCAGTACTATTTTCGATACAGTGTGTTTCAGACAATGCAGTCTGTTGTATTTGAAGAATTCGATTTCATATTTGAGAATCTTATACATATTTCTAAATGAGACTCGCTTGACTTCCTTCCCGATCAAAATTTAAATTATATGTTCAATGTGGATGTTTTGAACGATAAATTTAACTTCAGGATATTGATAAAATTCAGGACCGAGTGTTTTTCAAACCTCTTTTCAGTATACTCTATGGTTGTCACCATAAATCTATTTAACCCTTGATCATAATATAAAAACCAATTCGTCAGAAAATACGACATTTTTTTCAAACCTCATATTATAAGGGTCGTCCAAATGAAGACAAGATTACAGATGACGTGGCGAAAGATTTAATAGTTGCAAGTATAGAGTATGAAACATTGATACATAAGGAACGTAAAGGTTATAAATAGTTGCTTTGCAGAATGAAGCAGGGGTCTTAACAACCCACGAAATGATATGTTGTCTGAGGAATTGTACTTAAATCAAGCCCGCATTTTGTCTGCGAATTGCTGACCTTTCCAGGCTTTCTAGAACACTGTAGTCGCAAGATGAGGTTTAGATATATAAGAGGGGGGAATAGAGAATTCGAGGACTTTCCATCGAAATCGTTGTAACTAATTTTTGTGGTCAGTGACCACACGAGAGTGGGAGTTGCAGTGCAACATAATAATCCCTCTGGATAAAATATAACGTCGAATTGCTGCTTTCAATTTGTGTATGATTGCTCAGTGGAAACTTTGAGGGGAAAAGTTTCAGCTTAACTGTTACAGAGAAGTGTGTGAATAGTTCTTTTGCTGATTTTGTTTCTCCGATTTTGCCTCACCAGACTGTAATTGTTTCCAATGTGATGATCAAGTATGATGATTCTGGTAGAGGTATGTAGCTCATTACAAAATTTACTGAACCATCATAACATTAAGGTACTCCGTCCCATATACATTTTGCGGTCGATGATAAATCTCAACTCTATTCTCATTTTTCCCACTTAAGGGGTCTCAGGGGTGTTAAATTTTCCTCGACAGCTGAAAATGTATACAGTTTTCGACTAAGTATAACTAATTTAAATTTATATTAAATAATTTGATATTTCTACACATGCTTTACAAATGTATGAGGTTTAAAATATATGTAAAATACATAAAATATATTATTACTTTTTTATATTAGAAGGCCACAAAAACAATCAAAATTTCTTTCAGAAATTTTGACTAAGTTCCACAACGCGCAAGATATTTTCAACACAATTAGTTCTAAATACTTGCAAAAAGTTGATTTTCAAAGTCAAATATACCCTCTTAAATGTCAACCCATTCAAAATTAAATAAATATTTAAACGTATTTTTAAAAAAATTAAATATTTCAAAATTTTAAACATTTTTATAAAAACTAAATATTTTCCAACTTTTATAAAAATAATAAATATATGACAATAAATTTAGGCTGAATTGAAAGAGTTTATTATACTTATTATACATACAAACTTTTAAGTGTTTAAGTATTATACGTTTTGAAATATCCTGCGCGTAAGTGAAAAAAACTCAAACTGAGAAAAATGCATTTAAAGTTATAAATTTCAATTATAAAATTAAATTTTGAAACTTACATATTAAAATGCTCCTGGATCATAAACTGTGCCTTCCTTTTGCTCTAACAACTCTCTTTCTTTAGTTTTCTGCATTCGTTTGGCTTTGCGTGCCTCAAAAGATGATGCCAAACTCCGTTTTTTCGAAATCTTGATTCTTCGTTTGTCACGTTCAGCCAGTGATAAGCAAATATTCTTGTCCATTTTTAAGCCAAACTTTTCTATTATGGAAATAAGTATTTGGCTACCATCATTGAAAATGCTGGTGGCCAGATTTGTAGCAATCTCTGCAATTTGGAGACCAGAACCAATTGTCTTCGGGCAAAATTTCCATATCAATGAATTCAGACATTCATTTGGGTTCTGCGTCTTGCCACCTAAGCATTTTCTCAGTAGTGTTGGATGAGATAAATCTGCAAACACTGGCTTTATAACATCACGTACTGCTTTAGCAATGTGATTTTTATGGTTGTAGTTTGCCTGAGTATTGTTATTAATTGAAGTTTAACACCCCTGAGACCCCTTAAAAATGAATTACCATTATATGCTGACTACTTTTGAAGATATTCATGATATGACCTGTCAGTTGTCTCTATGAAATCGAGAAATCATAGAGACAACCGAAGGACGATGTTGTCGGCTTTCATACCTTCTGATAGAAAAACGACAACCCTCCTACCTTGTACCTACCTGTATCGTCGGCTTTCTTACCTTTTGCATGTTCCAAGAGAAGGCTCAAAGTCCTATCTTGTTGGTTCATGCACGGCATTCTGCCTCTTGGAATAACGGCGCATGCATGATAATCACACTTTCATTTGGGCAATTTTTATTTATAGCAAAATTCGTAAGAAATGTACTTGTATTTTTTCTTTGTAGAACATTTTAAAACTACATATATATGTTTGTGTGTGTATGTTTATCTATCTATCTTATAAACATGATTTTAAAATGAATACTCAAGTAAACATTAACGTTTAACATATTATGAATAAAAAAAGGTGTAATTTCTTTTAATTAATAGAAAAATAAAAATTGCTTAAGACATTTTTTATGATAAGTTATTTCTCTTTCTTTAAACAAACACTATAAAAGATGTCAAATTATCAAACGAATTCTCTAGACCCGATTATCTGTAGATGATAATTACAAGTGTAGATTAAAGAAGCAGGACTTCTATTTTTCTATATATTGGAAAACTTTAAAAATGAAAACACTTCTTTATTTTGGTAATAAGATCCTTACTTTCCACAATAGATACCTTTCCTTAATTTATAACCAATAATATTCCAAAAAATGTAAAATATTGTTTTTTTTTATTCAAAAGAGTGGTAAAAACATTTTTCTCTTACCATTAAGTAGATTCAATGATATGGCAAACATCATACTGTTAAAAGTTTTGTACTTTTATTTAGAAGAAAAGAAAATAGTAATAAAAGTAAACAAGCTTGCGTGTGGAAAAAAATCCATAATGAACGAAACTAAGTCAACGTATGCATATAGTATGTTAGATAAAAGACGTAACCAAAGAATTCCAACTTAACTAAGATCGACCGAATAATTATTCTTGTTCTGTAAGGATACTTAATTCTCAAAGTTATTGTCAATCGGCCTATCTTTTTTCTCCGAACGCATTAGAATTCCTTAGAAAGAGTCAAGAATATTTTTTCCCTAGCAGACGTTTTAGTATCCCTTTGTCAGTTTATTCATCCTAGAAGAGGAATAAAACAATTGAGTTTTTTCCCTTTTCATCCCTTAATTGCTCCATTTAAGGAGTTAAATAGAAACTATAGAACATTTGTTTAACTTTGAAGAGCAGAGATTTTTATTTTGCTTTCTTCAGTCTAATCTGACTTTGCATTATTCTTCAGTGCCATGTATTTAAGAAAATGTACTGAAGAGCATTTTTAAAGACCTACAATAATCTTTTTCACAGGAACTGGATTTTTTCAGCTCAGACAGTAATTTCAACTCATTAAAAGGTGAACTTTCTACTTTTGAAAGCTTAAAATCCTTAATTTTAAATCTTCTGGATTTAAAAGCGGCGAAATATTTGAGGAAATGAATTATTATCTAATACGATTGATTTTTAGTTATTTCAAGGTCATGTTTAGATGGAAATTCAAGGAATATTAAGTAGTATTTATGCCCTCTTATTTTATTAAAATCCCCTGATATATATATATATATATATATATATATATATATATATATATATAAGCGAAATACCACTGACTGACTCATCACGAGATCTCTAAGACTAAACAACTGATTGATTTGAAATTTAGCATAGTTACTCTTTTGGCGATGTAGACGCTCACTAAGAACGGATTTTACGGAAGTCTTATCCAAAATGTAAATTTCATCCGTTAATCTACTCTTATCCATCGGTTATGTAAATTTTGGCGACTTTATCGCTATAATGATATGATCGACGCCAAACTGAATATATATATATATATATATATATATTCTATGTATACTGTGTATTGTCACCAATTAAGTTTACTTGGTGAGATTTGTGCCTGCGAAATGGAAAAATATCAAATAATTTAATATTGAAGCGCTGATGGAGAATTGGCAAGATTTTGGCGAAGGGGTTCTTTATGTGAAATTTCGTACATGTCAAAATTAGGAAACGTGCAGATTTAACGATAGAAATAAATAAGTTTGGAATCCCACGGTTGGCGAAAGTGTAGTTTAGCCCCAAAACTTAGCGGGATTTTGAAAAATACTAAAATGATTACTTCATACGGAGTAGCGCACATGCAAGACAATCTTCATTTACTGGAGAACCTCGCTACATGCATGAACGAGCTCAAGTCGCTATGACATGCGTAACACATTTTGGACGCCCCGACTTGCTCGACTTTTTTTTATTAATATTGCAAATTTAGGACAAAAATCTTATGATAGACATGATGTCATTGCGAGGGTATTTCATTCGAAGGTTAAGCACATGATGATTCTTCTAGCAAAAAGGTTGTATCTTTTTCAATACTAGGTGTAACATGTATACGGTGGAAAGAATTTTTATATATGGAGTTACATTTTACTAATTTTTTTTTTATCTTCTCATATTTTTGAAAGTGGTGGATAACCATTATTAAAGGCAATCAATTTCTTAAAATTTTAAATTTAGATTATCATTATCGTTTAAAAATTGAAAATTTTCTTGATATTTAACGTATAGGATGCGAAATATAATATTATCGTCTGCCCAGCGAAGCGGGTGGGTATCAGCTATATATATATAAATGGCGTTCCATAAAATATGAGAGTACGATCATAAAAAATCAAAGAATATATTTTCAGCAAAAAAAAAATCATTCTTTTTCATAATACCTTCCTTCAGGTGATATGCAACAGCCCCATCGTTCAACTCATTTTTCAAAACTAGTAGAGATGCTTTTTCTGGATACTGTTTCAATGAACACTTCACTGTTGTGAAATAACGTCTGAATATATATTATATTTTCTGCCACGAGCTTCTCTTTGAACTTCGGAAACAGGCAGACATCGCATGGTACAAGATTTGGACTCTAATGGGGAATATAACATGATTTTAATACTACATTTAATAAGACACTGCTGAAAAGTTGTAGAGAAACATGTGAATGAGCAATATTATGATGTAATGTCCAATTCCAAACCAGTTCATGATCTTTCCAGCAGATTTGATTTATCGGAATTTTTTCGAGGGTGGAGCATCAGAGTGTTTCCATACACCTGTTGCGGATTTGGTAAGGGGATGAAAATGATGCACCCAAGTTTCATCACTAATTATTACTGTCTTTAGGAAACTCTAATCATTTTGAAGCATCCGTTTCCACTCACAACGTTGGTGAATTCTTGTTTAGATTTGTTTTTTGGTAAGGTGTTGAGGAATCCCTCTGGCCCAAACATCACGGAACTATAAATTGTAGGGTAGAATGCGAAATACTGATGTTACTGATGAAATGTTAATTGATGCCGTTATCTCCTCGCGTGACTTCTTTCCCCTGATTTTCTTGTAAGATTGCCCAAACAGTTTCAACATTTTAATCATTCACAACACTTTCTGGTTGGTCAGGCTTAGGAATTAGTTCTGTTGACAAACATCCTTTTCTTGAAATCTCCTTGCAATCTAAAAATCGTAGATTCACCAAAATATTTATCTTTCTAAGGTTCTTTCTAAGGTTAATATTATAAAATATTATTCTTTCTAAGGTTCATAAACTTAGTAGTTTCTGAAACTGTTTTGTCCACAAACGTCAGCAAAATTTTATGGCACAAGTCTTTTCGCTTTTTAACAATGAATCACTCACTTCCATTTCTGTAAGTCAAATAAAACATTTCATAAAACAAGTATAAGACTAGGAAATAAAATTAACTACTTCGTTTAAAATATTTGTAAAAGTTCAATTAACATTTTGAAAGATCGCGTACACTTTTTTTTTAGTTTCATATTGTTGCCACTTCGTAAAATATAACTTTCAGTTTAAATGGAATACCCTTTATTCTAATACTACACTAGTTGCAGTTTCATATTTTTCACTTTTAAAAAATTATATATTGAGATAAAAATCCATCTTTGAAACAAACGAATAATAGATGGTTTCTCGTTTTTAATCTTGTAATCTATTTTGTAAGGGAAAGTAATATAATATCATATTAAAAAATCTATTGCGGAGTGATTCTTTCAAAATTTTATCTTTATTTAATTGAAGAGGAGCTTTTTCATATTATTATGTAATTTAAATAAATGAAATTTATTTTTCAACTAACCTATAAAAATATCGTCTTATGATGCATAAATTCACTATCCAATTTATATAAAAACTAAACTAAACTTATTTTTATATATTTCCAAAGAAATACAATCATTTTCAGCTCAAACACTTTACATAAGTTCAATATGAGTGTATAAAAATTTTAGTAAATTTAATTTTAAAACATTTTTTTATTAGTGGATTTTTTTTATTTAAGATTCATAAGTTTCTTCGTTAGTCATCTTTCATGGAACGAAGGAAAAGTAAATGTCTATGGTTCTAAATGCTTGCACAAATTAAACTAAATTAAATTGCAGCAAACAGTCATTTTTTTCAATTAAAAACGCACTTCATACATTTAATTTAATCCTCTCTTTGCTAAGATCATATCCCAATTTCACCTAAATGTCCTCCAAATCGGTATTTCTATTTTTTTGTGTGTCTTCAGCATCCAACACTAGAAAAAGGTAAAGTAAATAAGGAATTTTTGAGAAACAACCAAACTATGGAACAAATAATATTTAACAAAAACACCACACAAGAATATACGCAGTCATTCTTTTAAATTGAAGAAAGAACATTAAAATCTCATTAAGACAAAAAGCTTTTTTGTTCCTTGATTTGTCAGTTTTTTTCTTAGTTTGAAACTTTTACAATTAAAGATTTATTAAAAAAAATTCTCCGAATTTTATCGCGAAAATTGGTAAAAAGTGAGAATGCATTATTTAATGGATATGGTTTATCCAAGTGTTATCCAAAAATGTTCATATAGAAATGATGTTACTGCGATGATCTTAAACTATAGAATTTAGAACTTAATTTGTGTTAGTGTATTCACTTGTATAATATTCGCTACTCACTTGTAAAATACGGAAACACATATTTCCTCTAACCACACGAAATCAAAGTTGGAAAAAAACCCCATTATGTCAAAAGTATTAGTCCGTAGGAAAATGTTTTGGAAAGTTGAAAATAAAATTTATTATATTTGTTTTAACTTTTATAGTTAATATATTTTAATACATACTACATTTTTCTAACTTTTTTTAACTTATCGAAGTTATACGTGTGTAAAACAATTTTTATTAAAATTTACCTAATACCAGGTAAGACATCGCATTTAATATTAATATTTTAATATTAAATCAAGATATATTGGAAATTATCTTGTAAATCTATGCAAATTTAAAACTTAAGTGATTTATAGAAAGGATATTTGATGCTAGTGTGCTCAACCACAGATCAAACATTCTAATACAAGTTTTTACGTCTATAAATTATTCTGATTTCAAACTGTGTAGAGTAAATTTCTTTGTTTTTAAGACAATATGTCAGACATCTTGGAGGATCATCATTTCAAATTCTTTTAAATTTGAAAAAACAGTTTTGGTTCTTCAATAAATATTTTTCAAGATCCACCAACACCACTTTATATATAATCTCCTCATACAATATAACATATTAATTTAACTCCTATCTGTAAGAAATAGTTCATATTACAGCAATTCATACAAACTCAAGTGTTAAGTTAAGTTTAAAGATATATTAAGTAAATCATATCTTCTATGACATTTGTAACTATTTTCCCAATCTGTATCGAGTAGATTACGCTTAAATTTTTAACTTGCAATTTATTCAATTACTTTGTTTTAACGTCACTTTCATTTGCAAATTTCTGCTCCTTTCCGTAAGACCAGAATAATCTGACGGTTATAGTCATGAGTTTCCCTTTTGGTGACATTTTCGTCGAGTCGTGTTTTCAAGTCCAGTTTCCCCATTAATCATTTATGCTGAACTATAGTGACTAGTGTTTGTTAAATGCAATTTTACTGGCATGTTCTCGTATGTTTCTACGAGAATGTGCAAGTCGGGAGAGAAAAGCACAAACTGTAATGTTCCCTTTGCCGTGATTCAGTCCAAGTGTGATAATGAGATTCAATGATCCAGATGTGTTCAGCAGCATTTTAAACTTTTTTTCCTCCTATGACATATCTAAAACTATAATTAAATTTTTGAGATTTATATTGAAATGAGAAAAATAGCAAAAGATATTTTCACGTTGTTTTAATGACACGAATAAAAAGTTATAGTTTGTAATGAAAAGTTAACGCGATGAAAATTAAATAATTTTAAGTTGATTAGATATTTTAGAAATAACTGAATCATAAGTAATAAAATAGTAAAAATTGTGCTTTTATGATGTGCGTTTGTTTTTGCTTCTACATGCACGTGTTTTATTGCATCATATGTCCATACATTAGAAAACGATAATATGCTTGCATAATCGATTTAATTGACATTTTAATTTTATTGTAGTTTACTGTACTTAACACTGCTTTAAATGTAAAAATGTTTTTGATTAAAAACTTAGTAAATTTCGAGGCACATCTGTTATGCCATCTGAAAACAGAAAAATTAGAGATATATAATGTCACTAATTTGAAAGCAACCAAAATACCATTACTTTACATTGCTTAGCTTATATATAAATGTTTAATTTATTTCTAATGTTCTACAAAAAACTTCCGAAATAAAGCTCTTGTTAATTCTTTAAAATATGCTTAAGATCCAGAGAGTCATGTCGGTAGACGGATACTATTATAACCTATGAGCTATACGATCTTGAAATAGTGCTAAAAATAGAGAGCAATGGAATAATAAATAAAGTAATACTCACTGGATTGCGAGTTTTGGATAAAAGTCAGATGGATTAATTGCAGGTCAGGGCACATTTTAACTGAATTTTTTCTCATGCGGCTCTGCGAAAGAAGTAATAACTGTGAAAGTTTTACGCCATAAGTAATAACTTTTGAATAATTTTATCACCAAACTATGATTGATTATTCTATTAACTTCGAATTTAGAGGAAACAGCACGGCTAATGGCTATAGATCCCTTTGATTTGAACCACGGTAAAGTGACGAGGACAACACCCGATTTGGCTCTTCCCTAGGAACCTCGACAGATTTAATGTGCATCAGCCTCGCTACGCAACGAGTTTTTAGTTGCATCGGTGCTGGAACCCATCAATCGACCGCTGCGAGTTTGCAATAATGACCACTGTGCTCTCTCATGCCTTCACCTAACTGTGGATCAAAATTTCAATACTAGTGGTCGATAGTCCGTTGTGTTGATCGTATAACTTGTTCATATAATTTATAAACAAGTATGCACACTTGATTTCCTCTAAGAGGAAATTGTGGATCACGTGGATTATAATTCTGCATTATAATTAACGTGATTTCCTCTAAGAGGAAATCACGTGGATTATGATGCAGATTTTAACTGAATGGCTTCTTATATGACTTCGAATAAAAATTTAGTGAATGAGATATAAACTCTAGTATTATTTTTATCACTTAACTAATAAAATTACGTAGTCGAGAACCTGTGTGTCAATTTTGTAATGCGTTTGTACCTATTTTATAGTGGAAATTCACATAGATCAATGCAGGCGTAGGCAACTTTTAATCGAAATACATTCTACGTTGATTCTAGCAAGAAATCGGTGAATGAGTTGCTAACTCTAGCATCATTTTATCACCTAATTCTAGATCAGAATTACATATTTAGTTGTGAATAGTCCGTTATCTTACTCTATTAACAAGCTTACAGTCATTGTATAGTTTTAACATGATATCAATTTTAAACAAAAAAGATTATAAAAGGTTTAGAGATAAAATATTTATATATCATTGAGATACCATTTAAGATTTAGCTGAGTTTCAAAAATTCACGAGTGACATGGAATTATGCTGTTATAGAATTTTGCTGTGTGGGTATCAACGTAATATGGACTTTTCTTTTGATCTTGTTAAGAATAAGTGATCGCAGTTTGCTATTATTTCTTTGTGCTGTTTCTAATAATATATTTTTCTATGGAAATAAAATAAGATAACCTATACATATAAGCAAAGCGATGATTTAAATAAATAACAAAATCAAGGAATTTATAACGAACGTTAAAATGATAGATTATATTGTTGTTCCCTAAGTATATAGTCTTCATAGAGCACCATAGAGAAATTAATATTTTCTTTTTTAATATAAACTGTACGCACTTATAAACTCAATAAGCTAAGAGGGGATGTTAAGTTTTTGCTTAGTAAAAATGTATTATGTAATTTAATGAAAATAAATTTGCTTTTATACTGAATTTCTCATTGTAAATAGTTCTGTAAAATAATATAAACAAGTTGTGCACATGACTTAATACACATTTTCCTACTACAATCAATAAAAATCAAATACTTCTTTTCTCCTGTTCGGTGAACTGATAAAAGCTAACTATACTAAAACATACACGAGTCGTAATTTTTTTTGTATCCAAATGAGATCATTTTGTCGATGTTAATAGGATCCAGCATTCTCATGAAGAATTTTTTTCTTTGAAACAAGAAATCTTGCAACTTATTCCAGAATCTCCTGATCTCTTAATTTACTTAATGAGTTCGGTATTCTGGAAAAAGTAATTGAAAGACATATCAATTGCTTTCAGTTATCTTTTATCATAATGCAAAGAATAGTCTTCGCAATTTTTCGGGAATATAATGCAATTCTTAACGTCTTGAGGTAATTGACACCTCAAAATGCTTCACATTTTTCATTTTCTTATTTTGCTGTTCAAAAATAGAAATTGCTCTGATGATTTTATAGATGAATTACTTAGGAGAATTTTAATAGAAAGTTGAAAAATAAATTGTAAAATTGTAAACACAAATATACCACATCTTAGAAGAAATTTATGTTTGCGTTTTTATTCATAATGTGGCTTTATAGGATTCTGGTTCTCTATTTAAAAAACTTATTTATCCATAGTTCTAATATTTTTCACATTATAAAATGAAAATATTTAGTAGACAATGAAAATTCTTTTCTTATTAACATTCTCAAATTTTAGATTCCGCAAAGTATTTGTGCAAAACCTAAGGGAAATACAAATTAAAAAATTTAAATTTCTTAAAATTTTCATTAAAGTTATAATTTGAAACATAGGCTATTCACTAAATATTTACCTAAGTTAACATCGGGGCTTTCTCTCTGACTTTATATTTAAGTTGTTAGCTTCGCGTGGTTGAGCAAATTAAATAAATTTTACACACACACACAAACACACACACACACACACACACACACACACACACACACACACACACACACACACACACACACACACACACACACACTACAACAAAAAAAAAAACGACGCACCAAGAAGGAGTAGCCCGATTGTAATGAAATTTCGTATGCAAAGACATTTGGACCGAACATGCAAATGATTAAAATATGGTGTCCAACGAATGAAGAACGGGAGCTACAGCGCATTGGAACTGCACACTCAGAAGGTATATATAAGAAGAGATTTTCAATCTCATGGTCAAATTTTCTGTTGCATTACGATTAAGAATACCTTTCAATGACTGAAAAAATGCTTCTCCGCAGGATTCGAGCTCATTACGAGCAACTGTCAGAGTTTGAAAGAGGTCGTATCATTGAATTCAAAGAGGCAGGTTGGGCAAATTGGAGAATCGCTCTTTATATGGGTCGAAAAGATGAGGTGATTAGAAGATGCTGGCAAGAATGGTAGATTTCAGCGTCATGATGATAGCGGTCGACCTAAGACCACAGCAGATCGGGAGGACAGAGTGATGGTCAGATCAGCTGTCACAGCGCCTGATTCCTCGTTATCAACCATCAGACGTGTGATCCGCTCACGAGTGTCCACCGTGATCAATCACAGACGGATGTCGAGCGAAATGTTCGCTCGAATCCACCGCTACGCTACCTGCCACTCACTCAAGCCTGCACCACTCACTCAAGCACCGAGCCAGATTATATTGGTGCTTGACTCGATCAGGTTGGAATGATCCTGACTGGGGATGTCTAGTGTTTAGCGATGAATTCCGCTTCCAACTGTGTCCTGACGATCATCGAAGACGTGTCTGGAGACGCCCAGAGCAGCGTGCCGATCCTGCTTTCACTATTGCACGCCACACAAACCTTAAACCAGGAGTTATGATCTGGCATGACCTTTCCCTTGATGACCGGACCTCTTTGGTCGTCATTAGAGTCACACTTACAGCACAGCCGTACGTTGATGACTTTCTGAGACCTGTTTTGCTACCGTTCCTTTTGCAGTACCTTGGCCTTATTTTTCAGTAAGATAATGCCAGACCACATACGTCTCGGGTTGCTATGAACTGTCTTGTCAAACACTTCCTTGGCCAGCCAGATCTCTGTCCAATAGGGCATGCCTGGGATATGATGGGAAGGTGACTGCATATACCAGGGAATGTTGATGACCTCGCCCGACAATTGGAGCAAATTTGGCAAGAAGTACTGCAGGGGACCATCAGAGAAATTTATCACTCTATGCCATTTCGTGTAACAGCTTGCATCCAGGCTAGATGTGGATCAACACCTTATTGAGCTTGTTACTGTGTAACTATGTAACTCTGAAATAAATCATTCAATATTTCTGAAATTTTAATCATTTCACATAATTTTCTTATCTGTCAATTTTGTCTCCTTTGGACAACTCCTCCTTGGTGAGTCGTTTTTGATTGTTATAGAGCGTTTATATATTCTAGGCCTTGAATGTTGCGAGGAGTTTTTTGCGTGTCTAAGTGTTTTTACAGAGACTAGTATCGGACGCTATCTAGTCTAAATACCCTTTGGTTGGTTTGCTTCCATCGTGTTCCGATAAGCGTTTCCTTTGATATGATATAGAAGTTGTTAGTACTAGCGGCAAGATACATTCAGCTGTAGAAAGCATTCCCTTGTTAGAGAAATGATAAATAATATTTTGAAACGTAATTGACTAGATTCTTGAACTGTTGTTGTGTGACTGTTTTAATTACTTAACCTGCACTTGGAATCGCGGAAATTTAGAGAGCGATTCTTTAATATTTATAATGACATACAAGTCGGGTAATAGAGATACGTCGCAAATTTGATGTAAATAATATTGTGTTCTAAGCTCTATACAAATTTTTAACATTATGAATGCATTAGATTTTATACACGGGGAACTTAAATATAAGTACACGACTCGCATGTGTTAGTACAGTTATTCATTATTAATTGTTAATTTATAATGTCTAATGTATGTAACATGATTTTACTTAAACAGATATATAAGTAAAAATATTTCTCGTTGTTAAAATTTGATATTCGTTGATTTAATTTTAAAAGGTGTAGATTTTGTAAACTTTAAATAAAATTATTACTGTCTTTCCTGTCGAAGATGACTAAATTACCTTAACAATTTAATTTATTTTACAAATTGAATAAACAAATGTAACATTTTTATTAATTTTATATTTAAAAGTTGGAAAACCTAGAAAAATCAATATTTCTAATAATTTTAAGCTTTCAGAACAACTTTCTACATTGCAATTCAAATTATATTTTCCCGGGAAATTTTCTTTTCTACATGGAAAAAACTAGGAAAGTGTTAAATAGAGAATTTCCTAGTAGATATTTGGATTACCTAAATTTATTTGGATTATTGAATTTCTTAGCGGATTAGTAAAACATCTATATTCTTTTACTTTTCTAATCTCATTGTTGTTTAAAATTAAAGTTATAATTGAATCGACTGATTTATTGTTGATTATTGAAATTTATTTCAGTAGTCGATAATAAATAATTCGTCAATGTTTATTATTTATTTTTTATTAATTATAGAAACAAAAAGTATTTTTATTTACATGAAAATACTTGTTGAGGTCTTACGTGATTTGAACACATAAAAATAATAATAATTAAATATATAAAATAACTGTCAGAGTAATTCGCATAATAAGTAGTTATTCAAGTTTTTATTAAGATTTTTTTTTGTTTTAAAAAGCATGGAGAAATATATTTACTACTAAGATAATTGTATAAATTTCATATAAAAAACACTTTTTCGCTTTAGGACTTATTTATGCAAAAGTAAAAGGTTACTTTCTGTGAGTCATCGTAACTAACAGAATTCCATTCATCATTATAACTCCCTTTAAGATCCCTTTTAAAAATTTTTTATTGTAATGAAAAGAAAATATGCATAATCTTTGAATAATAAAAGAACACATAAAATCTGGTAAAAATCCCTTTTATGGATGATAAAATCAAAATATCCATAATGTTAACGATTCTTTGGCGGTTACAATACTGAAATTTAATCCTGAAATGGCAGCAATAGTTCATACGCCAGATTTAACGATCACTTCAAAATCTTAAATACAATTTTATGTAAATTCCTATTCATAAATAATAAAAACAGAGTTGCATTAAGAATGATATTTTTTATAAGGATTGAGAAGAAAAAAAAATGTTCAAAAAATAAGAATTAAGTAAAAAAAAAAGGAAAAGAAAAGCAAAAGAAAAGACAAGTTGGAAAGAAAGCTATTCTTGCAAATTACTTCAATTGATTAAAACACAATCTATGCATACAAATAAAAATAAGTTTCAATTTTTAAAACTTTTCCAAGAGCTAATTACATGCTTATGAAAGGGATCGAAAATAAAGTACTATTTTAATTATGTAGATCATGTACTAGATAACATGTTAAAAGTATTTGCAATGATATTATATGGGCATTTCTATCGTTTCTAAATAGCTGAATCTGATGAATTTCATTTAATAAATTTTTACAGCATTACGTTGTTATTACATCCACTGTTTTTTTTGCTGTAAAAATATGTCAGAAAACTCGGTTCGAAAGCTGCAACTGTTTTAGAAAATTCCTCCACATATTTATCAAATAAAATTTAGGAAGGATAGATCTCTTCAGATAAAAACACAGCCTTGCGGTTACCTGATTGATAATATCATCGATTTAAACAACTAGATTGATTGCGAACCTTTCACTTGAACCAAAAAATACTTTTTTAAGACTAATCTAGTTGTATGTTCCTAAAGTAAGGGATACCACTTTCCGGGAACACAGTTCAAAAATGTAAATACATAAAAAGGACTTTGAAAATTTAACTGTTACTTAGTTTTTTGGGAAAACGACATTTGTAAATTGGTATATATATATATATATATATATATATATATATATATATATATATATGTATGTATAATTTGCAAGAATAACTTTCTTTCCTCCTTATCTTTTAATTCTTTTAGTTTTCTTTTTCTTTTTTCAATCAATAGCATTTTTAGAAATATTTAAGACAATTATTGATATCTTCTCATCTTCCTTCTTAATGATTTTCATGATGATACAGCATGCTTAATTTTTCATTAAATTCAGCTCTTTTAATTCAAAGAACAATAAATATTATAAGTTTTATAACAACACATAGAAAGTTAAATTTTACTACTTGCACCTTTATTCTTAAATAAAGCTAACTGACCTAATTTTGTTCAATTGGCAATGTATATTCGAATGTATTTTAACAACACAGTAATTGTCTAAAAATGTTCTGCTTTTGGTGTGTCTTAACCGTTTTACAAATATATATGAAAAAATTCATTATACATTGCGTAGAATATACGTAAAGGAGATAAATGATGGTAAGAATTTTTTCGGAATGCTTCACACAGATTTTTTTGTGAAATATAAGTTATGCAAGGAAGTTTGATAGAGCCTATATTATAAGATAATGAAATAATATCTAAAAATTCCTAGAAATATTGTTTCCTATTGTTAATAGTTCGCCGATCAACATTAATATGATGTGATGTAACAAACATAAGAGAAATTAAATCATTGGTGATTGATAAATGAGATATGAATTTATATTAATTCAGGGATTCCTTTGATTTCATGGATAATTTATGTGCCATTAATTTCAAATTAGATATATTCTTTTATTGAATATAGCTAATTTGTAATTGAGAAGGCCATAATTATGTACAAATGAATTCGAAAGAATAATAAAAATGATTCAAAGTCCAATAATTTTTATCTTTCTTTTTTTGGTTCTTGACTTTTTATTTACCTAATGAGAAAAAATATTTCCTGTTCAGACACACAGTCATTAAAAATAATTTCAGCATAGAATTGTTTTGGAAATTTATCACTATTTTTATGTACGGTTTTTTGCATCTTTAACATAAGAACTTTTATTCCCTAGTATTGTAACATTCTACTACTCATAGTAACTTGTTATGAAACGAGGCAGAACAAACAAATAGGTTCCGACGTTCCATCTGTAGCACTCCTTTGTTGTCTTATTTACGTCAAACAATGGCGAATGCTTTCTGCAGTCCACTTTTCAAATAAATAATCTCGGGCGTCAAAGGCTTTTAGGTAAAGAATATGAAACTTCTGCTGCGGATTAAGTTCCAACTGCAGTTTCTATCAAAGGGAACCGAAAGCGTAAGCATTTAGAATATTCATGATTTGCATTGGTGATTTTAAATGCATGTAGCTTTGTATTTAAAGACGTTTTTAAAGAAGAAAGTGCATTTTTCTTTGTGAAGATAAGTTAATTCCTATCACATCATTCTAATTATTCGAACTGAGAGTGCGTTTTATATTGGCTTGAATTTTCAAAACGTAAACAGAAATTAATTTTAATATCTACTAAATTATCTTATGAGATCTTAGATTATCTTATGAATCACTGTTAATTTTAAGAGTTATTTTGTTTTGTTGATTTCATGATTTTTTTATTGATATGTTTTCATAATTGTAATTAAGTTCGTTTCTTTTAGGAGCAAAAGAAATAATCAAAAAGATTATTTCTTTTGCTCCTAAAAGAAACGAACTTCGATTCTTATTCTTCTTTTTAGTTATGTTTAGGTAGTAGATATAAGAGTGTGTGTGGGTATTAATATTACTCAATGGATTAGACCTATTATTTTTACTTTTTTTAAATGCTATGCTTGGGCATAGTAAGTGTGTGACAGGTACTCAAACGTATTTCTCTTTAATCGACCTTATGAGCAATTCTGTGATGAAGTTTCATTTGAGAGCTTCGAAGAGGGAATTACATACAGCATTTTTGTGCTTTATGTAAATTGAAGTGTGGTGACTAAAAAGAAAGATAGATAGAAGATAAAAAGTTTGAAAGCAAAGCATGAGGAGAAATAATAGTTGAGAAGAGAGAGAGATTCGAAGGTTTTAATAACGAGATTATACTTGTGCTTAAACTAATATATTATATGGTAGAACTTTTATTGTAAAGAGATTATACTGTTCCTGTGATTGGAGCTGTAATTGTTCCCGGCTCGGACCCATCTTTAAAACAATTCAGATAAATATACACCTTTAATAATCGTTTTTGGTGGGTTAGGGAAGAATTTTTTATACGTTATTATAAATGCTGGTGTCTGGATCTTTCAAATGATTCGATATACATCAATTTATCTCTGTATTAACTCTTACTAATATGAACTTTAGTAATTTATGATGATACAATTTATTGATAAAATAGAAGCAAACCATGTGTGTCACAGTGCATTTGGAATTTTTAGAAAAATATAAGATATTTTTAATATTGTATGCATTCGTTTAAATTAGATTATAATAAACTATCTCATCTTTAATATAAGTATAAATCATTTTAATTTATGACATCAAGTTGATAACTATTAGATCCTCGCCTTAAACATATGGGTGGTTTGAAAGAATTGATAGTGAAGTACAAAGTTAGATATCCTTCTTGTCATTTGTGTACTCGGTACTCATTGTATTGTTCAAGTGTGATGATAATAGTAAATAAGCAAATCCAAGAGTGTATATCAATACCAACTTATATTTACATCAGAAGCACAATTTAAGCAGCATCGTAACAGAATATTGTACTTTTTTACTACACAACGCTTTTGGGGAACATATATAAGTTAACGTACATGAAAGTATACAAGATGTTATTAATGGTAACCACAAATATGACTTTTTTTTCAGTTCATACACAAAATTTATTTGTTAAAATATATCAGTGTCTGACTTCAATGCCAACTATAGTTGTTCTAGTGTTACAACGGTTATTTGTTACAACGGTTAACCTCATAACATTATTCCTGGTCAAGAACCGAGGGTCAACTATGTGATTTAGAACACCATTTTTCACAAATTCTACAAAAAAATACCAGAAAACTTTTCCTTTTATCAAGCTTTATCTCTAAATTATCCGCCTGATTGATTTCTGTTTGATCATATTTACTATACTCTCTATTGCGGTCTCTCTATGCATATCAGAATAAAAAATAAGGTATCATAATCTTACTAACGAAAAAAAAGTCCTCATGAAGATTGAAAAACTTTGAATACATGATTTATTTAAATAAATGGAATTATTTGCTTAATGAAATGTGGAGAAAACTTATTAATCAAATTTAACTTCAAGGTGGTAATGCTGATTTTTTTTACCGAACAATTATATTATCAGCGATAAAATGTACAGTGTAATATTTTAATCATTAAAAAAAAAAAGACTTTGGAAACTACCTGTAGAAAAATGTGAGCGTATTTTACTTTAATCAATATCACTAAAATCAAACTAATATTTATATACATTTTACTAAAAATATCTTGATTTAAATATACGCTAACATAAGACAATGCCTATGTTTCTTTTAAAACATAAGAATTAAAAATAAACAATGGACGAAGCTTAAAAATAGAGACTTAGTAAAGCCCATAAGAGACCTTTCAGAGGACAAGACTCAATAAAGTATTCGAATTACTAAATTGTCATTCCAAATATGCCTTTTGGGCAAATATCCTAGGGAAAAAAGTTAAAAACACCGTCGACTGATTTCTGTAACATTCTTCTTTTTCACGTATTTTATAAATAAAATACATTTTAAAAAAATTCAGCCGCATTTCATTTCTAAGTAGTTTCTCTTTTTCGTAAATAAATGTCGTGTTTGTGTTGTTTGAAATCCCCAAATGTAGATGAGTGATGAGAAAAGAAAATGTGTTCCTAATGCGCAAAAATCCGAAACGAGCAGATTCTTCCTCCACGTCCTCGGGGTGCTATTTACATTTCTTATTTTTTATTTATAAGGTCAAAACAAGACTTGTTTTTTATTCTAAGCGAATTTTGATGAGAAAATCTTTGTCTCTTGCTTTCACATTTGCAAGTCGTTTTAATAAGGTGTTACTAAGATTAAGAGTTTGAAACGGTGTGCATGGATAATAACTAAATGGAAAAAAATTGTAATGTTTCTTAGAATAATTTATGAATAAATTTTATATGCTAGATTAGTTAGGTCTTTTTTTTTCCTGTAAATTTAGGGTTTTTATTTCTTTTATGTCAATTATATGAATTTTTTTTTAGAAAAAAAAAATCCCATGTAGGTGAATTATTAGAAACGTAGCGTATGCGAAATAATTTAATAGTTAAACTGATTAAATTGTATAAAATGATTTTAATTTTTATAAAACTTGTTACGAAATGTAGTTTTACTTTAATATAAAACGAATTTTTTTTTTATCAGCTACGCCTATTAAATTAAGAAATTAACATCATGAAAGCTTATATAAAAATGTCTGATTTTTAACGTAATTAATTGTATAATTAATAGCTATAATTTTTTATTAACCCCCTTTTTGTTATGATTTCACATCTTCCTGCCGAGATGGTGTGAAAATATGGAAAAAGAGGTTTCAATTCAGGTATCGGCCTCGTCACTTGACCAAGGTTCAAAATTAGAGGTCCGTCTCAAATGCTTTCGTGTTGTTTCTCAGAGCGATGTTAATTAACAACATATCACAAAAGAGACAAATGTAAATGGGTGCAGTAAATAGAAACATATTCAAATGACAGAAATAATTATTTAAAAAATAAGGGATTGTAACAAAATTTCTGATGTACAGTGAATGCAAAAAATGTTAACAATTTACTATATATTCATGCATGAATTTCTTTTGAACTTCGTTGAATTAAATTCTATACTGAAACAACAAATAAATAAATACTATAAATAAGATATTTCTAATCATTTCTCTCTCTCTCTCTCTCTGTATATATATATATATATATATATATAATGTTGCGTAGAATATAAATGAAACCGAATATTTAGATTATTAAATTAAAAATAATAAAATATACTGTAATATTTTTGATAAAAGAGATAAATTTAATTTCTCTGTCAATAGAGTACTTATCTCATTGGAGTATAATTAAATATAAATAAATTTATATGTGTGTTGTTTAAAATTATAATTTATGCAATAAAAATTCAGGAATTAATCATTGACATATATAGGATAATTTTAAAAAAATCGTAAATATTGTATTAAAGCTCATTTTCATATTAAATTTTAAGAATACATTTGAAATTTTTTGATTAAAAGATAAAGTAATTATAAAGTTATAAAAACAAAATTTCAAGAATTTTTCAAACAGCTCAATTATTTATTCTTAACATTATATTAATTAAATACTTAGTCTAAAATTAAATATTTTTTACGATGTAGTATTTGTACTTGTTTTCTAGCTATATTTATATTATGCAGAAGGTAATAGTTGTACTTTTTCTGAAATCTGGCTATTTTATTTAAAAATCATTTAATTATCCTATATACTATGAATATATTTCTCCATATTTTTAATAACATCTGTTGTTAATTTTATTATATATAAATTTTTATGAGAATTTGTTTCAGTAATGTTCGCAATTTCTTAAAAGTTTATTTGGGAATTTTCATGGTAGTTTGCCTTTTTTCATTTTTTCCAGCGGATAAGAATGTTGATAGTAGAATTTAAATAATTTATCTTTGTATTTTTCTCTATGATTATTAATATATGTAATTTAATAATAATTATTTTTAATTGTAATACATTCCCTTTACTTCAAATATTCTTGTGTGCTACTTATAATGTTTAGAAAAGTTTTATTTTCATTGAGTTTTTCTCGTTTCTTTAGTTTCTTGTTACCTTCCAATAGTATTTTGTAGTAATTGCTGTAGGAATGGTTAGGATCCCATAAGAACATGTTTAATTTGCTGCTTAGTCCAAATCTTGAGACAACTAATTTTAATTACTTTACATGCTAATTTAGTTTCTTAATCTTGTTAGTTGAACTAATTTTCTAAAAAAATGAATGTTTCTGATTAAGAAAGGTAATAGTGCTAAGGCAGTAGCTTAAAAAATATGCTGTGTTTATTGCAAATTTTGTATCATTATTCTTATAATCTAATTATTACTAGTAATTTTATTATTTCAGTAGTAATTATTCATTATGATTTTGATATTTTTGGATACTATTTCATTTGCAATTTTAATATACATTAAAATATTTATACTATATTAGGTCTAGTTATAAGAAACTTCCGATGCAACTAGAAAGAATCTATTGCTGGTATTTAATGTGAAAAACTAATAGCCGATCGGTTTGTAAGAATTTAGTGCACCAAATTCTGTTCTGGAGACACGGCCTTAAAAGACGAACCAAGGGCGAAACATCCTTCCGACCTTAACGATAACCTTTTAAGGGCCATAATGGAGCAAAATGTACGTCAATCAAAAGATATATATAGCAGAAACAGTGAATACGTCACATCAATTGCTTGCCACCGTCCTGAGAAATTTGAAAAAAATCAACTATTTAGGCTTATGGGTACCCGACAATCTCAGTGAGCGGAATAAAGAATATCGCATGTTAACCACCAGAAGTCTGCTGTCACAAAAAAAAAAAAAAAAAAAGTTGAGCTTTTTTTAGACAGGAATGTGAGAAATGATGAAAAATTCTTACGACATTATTGTCCACAACAGACTGGGTTTCCTTATGTGGACATTATTGTCCACATAAGGATCTCTACCAAGAACCGAAAGCAACATCAGTGAAAAAAAAAGACTTTAATGTATATGGGGTGGGAGAGGAATTTCTAGCTATAATTCATCACGAGTTGCTAAGCCAAATTTAATTTAACTATTACTGCGGATACATAGTTTCACCTGATGCAAAGAGTAAAAGAGAAACTACTGGGAAAGCTCATATAATTGTTAATCGCAAGGCGTTATTTTTTTAGTGACTAAGGAAAAAAATATTGAGCTTTACAACACCCACCTTATTCTTCGGACCATGCCCCGCTAGACATCTACCTTTTCTGCTCATTACAAAACTTTTTGAATGGAAAATCCTTCAATTCTGAGGAAAAAGTTAGTGATGCTATTGAAATTTTCTTCCAGTCCAAACTGATCACATTTTAGTAGGAATCAATTTATATGCTGCCAGGAAGATGATATTTTTTCAAAAAATAAGCTATTTTTTATATTAATTCCTTATAAAAATTACTGGAGAATCTGAAATATTTTTGAATTTACCTTATTAATGTTGTATATTTTATTCATAAAAATTGTAGTCTTCAAAATAAAAATCTATTTATTCCTCCAGTGTATCAAAATGATACAACTTAAGCAACGAGTAAAATTTTCTTTTAATTGCATAATTCTTTTTTTTGTGCATTCAGTGAAGACATCTTTTAGTTATATATATATATATATAAATGTCGTTCACAATTACTTGGAAAGGAAAATATAAATTGCTAGTGCGAATCAAAGTAACTTATCCTGATTTTAAATAGTCTGAAAAACTGTTTAAATATCTAGAATCTCTTTCTAAGAATTTAAAAAAAATTTACAGCTTGAAATTCCATTATTGTGCAATATAATTACTTGAGTGATACATAAGAAGTACAATTAAAACTAATAGTGTTATTAGTAGTGAAAATCTCTTAAATATTTTTCTGTCAAGTTATTGTTTGAGAATTATTATGTGGAGATCAAGAATGAAAAAATAATAAATTACTTTATTTTCCAAAGACACTCTTAACTCTTTAATTGGAAGCTAAAGACTTAACAGTTCATTGTTTATTGTATCATATTTCATCGAAGAACTCACATTTTTGCTTTCAAATAATATGATAGCTGTTATTATTAATTCTATTTTAAATTTGAATAAAAACATATATCCACTTTGCTTAACAATATCAAGATTGACTGAATTATTTATATTACTTTCTTGCGATTTGTAAAACATGTATTTTTACGCCCATCATACAAATAAGTAAAAACTATATGAAATAGTTTTTTTTAAAGAAAAGTATTTTTATTACCAAAGGAGTCCTATATGGCTCAAATAAGAAGTATATGTGTAAAATTCCACCTGCCATATCGCTAAGCTATTGTTGAATTGGAGTAATTGGATAGAATTGGATAAAAGTTTGTAATTAAGCCAACTGTCAAGATTGACGAGATCTTACACGCGTACCAAAAATGATTATGAAATTTACAAATTACTACTAGTAATTTTAGCCATAAGTGATTTTATAAAGAGATGCGATGGATTTTGAGTACTTATTTCAACATTTTAACCAAATTTGAATAAAAAAAATCAAATAGAAAATAGAAACTACTTATAGCAAACTGTTCCATTTTCTTCCAGAAGGCTTAAAAATACTTACCTTAAAAAAAAACTTTTATCAAAGAGATCACTTCATTTCAAATCTGTGAAATCCTCCACATTAATTACTTTTTTTTCTGATATTTTAATTTTGCTTTTCTATCCGAAAAATTAGATATATTCTTATCTCAAATTCAGGGAAATATTTGATATGTGGCGCTTTTAATAGATTTAATACTAATTTATATGTTTAATAACAGTTTTCTTGAAAAATTGCGTTGCACTACGCATATAGAAGTACGAACAAATGGTGCACTTACCGTGGTGCTCTCGGGATGATAATGGTATAATTATTTTGCATCTGCGCCCTCTCCTCAAAGCTGTTAATCTTCCTCCTCTTTATTCCGTACAATTTTTATTGGATTTACATCAATATCTTTTTGTATACTTTTATAGTTTTATATGAGAATTTATATTAATTTATTTTATATTAGGTTTTAATTTAATAAATTACGTTTTTAAATTAAAAACAAAACTCTAAGGTAACCGGGTTTAAGTTCGAAAAATTATTCTTAAAAGTAATATTTTTATTTGAAAACCTTGATTCTGTGGAATAATTGTTTCGAGAAATTTATTTGGTATTATATTCTAGAGTAATTATTTAACTAGAATGAAAGGAAAAAAAAATTAAAGAGGAAATTACAGTGCTCCTGTTATTTCAAGATAAACAATAATATTTCTTAACATGCTATAGAATTCCAAACAAGTTCGCTGAACTGTGTTCTGAAACAATCTTTTGTGATATGTAAAGACACGTATTCTTTGTCTAGGAGAATTCTCAGCCAAATGTAGTTGCTCTCAGTTTGTTAATAAACCCCATTATTTGGATAAATGTTGTGTCTTCAGTTTAACCTGCTCCAACATATAACTACGTGACAATATAACTATGATACATTATCAGTTTTACCTCAATAGACTGATTATTGATTGGCCTCTTATTGCATTGAATAATTTAAACATAGCCATCATTTAGTAGTCATGAGAGAGGAAACTGCATTTTAGTGTCTAAAACGAATTAATGTAGAATCGAAGTTAATTTGGGAACCAATGAGAGTGTAGCTCTGTATCTATTAATCTGTAGTACTACACTAAAATATCATTGATAAATATATATGTGTCCTTCAAACGGAGAAAAATGTTTTCTTTATTAGGTAACAAAACATTAAGTATAAAGTTACATAACACAATATGTCATTTTTACAAATTTAATTATTCTTAATATCAAAATCTAAACATTTGCTTTATAAAAAAGACGTAATTAATATTGTATTTGTTTCCCCTTTTAACGGAAAAACATTCGTAAATTCAATTTAAAGTAATTTTCTTGAAGTTTTCAAACTTTTTTATATTTCTGTTTTGAGCACAGTTGAATTGTATTTTTTATATAATATTTTAAGACCAAATAAAGAACACGATATTCAAGAAGATGGTGATTGTTCACTTTTCTGTCTCAGAATAAAATAAAGTAAACTATAAAAATAAAATTCAAGTTCTATAAAACAAATTCCTTGATGAAAAAATGCGCTTTTTCTAGAAAAGTTTCACTTAATTTGTGACATTATTTATTATTTCAAATGAAAATGTATTTCATTCCTTTTCAAGTCATTGTCGGATGTTTAGAGTGCATGAAAGGTCAAATGTGTTTAATTAGAGTTGCACTTAAATGTTTTACTAACATTTATTCAAATCATTTGGGAAATATTTGCTGCATAAGTTTCCATAGTAACAAACATTAAGTTTTAAATATGACAAAAAAGGTGTAATATATACATTTTGGGTGGCCACCTTCCAAAAAGAAATTAAGTTCTGAATAAATATGAAAACAAAAATTTCTAAGTACAGTTCTCAGACGAATTTTACCAACAATAAAAGTAATTAGTTTTTCGTTTTTAATATCGAGGCGCAGGTGTTAACTGTGACTATTTAAGCTGTAAACATAAATAATAAGCCTTAAAGAACACTAAACACTGATAAAAATTTAATCGATTGATTGTGAGATGTTGAAATACTGCTTCTCAAACGTGCCTTCATGATACGATAATGCATCACTATTACTTTTACTTAGAAACTTTTTAATGAAAATCTTGGAAGAAAAGAAATATTCAGAAGGTTAAGATTTATTTTTTAAATACTCTAACATAAAATAATATTTCTTCACTGAAATTGAATTGCGATAATTATCATAAAATTTTAATTTCATGAGTTAGGAGCAATTATTTTATGTTAAACACATGAGTATTTTTTATAAAGGATGCAAATTATAAAATACTCACTAAATACTTGTGTTATAAAAGCTACTTATTAATATAATTATTTTTGAAGTATATTTTATTTGGATTAAAAACGCATCATATAAAATAATTAAATTTATCCAATTTTCAAGCTTACACTTTATATCAAGCTTGTAAAGTCTAAAGAGTTTTAAGGTATTCAAAACGTAATATACGAAATGCAGCAAAAATTCTTTTCCTTATTATGTATTTTTTCGACTCAGTAAAAACTTGATTTTAATATTGAATATTATATACGTAATATCAGTCATACTCTTCAGAAGCAAAGTAGCGTAATACACAAAGAACTAACTTCTACATAATTGAATGTAAATATTTCTGATTGTAAATTCGTAGTTTACGATAGGGTCATTACTTTGTAACAGTTTATTGAGGTGGAAGTCAAGTTTTGCGTACAACATATGCCATTGTTTAATGTTTATAACAAATGTCATAATATATGTATTACCTCATTTATTCAGGAAGAAAATTTAATTTTGTATTAGGTATAATCATACATTTTATATGAGCACTTCAGCCTATTACCAAATACAGTAAATCAAATCTTTGTGCAAACCTGATGTAATCTTAAAGCATTGATTTTCTTGGAAAAAATGCAATAAAATTAGACTTAAATATTAACTATATTAATAATGTTGAATCAAATAAAATGGATATGTAATTTACAAGTTAGTGAAAACAGTTTTTTGAAATGTGTGCCATTCATAAAAAAAAAATGGAAAATTTTAAGCGTTTTCTTCTTCACTTACAGATATGTCTCTACCTTCAATTTCCCGTTTTATGTCGTTGTATAAGGAAAAGTTTAATTTGTTTTCCTTGAATCTTGAGTAGTAGCTTATGCGTTCCCATCACATACATTCTTTTCGGAAAAACACTTGATACGTAATCCGAGCCGTAATTCCTCTAATCTTCTGAAATAGAATCAGTCACTGTGGATTATACCACATTGGTACTAAGGAAATATAAAATGTTGGGGAGATATACCAGTGTCTTGTTTCTCCTCAATAGTTTAGTATACAGGCTTCCTGATTTAGCATTGGATTTTCACTTCCTTCAACTTTATAAATCAGCAAAAAAACCTTTCGATTTTAAACAAAATTATAAACAAAAAGCTCTACGCAAAAATTTTTAAAGAACAAATTTAGTAATCCAAGGTGTTTTTTTATAATTATTATTAAATTACTCAATTAAATATAAGAATTAAAGTAAACGATGAAGTATTGAGAGATGGACAATAGTAAACTTTTCAAATACTAAAATTAAAGCAAAAGATAAATTATTAAATTGAATATTGTATCAGCTTCCTGTAATTAAAATTAAAGCAAGCGATGATTTATTAAATTGAATATATTTAAGCTAAATGTAATTAAAATTGAAGCAAACGATAAAATTTTTTAAAGTGATCCGGCATGCCTAAACGCCCAACGTAAAACAATACCCCCTTGGATGGCTAAAAAGAAAGAGAGAGAGAAACGCTAATGAATTAGACCACTTTGTGTTTTAAAGGAGCTCAGTTAACCAGTTGCAAATAAGTAATCCAAATAATTTTCTTGATATGGCATGTAATTTAATTTCTATTTCACGGGATTTTTTTCTTTGAAAATAATTCAAAATAAATGGCTTATTTTATACTAAATTGTAACGTATATGTTTCAGTTCAGAAGTTCTGTAACTATTCCCTGTTTTTATGAAAATGTCCTATTTTGTCAGTTTAAAATTTTATCTCATGTTTAACTCGTAGTTTTCTTCTTTTTTTTTTTGTTTATATAATCATAAGATCATAAGATGCTACACATTTTACATTTCTTACAAGCTAGGAATTGTGTTAAATTTTGAATGGGTAAAAAGGAAATATTAACAAAAAAAAAAAAAAAAACAATTTTCTGGAAGAAACTTAAAATATAAAATTTAAAACTGAAGAAGAGAAATAAAAAAATATAATTCACTTCTTTCTAAATAATGAAAATTACTTTTTTTACAAATATCTAAGTATGCATTCTTTACAAAAGCAGCGAATTCTGTCATTCTTTCGTCATTGTAATCTTCATCTTTCGACTTAACATATTTACAATTTTTATTTCCAAAAAAAAGGTATAAACTAACTTTCGAATGTTATCATCTTTATTATTCACTTAACCTGATATATGTTTTTAATTTGATGTAAGAATTTTTGTAATGAACTGGCTTAAAAATATTTCTTTTCTATGTAACAATGGGAATTTTATACAGTTTTTTTTTTTTTTTTTTTTTTTTGCATATTTAGGAAAATATACAAAAATATACATATGGAATTTTTATGTTCAACAGAAAACACAAATGAATTTGTTTCAACGGTGAATTACATCACATTCATATAACCAGTTGTTAAAAAGTTACTTTTAGAATTTTAAAATTGATCGTAGTATGAAACTTGAAATAGGCTGTATATTCAGTAATTTATATTAATCTAATACAATGAAAAAATTATAAATAATTAGATTTAGAATGTAGTTTAAGAACATATTACTTTAACCTATTCTCCACAATTCATGGAGCACGGAAATAAAATATAAACTTGGAGACAAATCTCATGCTTATAACATAAATTCGGTTAAAATAATTAAACAAAACCAAATGTAGAATATTTGATTTAAGGGTCTTTTTCTCTTCTATCTTTGTTTTAATGCAAATTTTATACTTAATTCGATATGTCAGGGTATGGAACATTATTTTTTTTCATTTTTAGTAATTATAAAAATTTCTTCATGTATATGGCGTGGTAATTTAATAGTAAAATACTATCAAAAGGTTCCATACACCATTTTTATTAATGCCACAAAAATACCAGATAACGAAATATTGATGCAAGAAGAGATACTAAAAAGAAGAAATAATATTGTAACCAACTTATTTCTCTCCAAAGATATGTTCTCCCTTCAATTTAGTGAAATGGAAATTCCATATAACCAAAAAAATGCTTTCCCTGCAAGGGAATACGAAATAATACCCATCAGGATAACATATACTGTAAGACATAACTTAATTACTCGTTGTTGTTACCATGCTTAAATGAGTTCCGGTAATCTTTGAGATTACTGTCATTTTAACCAAATAATTTATTCCATTAAGAATTCCATTACGAGTTCCCCTCTTTTTCTTCTTACCTTTTGATGTTTGTAAATAATTTAGTCTGAAGGAGTTTATAAACAGTTGGTGTACATTTGCATGTTTATTTATGCATGTTTGCTCCAGTCATATAATTTGTTAAGGTTGATATCACCTAATGTTAGGAAACAGGAAACATATATGGAATACATTTTATTATTATAAAATGTTTTAATATTCACATAAACTCAATTTCTTATAACACATACACCTATTTATAATATTTTTCCATAAAAATTGAAACTACTTATAAACTCTCAGAATTTTGTTTTAATGTATAAAATTAAAACATGCAAATAGGCACCAACATACCTCGCATAGCTCTTAAGTCGATTTTAATTCAAATCCAACAAGACATAACTCCAACAGATTCTTAAAGTAAGAATGCATTCTCAAACATAACAGAATCTCTAAGTTAAGATTTATAGCAAAATGATTCTTCTGAGACACAGTAGCGCAAGAAACAGTAACTCATAGTTGGCACATGTAATCAAAATAGAAATTAGTGTTTGTTTCGTTAAAATATTGTGCCTTTTCCAGCTAGTCTCCTATACATAATGCTTAACTATTAGATTTAAATGTGTGGCAGTGGTTTCATATGAAGAAAATGTAATTAAGTCACTCATTTTATATTTAAGCTAGATGTGTGTTATGCCCATTTCTTTTATCTATAACTTTAATTTTGTGGTAAAGTGTTATAATAAGTAATAAAAGCTAAAATAAAGCTGTTTATTTTTCCTAATAAACAATACAGTTTATTATAATTAAAGAGCATAAAACATATTTTTATAAATTAATTTTGCTGTTGACATTTGGGTAATGAAAACAGAATGCATTTATATGCTAAATTAAATTGTGCTTATTTATTAATGTTAATAATTACGGCAATATTTACTGGTACATAATGTATGTATAATTAGTTTTATTTCTTACATAATATTATTTGCGTAATATCATTTGTTACGAAACTAGGAATTTTCAACGAAATTTCAAGTTCATTCGAAACATAAATATTAGAAATACCTAAATTTAAGAGATACAGATGTTTATCTTAGCGAGAAATCAATAAGGCATTGATTAATATTTTTTTATTTATTGATTTGTTAAATTTTTAATTGCATATTTATTACAAATTTTCACGATGAGAATGGAAAGTTTCTGAAATGGTACGAGGTTGGTAAGTTTTATCCTACAACACAGTAAATTAATGAACAATCTTATTCATGATGGAATGTGATTTTTCAAATCTCGTGCATATATTAATATGTTGATTTAAATCATGTAAAAAATTGTTTTTTATGTGTGAAAAGAGTATATTATTATATTCTAAAATTTGGAAATTTTGGTAGATTTCGATTGGAATAAACATTTTTAGAGTTTCGTTACGAACAGGAGCTTAAAGTAAATCAAGAGCGATTATGAAACATGAAAGCGCCATTTTTATGTGTGTGATGATATTGCGGGTAAATTTGAAAATACAGAAGCATAAATATTTGTACAAAAATGCGGAAGTTCTCATAGTGTGCATATGGATGTCATTTTCTTGAAATTCGTTTTACATTTCTTAAAATTTAACTTTAAAGTGACAATATGACGTACTTTATCTTCACAGCTCAGGATTCTTGCGAATATTACGTTACATGACGTCATGATATTCGTTATTTCTGGTTATCTAGTTTCATATAGGTTTTTGAAGATCTTTATACTTATTCATTTGTCGGTTCTTTGTATCAAAATGGAGTTGCTTAGAGATCGTTGTTTCTAAACATCTGTTAGTTGTTTAGTTTAGGCTTAAGATTATCTTTCGAATAAATCGTTTAATCGTTCGTAATAAACGATTAGACATTTTATTATACAACAATACTTTGAATAAAATGTTTTAACGTTTAACAACAGTATGATAGTGATAATATTCCTGTTCGAAACATCAAAACTTAAATGTTTCTCAAATCACAAAATTAAACTCTCACGAAATATTCTCTTAAATTTTAATGTTACGTAGCTTTTATTTCACTTCTTATCCTCTTTTTAAACCAGCGCCCTTTAGTATAATGATTATGATAATGATGTTTTTCTATTGTTTTTTTTTTAATTCTAGGTTAAATACTACACCCCATTTTTCGTCAACTTTACATCTATTTTTGTAGTGATTTCGAATTAGTTAAAATATTTTCCTTTAAATTTTGCTATAAAATATTTTTATTTCTCAAAGTATTTTTATGTTTTTGCAGCCTAGTTTCTAACGCTATGGTACGAGATTACCATTCTTATACCATCTTGCTTCATCTAAATTATTTTAAGATGAAGGAAATTCATTTCGAGTGTATTAGTTAATCATTCAATTTTGAGAGAAAAGAGTGCTAAAAAGCATCAATTTGTAATTTTTAAAATATATAGATAGTTCTGTTCGAAAATTCTATCGATTAAAACAATACGGCATTTATACAGTGTGTGCAAAGAACATTTGTTCTCCCTTTAAAAAATAACGGGAAAGCATGATTAGAGAATTTTAGACAAAACTTAAATTGCTTGACAGTCATGATTTTAGATTTTCAGTTTTTTTCTCATCAACTTTCTACGGTCTTTTACTTCATGATATATGTTTTTGACAGTTTATTAATTCCCAGAAAATTTTTTCGAAGATATTTCTATTTATTTATTTGTTTGTTGCATTAAAAATTTAAATTAAAATACTTTAACAAACGTTTTGTTGATTTTTGTTTCAAATATTTATCCTTAAGAAGAATGGTTTCTCCAGTCAGTAGAAGAATACAATTATAGACTGCTTCTTGTAGAACTGTTGCTCTGTTCAGAGTTATTTTTGTTTTAGATTTCTAAATCAGTTTTATGCTAACAGCTTTTTTTTGAGAAAATTCTTTTTTGTATCAAAATATATCCCATAAAATTACAAAAATTGGCGTAAAGAAGGGGAAAATATTATATGTGAAACATACTGTATAAGGAATACTTACTTCAACTGCAATGAATTTTATTCTAACGTAACGTATTTTATTTAAATTCATAAAATAAATAACAGATCTTTGTATCACTGCCATTAGTCTTTTTATCTATAAATTTTACTTTTAAGTAAAGGAGAAAGGCACGAAAGGAATATATAGCTTTTAATATATATGGTATCGAAAATGGTGCTTAAACTTGCGTTTATTTGCAATCAACCCCATCTGTAGATCTAAAAGTTTAAAGACATTTTTAATTCAAAACTCAGAATCCTAAAATACAAAACTATTATTTGCTTATAACACTTTTTCATTTTAAAATTTCGAAATATAGAATTAATATAAGAAATGTTTCTGTTATAGAACCAACATATGAGTATTAGTTAAATATTAAATAGTTACTCATTGATAATTAAACTTAAAATAAGCTACTAGAATCTGAATTTTCCTGTGAAAAGTCTTTGAATAATTTGTTCTATAGAATTTTTATCCCATTAAACTATAATTTTAAAAAACATAATAGAAAATAAGGCAATTTTGAAAAAATGCGATTAAGCATTTTGTAACGAATCCACTTTGAAAGGATTAAGAGACATAAGTATTCATAAATGTTTAGTCAAACTCTTTTATCAATTTATCCAATTTTTTGAATAATTAATAATCAAAATAAGTTAAATATGTGGAGAGGTAACTTAATTCTTCAGTTGCAAATAATTCTAATAATGATAATAATATTTTTTTACTTTAGAATCTAAATAATAGTCCTCAAATCCCAGAATTCGAGTCAATTGTACACGCGCTTTACATCGCCTTACAATTGTTCTAATCTTTATAGCAGGTCAACCCGAGGGCCTCGGAGCTGGGATATCTAAATAAAGATTTAAACTTTTTATTGTACATAAAAGTACCAAAATAGTTTCCACCATAAAATTGTTCGTTTTTTACAATACTACCATGGGAATACCTCATTACCTGACTCAACTTTTATAACACTTTTTTTTACCTTGTTCAGAAACAATTACAAAACTCATTTTAAAAAGCATATGTGCCATCTGGTTCGATTGGGCGATAAACAATGTATAACTGACCAGCATACTTATTGAAGAACGTGAGTGGGCTTTACTACACGTAGGGAGGGAATGCGAAACGCGGAACATGCGAAATAGCAGCGCCAGTCTGTCTACAGCAAGACTAATATATTTGACGTAGAAGCGTGTTGCTTGAGACAGACTGATTGCTCGGTGTCTTTTAATTGCTAATAATTAATATGTTATGTTGCAGTTGCATGACAGTTTTTAAAAATTGCATTTCGTGTAAATATATTTAATTCAAAAAAATATAATTTCCCTTAATTTATAGCAGAATGTTCTAGATTTCTCTATTGAGGTTTGGGAGAATGAGTCATTTCCAACAACTCGAAAGATGAAAATTGTAGTAGTTTTTAACGTGAGAAATTGAATCGGCATCGAACTCATCACTTGCACGCTCGTACATTATATATATATAGTACGTTCAGACGGAAAAAAATGTGTTTCCAAAATGGCCCGCAAAGACTTTTGGGTTGAGCAGGCCTGCTTTATAGCTTTCTCTTGACTTTCTCCAATTTATCTATCCATTCCTTTTCGTTGCATTTCTTTTTAAATAGTGAGGCACATTTGCATACATCATTTTTCTTTTACAAAGCGAGGTTCTCGTATCTAGTTTTGAAGTAAAACAACGCCTATAGTTAAAGTTCTATAACTATAGGCGTTTAACTATAGTTCAACGCCTATAGTTAAACGCTTCTAGTTGTTAAAGAAGATGTGCGTGAGAACATGTTTTAAGCATATGTAATAATCGAGTTCATTCATAGAGACGAAAGTAACTTGAAATTTATGTGGAACACCATTTTAAAAATGAATAGCCGATCTGTTTCCTTTCAAAATAAATATCTTAACACTCATGTAATATCCCCCCCCCCCAATGTATACGATTATTTTTGTATCATCTTTTAATGATATTTACTCCCAGATTAAAAAACAGACAGGAAATCCCACGTTAGTTTGAAAGACTGAAGAACTTGAAAGCAAAAATAACGTGGTAAAAAGTAACCCTTCACAAATTTTCTAAGGCGAGAATTGTTTTAAAATTAATTTTTTTCACATGGCAAAAGAAAAGAATAAACAAATAAATCTTTTTAAGACACTTACTGAAACATTTTTAACCAGTTAGTGCATGTATATGATGTTTAATTGAAAAAGTCATTTCTATTTTTACTGGAATGCTTCCATTTTCTATAAAAGTATTGAAAACTTGAAAAAAGTTAAGTTTTGCTTGCAATGATCAGAAGGCCAGTTTTAAAGTTATTTTACAGGATGAAAGTATCCTTATGTATAAATTTATATTCTTTGTATTATGTAACATTGATTTTCTTTCTAAAATTCATTAGATATTATTATGAGATTCCTTTAAAAATCATTATAGAAACAAATTCTCAAACAATTCGCGTTGTTCTGAACTAAGCGGAATAAATGAGAAAATAAAATATTACTTTTAATTATAACTGATTTCACGCACGCACACACACACACACACACACACACACTTGAATCTAGTTAGATATTAGTATAGAAACAGTATGATTTTAGCATACATATGCAAAATTATTGTATATTTTATTTTATGATGTAATCCTTTATTATTTTCTGATGTATAATTATAATGAAATTTAGATTTTGAGGTGTTATTCAATACAAATAAAATAACTATTACTGTCAAATAGTTCAAATAAACTCACAAATATAGAACTTAAAACTAGGAACTTAACTTAAAACTTAAAAATAGAAAAAGGAATTCTGAACGTAAAATGACCAAATCGTGTACAAAAAAAAAAAAAAAAAAAAATCGTTGCATTAGAATTTTGTTGTTATTTTTGCATTATACCCACATACATACATTTAAAGACTTTTTAAGAAATTTATTCATTATTTTATGTGAATAAGAGCATTAGGATACTTATTAATTTGATATCGAAACATATGCATTTTGAAAAGAAGCACATATTTCGATATATAAAAAAATTACAAAAAGGTTATTAAGTAATTATTTGAGTTCATTCATGTAATTCGTGTATTTTGCAATTATGTCTTCAACTTTGGACAGTTAAATTCCTTTGGGGGCTTTGTTTTATAACCATAACCCAATGATAACAATCTGGTCTATCGAACTTAATGGGCTTATCTCGGAAAAATAGCAGGTTGACAAAATCCGTTTCTTTTATGTCAAAACTTCGAAATACTATGTACTCTAACAATTCGACTGTGAAATAAATTCTATAGAACGATATGCAGTGGAAGCGAGTGAATAACAAAGTATAAAAACTTCCCGCTTGGGAAAAAAGCTCTTAAATTTTGTCCATTCCTCAGACTGCTGCTTGCGAAGCAAAGCTATTCCTGAAATTTATGGACTTGAGATTTAGTATTCAGTCAGCGACATTGTGATTTAGTGTGTCTTCTCTTGTTCTAAGGTGAGGGCACTGTAAATCTTTAGAGAGGACCTTAAGGGAGGAAACATCCGGCCTGGTCAGCAGGAACTTCACATACCTATGTAGGCAATTAACTACATCATTGCTTCTGTATATATATATATATATATATATATATATATATATATATATAAATATAAATTCTCATCCTTTGAGAATACACTTAGAAGTAAACAACAATTATATTAAACCTGCCAACATACAGGGAGTTTTATTACAAATTTTTGATAGTTGAAATTAATAACGTTTTTTTCCTATAAATGATGTTCTTCTTCATGTAATAATTACTTAGAAGTAAACTGCAAAATCATGAATCTTCGGATAAATGTACACACATGTGAAGTACTTTTATTTTATTCTATTGACTTTTGTAACTTCAAGTCAGAATATTTTTATTGCATCCTTGAAGACGTTTTTTAAAACGAGAAAAAGCTAAATTTTGTTGTTATGTGTTTTATTTCTGATTTGAATATTTTATTGTTTTAACCCTTAGTTGTTTTTTGAACAGCAGTTTGTTCTGTTTTAACATGAAATTATTATTCAAATGTTAACATAAATTATTAATGCTTCCTGAGTAAAAATTTATTTTAAAGCGTATCATTTATTATTTACTTAAATAATTTTGTTTGTTCAGGACACACAAATACTAGTAGCACATTAAAATTCTTCCAAATGTCTGAAATTGGAATTTAAGCTGCTTAATTTGTCTGAACACGGGAAATGTTGTGACTGGCAAGAAGGAATTACATAACAATCCAAAGAACAGATACGAGATATTCGTGGATTTGGAAGATGTGCTGAAAAAACAAGGGTTATAAATCTCCTATTCATTTAATAATGCTGAAAAATATCTCTTTTAGTTTATGAAAGCAATTAGTTGTTTTATCCTGCAACACAAACTATCATAGAACAGTAAATAATCTTAAAATAAAAATCATATTTATTATATGACTTATTGCTAAATTTACTACTTCTGTACCATTTCTTATTGATTTCACGTGAATATCATAGAATATGTGTCATTTTAAAAATATTTTATTTGAATCACAAGTTCTTTAATAGTTAAATATTTACTATCAAATGTCAAGCATTGAATATTTATGGTACGCAGGCAGTATATTTTTGGAATGGGTATAACAATTTTATCATTACACCTTTCGAATTTAGCTATGAAATTCTTTCTATTTTAGATGTTTTGAAAAAAAATCAAACCGCTTTTTAAAGGCGTATAAATTTGTCCATTTAAAATGTAAAATAAAGTATAAAACATTTTATTTAACACATATTTTATGGAGTTAAGGGCAAACTGTAACATTGGTAAGCTGTAACACGCACATTATGCCAAGGTTTTATAACGTATCGATCAGAATTATTACTTATGAGGATCTACATAACGTAAATATAGTTCCTTGTCAATAAAGGTAGAGAGAGACTATGCGCACGTGCTACGTTTTAGCTAGTGTATGGATTAAAACAATATTTTGCAAAATTTGATTTAAGGTAAGCAAATTATTCTTTTAAAAATTTTTTTTGCTTATTTATTATGTCTATGTAGTCAGTTTTAAAATTATTCCTTAGTTTTTTTATTTTTTAATTTTTCTACTCACGATATATTTTTATAATTCTATAATAATGTCCGAAACCATACGACGGGAAAAGTTGTTACAAAGTCTCGGCATAACTTACCCTTTGTTGAGAAATTTCCGACTGATACTCACTAACGATTTAACTGGATATTTATGTACAGATTTAGATGTAGCATACATAACGTGACCATAATTTCCTTTTTTTTTAATTGCCTGTCTGTTACCTCCAAAAACAGCTCCAGAAAGCCAAAAGTCTAATTTTCGGAAAGGAAATAACCTATTGTATCAATTTAAATAAAATACTCTAATGTACATATAGAAAAAGTTTTCTGTTCTCTTATGATTAAATTACAGAGAAGAGAAGAAACATAATTGCAAGTCTCAGTTCTTAAATCTATATAAATTACAAAAATAAATTTAAGAAATCTTATCAAAAGTTTTATTTTTATTTGAAATCGACATCAAATATACACAAGCACAGGTATTCTTCAGAAAAATATAAGATTATGTAAAATATTTATTTTCAAGTGTTCATTCGTATTCTTTTCGGTAATCAATAAAAACTATGAAGAAATATAAGTTTTCTTGACCACAAATACTAATGCCCAAGAATTGGTAGGTGTCCCGTATAGACGGAAAAATAAATGGTCACGTTAAGCATAAACCACATTCGAAAGCTGAAACAACTGATAGAGTGTTGAGAATAAATTAATATGAAAAGTTTATTTTATTTTCGTTATATGGCAACGATATATTTAAATGTCTCTTGATATATATATAATTAAACCCTGAAAACATCACAACTGGATTCAAAGCAAGGTTTTTGTTAGCTTGAAATGTTGACATTTTTCAAGATTCTAACTTTGCACTAAAATATATCCCCATTCACCCAAATCCTGACTCAGAGAAAACAAGAAATTAGTTTAATATAAATTGTTCACGAGTTGTTATCGTGTCTTAAGAATCCAGAATTGCAATTATCACTTCCAAAGTTGAAAAAAATCGCTATTTAAATTATTAGTGAAACATCTACTAAACCACGCGATTTCAGAATCGTCAGGCTCCCAAATTAGTAAGAATGATTCTCCACCTCCAAATATAAGATCTCTACCTAAAGCTTCGCTTCGGAAATAGTCTAATAGAGGCCAACCGAAGAGAAAAATCTGCCATTCTAACTAACACACCTATAAATGTTTCGGAAAATTAATATGGGGAGATAATTAATAAGGGAGAAAAAATGAGGATCGAACAAGGGAGAAAGGAAAATATTAAGGAAAAACAAATTTTTTTTACTATAGTTCACCTGATATAATTCACCAATAATTATTAAATGTCTTTTGTACATTAATTATTAAAAGAATAATGAAAAAATATTTTAACATATTGTCGCTTTTATTGTTACTATTTGCTTCCGAACTGCTGCAACTTATCTGAAACCTGGAATAAATTGTAACAGTCAACTAGATTGGAAAAAATATTTCTAATGCTAAAATTACCAATATTGTCAAACGTTTGTTGTGTGACTATGCTGATTGAATAGTTGTGCTATAAAACGAATCTGTTATGACCAATAAATAATAAATCGTTTAAAAAATATAAATATCGTTTCAAAAATTGTTACAACAGGCCCTGGATTTCCTTACATATTACTATAAAGAATACCTTTCCCTCTGACGTATTTTATTTCCTTTCCATAAAAATGATTAACCTTTTACTTCAGCAACACTTCCTAAAACGAAGTAATTTAAACTCGTTTTAGTGCCCCATAAAAGTCGTGGAAAGAGTGTGATTAAATTTATTCGGCTAGACTACAGAAGAAAAGAAAGGTATGCGTAGATTTCAATTTTTCTTACAGAAATTATGCTACAAAATTGGCCAGTTCATTTGTTTCTGTGTATTTCGAGTGGTAAGATTTAAATGGTAAGATATGAGAAATCGAGTATATTATTTGTTCGGAGATTTATGACAAAGGAACAAACACCATTGCAATTTAAATATATCCTGCTCTTATTTAAAAAAATCGTAAAAATTAAAAACGTTTAAAAAAATATATTTCTTAAATTTTACTCGATTTTTAATTGCAACTTCTTCATACATGTTCATATTTAGTTTTCAATTAACTTGCTTTGTAGGAAATGGGATTGTAAATGTTTGGAAGAGTAAGATTAAATGAAATTTGTTGACATTTTATCCTGAATTATTTTGGTATTTTTTATGACCAAAGCAAAATTCTTAGCAAACTTGTAAATGACTTTAATAATTGAGTTAAGAAAAATTCATATATATGGAAATTTCTACATTGGGGAGCTTTTGGTATTCTTTGTAAGAGTTAGACGAATAAACTGTGTCGCTTATACAGGAAATGTGATGATTATTTTGAAAGACTTTAATTTTATATCTAATGAAATAGCAGTAAATGGGATTGCTATTCATACCGGACATTTCCCCATAAAGATCAACTGACAGAATAAAGATTAACAATTATTTTAAGGAATAAAATTAATTTCAAGAAGGATTCCACATAATTTAATCCTCGAGAGAAAAAATAAGGAAATGTGTGAGGTTCTAAGTTATTGTTTATTTATCAGTCCTGTGCTGGGTATTAATAAATTTAAAATTTTATGAGGGATTAAATTACTACTTTTTGCGTTATTTATTTCTTTAATTAAAATCTTTTCTACTGCATTTTCTTGAAAGTTATATTTTGTTCTAATGTAGGGGGATTGTAATTATATTCATACTTTCAAATGGTTGTTAAAAAAGAATCACTGGTTTGAATGAATGGTTATTTGACCCGAACATACGAGAAATAAGGATAATTGGTCTGGCGAGAAAAAAAGATATAGCTCTAAATTTTATCAATTTATGTCACTAAACTTCTAATAATACGTACATTGTTTCATTCATAACTCAAATTGGAATCTCAAGTGAGTTCATGAGCTCCTGGTTAAGTAACCTGTACAGTTCAGAGTATATTATAGTTTTTTATTGAGAAATTCAAGAAATAATAAAAAAAAAAAGTTGCAAGTCGTTCATATAATATGGAAATCATTGTCTATAGACTATCCTTCCATGACAGGGTGGTGTCCCATTGGATAGAAAAAAGTAATCGATTTTTAATTGTACCTTGGCCAAACACTTTACAAGAAGCAAACAGTGAATCGGTTTTTAATTGTCCGAAGGCTTTCTCAAGAAATGTTAAATACACTGTCACTTGTTTTTTTCCTAGAGTTTAAACCTCAAAATAATATGTTCCACAACATCTTGGAGTGTATCAGTTGTGATGTGGATGCGATATTTAATGTATGTCATCAACTCCATCAAGTTCGCAATAAGACCACAATACACTACATTGCTCAGGTAATTCCCCATAGCCAGAAGTCACAAGGATTAATGTCAGGTCATCGTTGTGGCCAGGCTGCTGGAAAATAAATGCTGATAATGAACAGATTGCTTTAATTTTATAAATAATCTTCTGCAGATCTTTAACAGACATCGGACCAGAGCCTTTTATTGTATCCATTAATGTCTACAATTTCTTTAGAGCAATTGATATGAAATCACCGTTTTCATAAAATATATCGAACCTAATCCTTTATTGACAGAGTTATGAAGAGTGTCTCAGACGCAGAGTTAAAGGAACTGTATGTGCATGTGAAATGAACGATGCGCATGTTATATCTTTTAGTTTGCATATCATACTGAATATAACAACAATTACTGATTATAACGAGTACAGCATCAAATACTGACTTTTTTGCCTGACAAATTCCTATTGTTACATATATGTCCAAGTTAAATTACACATCATTCTAAAAGTGATTCTTTTTACAACCTTTTGAAAGTAGAACCTTAATTATAATCAACTTATATTTTGATATAATGTAATGTTATCCGTCTCTAGCCATACGTTTTATATACATTTACCTATTCTTAAATGAGAAGTATTTAATAAAAAGTAGTTTACATTTCCTCGTGTCATACCTTTCTTCACGCAGACTGGAGTTTTATCTTCTTTAAATACTTGTTTTCCCCTCTCTCTCTGCTCTTTCCTTCAGGAATTGCGATGCATAAAATTCAAAGAGAAATTAATTTTAAATTCCTCTTTAAAAGTTTAATTTATTCACTCTTTCCTCTCTCCTTCTTTACTTATTAATTCATGTCTCTACACGCGGTAAGCTGTTTTCTCTTCTTACTATTTGAAAATACTACGAGAATACAAAACCTACCCAGGCTGGTTTTCTGGGAAATATTAAATTGTCATCTTCTTCGTATTATTGGATGAAAAATAATTCTCATAATAAATATCCTATTCTGTTTTATGAAATATGGATTAATTATCAGAATTTTTTCAAATCAGAGAACTTTCCAACATCAGGTTCTTACCATTGATTTTAGAACTTTTTTTCAAATTGATAGAGATTATTTTTTCTCTATCAGTCTGGAATTTTCTTGGCAGTTAAAATACGCTTTGAATACTCCTTTCGTCAAAATTTTAAACGAAACACTGAACAAAAATATACGTATATATTTGACATTATAATCTATATATAGATCCTGCTTAGCTAAATTATTTGTCTCCATTCACTGAATCGTAATTGTGAACTATTGATAACTTACTGGAAGTAGTTTCTAAAAACTAAAATAATTTAATTTTCAGAATTCTTTTGAACAATTCAGGTTAAGAAAAGCTTCATTTTAAGTAATTCTAGTATGAAGGGGTGTGATCAAAATTATATAAATTAATTTGGGGCAAAATTATTTATTCTATACAAATTTATCCTCTTTTTTGTTTCTTGTCTGGCAAAGTCCTGCTTTTGACACGTTGCGTTGAAACGAAATGCTAATATCGTGTCAAGATACATGCCATTCAACGTTCTCAGACCTAGATAAAGTATTCTGAAAACTAGGAATCGATATTCTCTTCCTTTGCATACTAAACGTGGAAGTCCAAGGAACTGTCGCCTTTTGAGAGTCAAAATAGAATAGGACTTTGACACCGGAATTGTTTACGCGCAACACAGACGAAACATTAAGATTAGTTTCTACAAACTATTTCTAACTTAAATGAAGAAAAGAAATTGATTTGGAGGTTTCTCTGAAAACCATTGTTCGAGCTAAGCAGATTCTGAGGTTGTTGAGGTAAACCATTGCCGATTAGTAATCTTCAAAAATGAAATGAAATGAAAAACAAAATGAAAAACAAAATATGAAATTTTTCATTTTTGATAAAACTTAGAGAAAAATATTTTTTCCATAAACATTCATCTACTTAAGCTGAAATAATTATATTTAACTTACTTGAATATCTAGTTAATTATTTACATAATTTTCGAAACTTAGAAAGTAATTTTTAAAATTTTAATATTTTGATGAAAATCTTTAGTTTTTTGGTGTATGGATTGTTAAATTTTGTTTAAAGTGTGTTTTTATTTAAAATGCAAACTTGTTTCGGCGTTTATTTCATAAGCTTTGCTCGATGATAGAAGACACATTTTGTAGGGTGGTGCGTAATTCTAACACATCAAAAGTTGCCATGATATAAAGATTTAACTAAGAATAATTAAGAATTTTAATTCCAAATTTTATTTTAAAATTCTTCAATAGTTTTGAATGTGTTAGTATCTTTGAATTCATAGTTTTATAAGTGTATGAAGACTTTTGAGCTTATGTTAAACTTGGAACAAGTATAGTGTTGTATTATTTATTTTAGTTTCTTTTCCAAATTAATCTATTTTTTTCAAAAATATCATATATGCATTCTACAGCACAATAATTCTTTTCTCACGTAGCATATTTTTAATTGCTATTTGAAAAATCTTCCAAGAAAAAATATTTTATCAATTTAGTAATTACATGTTTTTTTACTTAACTTGTATTTAATCATAGATTTACCGCAAAGTTACATAAGAAACATAAAATAATTTTACTTCTCCCCAAACCATAATTTTTTCCCACGGAAATTCACTGCTCTATTTACATCAATGGAAGCCATATTTGTTCGACGAAATTTAAAATAAAACAATACCTACAGTTATAGTGCATAACCAAATTAATAAAAGAAATTATGGCTATATCTTGTTGAAACATATGTTGAATGTGCATATTTCTTACGTGAATAATTATATTTATCAATTGAGTATATTATGCATATTAAATCATTAGTAATGCCTTAAATAATTTCTATAAAAGAATTAGATGCTTGAATTTGATTAACATTTTAAATTTGCAATTAATATTTCATAAATGTTATTTTAACTGATAAATATTTTGAAATATTAATTAGACAATATTGTTGAAGTAAACAAAAATATTTCATTTATACATTATATCACTTGCATTTTTATTACTTTAATCTGTCATTTATAAATCTTTTTTTTACTTTAAGATGAACTTATATTTCATTTTGATATAAGGCCAAATTTTTGAAAAGCTTAGTATTTTATCCAAATTTTCAAAGGTAGATAATTGTACTGTGCTGTTATGGAGTCATTTCTGGAAGGGGTTACAAAATTGTTATAAAATAATCTCTTTAACTAAATATTTTATCGAGTTTAAAGCAACTTCACAAAATTTCTAAACAGGAGAGAAAATGTGAACTTCAAAATGATTCTCTGCTATTGCGTGAATTCTGAACCGTTTTCTATAGATTGATAGAAATTGCATTATTGGAAGGGGGAAATCCAGCTTTGAGAAATTTGATAAAGAAATGTTAGTGCAACAACAGCAGTAAAAAGCAAATTATATTTCCTTCCAAATATCGAAAAAGCACTCGTCAGTTTTTTAAAGGGTTCTTATTTTCTTCACATCATCGAAACACTTTTTTTGAGGACTGAAGCTTTTGAGACCAGAGCTTGAAAAATAATACTTTGAAAAGGTTTGTTGAGAAGAATTTGAAAGCCCAGAGGTTTTTTTGTAAGCAGAAATTCTTTTGCCTCTTCGATCTTTTCAGTTATAGTTCCATACGTATTCAGAAAAGCATCTTTTATTGAACAGGTATTTTACTTTTTTCTTTCTGCATTAAAATATTTCAACACGTTATTTAGCACATATTACTTTTTATCGCTGATTGATTTTTCATTTATCAATAATAATTCAAGTTACGCTATTTTTTTTTTTTAAAAAAAGACGAGCAAAAGATATGGTTTTTAGGACAAGAATTAACTTAACTAAGAAGAATTTTTTATACCATAATTTCTTGAAATCTTGTCCCAATGACATTTAATTCATTTTTCTTAATAACTTTAGATTCAAATGAATAAAATTCGTGAGTAAAAAATTTATTTTAGGATAAAAATTTTTATTTTTATTTTCCTTTCAAACTGAAAATATTCATAATAAACATACACACAAAATCTTGCAGCGAAAATATGTGATTTGTAAAAAACAGTTTTTGGAACTCTATTAAATACCTTAACAAAAATGTCTAATCCTCTTTTAAGGTTAAGGGTTTATATATGAAAAAGCACTTAATACTTGTACATATATATATTGGGAAATTCTTGCCTATTACAAATGTGAAAAATAAAACTCTCGCATTTTGCAGTATATTTTGTCATCTGTGATTTCATAACATTCTGTGGCTAAATACGAAAATCTAAATATAGGAATATTTTTACAAGACATACAAGGAAACACAAGTTTAATCAGTAAAGAATAAAATAAGTTTTGGAATTATTAAATTTTTATAATTTTTATTTAATAAAAGTAAAATTTTCCAAAAAAAGAAAAAAAAAGCACAGTGTTATTTAAAATTGTCAAATAAAAAAGTACTTTTTAATACATAAAAACAAAATTTCTCTTAAAAAATCTTCCGTTTTTACATCTCATAAAATCAACTAAATAATTTGAATGTTTTCTTAATCTAATGGCTATCTGATAAAATTTTTAAAATAGTTATTAGGTGAGCAATGTTATAAAGCCAATTATTAAAAAATATATTAATCATAAAAATTGTCAATAAATATGATATATTTTTCGACATTTTGACATATTTATAGGTTCCATCATTCAAGAAAAATTACATTTACTAACTGAACATATGGAAATAGTTCTATTGTGAGCTATGTTTTCTTTTTAATTTTACATTTTGGAATTTAGTTTTCAAAATTTTTTTCAAAAAATATTTGGGTGCTGTAATAATTTTTTGAATGTATTTGTTGAAAGGAATAGTGAAGCCTATAACTCTAGAATAACTCAGCATAAAAGTCTAAAGCCTGTTACATCATTCAAGATATTATTTTACATTGTTATTTTTTCAAAAACCTTCTTAGTTTTTTAAATTTTTCAAAATTTTTACAAATTTAAGATTTTTTAAATTTCTTGATATTTTAATTTTATCTAATTTACATGATTTATATAACTTTATACTCTCTCTCTCTCTCTCTCTTTATATATATATATATATATATATATATATATATAGATAGATAGATAGATAGATAGATAGATAGTGCTGTAGGTAGCAATTAATAGCTCTATTTAAAGTATTAAATTAAATTTATGCTATAATTTGATTGGTTGACAACTCTTATTTGCTCAAGGACAATATTAAGTGAAACTGTGATAGTGGCTCATTAAATTACCATAGAAAAAAACGTTTCTGTAATCCTGACAAAACTCTGTAAATGCATGAAAAAGAGTATAGTTGCGATTGAATGACAAACACAAGTTTGAAAATATTGAAAGCTAACAAGATATTCCCAAGATCAAGTAAACTCCGTTCATTAAATTCAGCAAACCTCATAACTGAAGTAAAATAGTTATTCCGATACCCTGGAGTCAAAAATAGCTCAATTATCTGAAGGAAGAAATCTTTGTAGGAAAATCCTAGTGTGCGTATTATTTTAATTAGTTTAAAATGGAAAGAATCCCAGAAGTTATTGATACAATTAGGGGAACAATTTAAAAAAATAGTGCTTGGTACCCACTTCATGATTTTACTTTTCTTTTCCTGCAGAAAAACTTTATTAAATATTTCACTTTATATGTATTATTTCGGAATGCAAGATAATACTCTGCCATTAAAAACTTGCATTGTTTTCATTAAGACTTTACTAACTAGGTACATAGAGTCATTGTTTGAATATATTACAAAAATCATGTAACTATTTTTCCATTTATTTGAGAATAATAAGGGTTTCTTTAAATAAACACAATGAACTTTTGAACTTCGATTAGAGACACCAACAATCTCACGGTTAAAGAGCGGTTAAGTACTACGTATGGTGGTGTCTGATTCCATCAAAGTTTTCCGTGATGATCAAGGAGAGCTACATGTACAATAAATTATCAAAATGTTCTTTTGTAGGTGTGATAGTTTAATAAGTAAAGAATCGTTATAAATTTACTCTTCTTCAAATATCATGGTTCAAAATTATGAATCCTTGATTATTACTCATGTTTTGTTCTGATATGTCGTTTATAATAATAACAATATTGCTAGGAAAAGTAATAATGATAGCAGTAATAGTATTAATAATATTTATAGTAGTAATAGTATTAATAATATTTATAGTAGTAATAGTAATAATATTGAACTACAAAGATATCGTGTATTATTCTTTGAAAATATTTTTTGCATGATTTGATGATCATACAAAAAATGTGTATAAAATGTGTATGTATGCATATGTGAGCATAATATTAGAAAATTTTTAAGAGTTTTGAATTTATATGCATTGAAATTGGTTTTGAAGTAAAACAAAGAATATAGCATAAAAAAAAACTTTTGATAAATGTACACATTTGATAAAAAAAATTAATCAAATCAATATTTAATAGAAAATTATCAAGGAATTATTATTTTTAAATTTTTAAAATTCTATTTTAAATTGATATTCATTTTTGAATTTCTAGATAGACTTTGTACATTTTAGAATGTGCACAAAAATAGAAAAATTCTATGTATAATGAAATCGAAATTAGAACTTATTTTAATAATGGAATAATTATGTTGTATAATGTAATACAATCTTCATTCATGCTATTATATCTTATTATGATTATTTATATTACCTGCCTGCTTAATTATGCATTTGTAACGCAAAAAGTTTTGTTTATTATTATGTACGAGCATGTGCATCGAGCATCATGTAAGATTTAATTTAAAAATGTATAATTGATTCTTAAACCCACTAATCAGGTTCTGTATTTTTGAAATTTCTATGAGTCATTGCGTTGTCAGTTCTATCAAAATGATTTAAAATGATTGGTACAAATGTTTTGAGGCCAATAAAACTATAGATTTTAATTCCAAACTTTCCTTTAATGTATAACATACATAAGTTAACATTATACGAAATCCTTCCAATTTCTCCTTTCCTGTAGATATAGTAACGTGTTTTCATAATTTGAATCTTACTCTAACAAAAAAAAAGTATTGAATGTTTCAAATACGAGATGAGGCTATTTAACGAGACTGATATTGCTACAGAAGTACTCATGTGCCAAACGCCAGCGACTAACATCTGATTAGAGTGAAGCCTTCTCTTTTGAATGCAGTGTTTATTATTTTTGTAAACAAATCTCTATAACTGTAGCCTTCATTCGCATTAGAGTTACTTTTTTGTTTCGCCAGAAAAACGATAAGTGTGCAAATTATTGTTGTGAAATTTCATATGAAACTTAGAAAAGCCGTTACTGAAACTTATAATGCATCGAAAGAAGTATATGGCAATAAATGTTTATCGCATGTACGTGTTTTTGAGTGGTTTAAGCGTTTTCAAAATGCCCGAGAAGATGGTGAAGACGATTCACCCCTGAGCCGACCTTCTATGTCAAAAACAGAAGACAATATCAATACAATGGGTAATCTGGTTTGATCTGACCTTCGGTTAAGTATCGTGGGATTGCTGAGACTGTAGGAATTGACAAAGAATTCCACCTAGACAGTGCCCTGGCTCATTCCACATTGTATGTCAAGATGTTTTTAGCCGAGTACAACATCCCAGTGTTAAACTATCCTACCTTGAGCAATGCGACTTTTTCTAAGGAGAAATCTGCATTAACCCTTTCGATTGCTGTGACTAATACTTATATTCATGTAAAAATGAATTTGTCCAGCCCTAGTCACCCCTTAGAAACCCTTGATCTGAATTTCTTATGACCAAATATTGTTTACAGAGGATGGGGACATTATTTTTATCTTGTATTTTGTTATAAAAATGTGTATTGTACTTTAGTGTGTAATTTAATAAAGTTTAAATGTATTTTAAGCTGTGAAAGAGATACGTCCTGTAGGAGCTGACAGAATAAGTGTCTCCATCACTGATTCAAGTAATGAAAGACTTGCATGGTTCCTTTTAAGGATAGAGGTGGGATGTATATTGAAAGTGATAATACGTAAATGAGTATGACATCAAAATATAATGTTTTACAGCATTAGTCTCGTTATATAATAGCCACAAATCATTGTATACGTATCTATTCGGAGACTGTCAAAAAGTTACTGTGTTAGAAATGAGAAAATGGGACCCAAGAGTGGGGTCAACGTAGTATTGTCAAATGGTCTTCTATATAAGAAGTATAAACATGGGGAAAGTAAAAAAGACTATTTAAGTGTGACGGCCTTCACATCCCAGTAAATCGTCGCCATAAATTTTCTGAAGAGATCGTCTTCGCTTTCTGTATAACAAATTCACCAGATGTAACTCAATGTTTTGAAAGTTGCTTGGTTACTGGGGTATAATGATGGATCCAGCTCTTATGAACTATGACAACTTGAATTCGCTAATCGAATTTTGATTCTGTAGCAAATGCTACTAAACCCCTATGAATTAGTATCAAAAAAAATTTTTGCGGCTTTTAACAAATGGCAGCACTCCAACTAATTAATTGTCAATTCTAACTTTTCTTTTGAAGTTCCATTTGTGTTTAAACACAAATACTACTTAAGCCACGCTAGTACAAATATATCCATCAAATGTCTCTTGACATTTTCTTTTACTGATAAATTTCTGTACTTAAATTAATATTTTTGCTTTGGATTTATTTCTGAATGAACGTTTTTTTTTTTCTTTTCTAGGTAAGTGTAAAATGTTCTTGAAACATCAAATATTTGAAAGGTAATTGATTATTTTCATGAAGTGTTGTATTAATCACTTAATGTCTGGTAAGTTACATGTTTTGAATATTTGAAAAATTTATTATACTGGCAGGGATTAGTAGAAACGCTTGACTACACTTCTTTAGTAAAATTTAGTTTTATAACTTAGGAACACTTTTGAGGATCGTAAGGCTAATTTTGAATGTGACAAATTTAATGTTACGCTTCTCATGATCAATATTACAATGTCATTTACATCTGCTTACTTTGAAATATAAAGATCGAAATTAAGTCTACATTCGCTGTTACACATTTTTATAGGACACTTTTAGTTAAAAAATGCGTTTCTGAAATATTGTTACAACTTATTTCCCACTTAATTTTAAAAAGAACAATTAAAACTCATTAACTGTTTGTTATTTTATTAATACTAATATAAATATTTCTATAGATATTTTATCATTTATAAAGAATCGAAGTACTAAATAATGAGCTAAATGCTTCATTTAAAACCATAATAAGTTCTTAAAATTTTAACTGTTTTTATGTGCCCCTAAGACAATTAAAACTCTTGTTCTGTTGTTGTATATACAAAATGTTTTATTAAATTATGAGTAACTTTTAATATATCCAAATAAAAAATATTTTTGTTTGAAGCATATTGTATTGTTCTGAACACGATATCATTTCCAGATTTTTGTAAGTTTTCTTTTAGATATATTTCACTATTACATTTATTCTATAAAATAGGAAAATTCTATTAACAAGATCAAAATAATCATATTTTACAGTAAATAGTATTATAAATATATTTATAAATACATATTTTTACTTAAAAATATGATGTTATAAACATGTTATATTTTCTTTTCGGTTTTCAATTTAGATATAATGAAGAAAACAATGAATAACTCTTATAAAATGAGATAGCATAGCTACATAAACATATTATAAAGTTAGAAGCTGTGAAATAAGAATGTATCGATCATAATTACTATATCGTTGTCATAGAATTATTATAACGTTATTTAAATAAGGTTTTCTCATATAAGTTAAACAATTTAAGTTTCTGTCTTAATTTTATTTCAATTAAGCACTATGCCATATAAAAAAGAGAGTTCGTCAAATATACAAACAAAAATGTAATGCAGAATTAAATTTCCTCATTTGTAATGTAAATTAATTTAGGAAATCATAGAAATCACATCGGAAGTTGGGATCGTTTTTAAATATGATTTGTAAAATATGATGCAATGTACAAATCTGTAGTAATGCATTTTGAAAATGAGATTTGTTTTATAATAACTTGCAATTTGAGTATGCGAGACTTACTGACAGCCTTAATTAGATCTGCAGAATATTATATTACTCGTAGAATAATCATATTTTAGAATAGCCATAGATTTGAAAGGAAATCTTATGGCTTAAATTGCAATACATGCGCTAAGTCCATTTCAGAAAGTTTGTGTAACTTAATTCTGCAATGTAATTGACCCCAGTAACATTTAAAGTAGTTGCAATTAAAATGATTTATTTGTATTAAAGCCTGCTTAAAATTGGAATTTCCTAAATCATACCCTTATAAATCACTGTGATAATGAATCTTGAGTCACAAAGATCGGCTGCATCTATTATTTGAATTTATCCATCATTATAATTGTATTTTTAAACATGTGAAGGGAATAAAATATTGCTCAAACATTTTGATAGCATAAACTGTTTAGGTATTATAAAATGAGAATCTGAATTTATTTTTTGCATTAATATTATTGTTTAACCCAACATCTTATGATGAAGTTCATTAAATCAATAAAAATTTTGTTGATTGTGCTTTGGTTTATTTTTCCCAAGAGATTTAATTACCTTATAAATATAGCTTAGAATGCAACTTTTGCGTATGGCTAAATTGATTTTTTAACTTATTTAGAATGATTTTTCTACAACAATAAATTATGTTTTATTTCCTTAATTTATTTCTACATTAATTATGACTATGAAAACTGGTATTAATTTTTCTAAAGCATGTGTTAATTTTCTTATGTATTTTATTTAAAATAAATATAATTTGTGTCATTTGAATTCAAGAAATAAATGCAAAAATTTTAATTTAAAAGGAATAATCTTAGTTAAGGCTTTATTACAAAAAATAGAGGAATCGCAACATATCTATTTTTTGTTTTGTGTCAGTTTAAAGATATATATATATATATATATATATATATATATATATATATATATATAAATTTACTCAGAAATACTCAAACATCTATGAGAAATATAACTAAAACGTGAGCATAAATGGACAATATTGTCATAGGGAATTTCGTTAGCTGTGCGAGATAGGAACGATATAATATGATATAACACAGAGTTGTTAAGACTAATTAATAAAAAAATGCAATTATAAAGAATAGAAACAATTTATAAAAGTATTCGAACAGAATATAAAAATATGAATGTAAATAAAATGATATCATACACAATTTTTATTATTTTAATTAGTTTTGATGTCAATGAAGATATATATTGTTATGCTAATTAAAACTCAAAAAATTATTGATTTTATGATAACATTATCAAAAATATTTTATGAATAAAATTTATTTACTTGAAAGTTATATACATCACAGAAAAATAAATTAAGACCAATAAAACTAAATAAAATGAAATTTTATAGCAATTGTTCGCACCATATATAATGAGTAAACAAGTTACTAATGAAATCAATAGTAAATAAGTATTTGATAACTAAAGTGACTAACTAAAAAGGAATCAATGTAATATAATAAGAAAAATGATGACAAGTTGTTTCAGAAAAGCTTTTGAGCTATTTTGATTAAAAAAGGAATTCAGATATGAGAAAGTGTTTGTCAAAGAAAAACAAACCTTTATTGAAAGTCTCCATCTGCAAATGTAATCAAAAGCGTATATAAGAACGAATTTTTCTTTTTTTAATACTATTTTTAGTGATTTTGCTTACCGTCTGAAACTGAATTCAATGAAATGGATGGATTTAAAAAAAAGTTTTTTTCCCACTGTCACGAATTTGTTACAGAAATTATTTACTATGCCTTCATTTCTTGATTTATTAGTTATGAGTTTAAATATTAATAACATTAAGAATGTATCTAAATTAAGTTATTGTGTTATGACATTTGGTATAAGTAAATGCTTGGAATTTTAGCTAAATTTTTAAGTGAATTTTACAGTTAAAAGAAATTCAAATCATAGATTATATAGATAATAAATTTAAAACTTTTAAAAATTATTTAATTTATTTGAATTCTTTTTCTGGACTTTTCCGCTAAAATATTATATACTTATATCAATTAAAAACATTCAATATTTATTGAAATATAGAAAAACTTTAAAGAGGGGGGATAAGATTCAAACGTTTATTTTCGCATTTTCAAAAGTCTTGGGTTTCAATATTCGAATATTAATTCATGTAAGCAATTAATATTTTAAAACACATTTGCAGTCATAACTTTAATTTTTTTAGCTTATTCATTATTTTACGTATCGCATACTTGTGTAGTAAAGTATTGAATATTTGATACAAATATTCTTATTAAAATCAATATTTTACATTTCGAGGTAAAAATAGGTTCTTAAACATTTACAACACATTTTAAAATATTAGCTATATTGAACTTGACACAATTAGTCAAAAGGTTATTTAAGCTCCAAATTAAAAAGAGAGGATAAAAGACTTGACTAATATTTGAATTTTCATATAAATGTGATGTTTCTCCTTAAGCTGCAATAATTTATTCAACACCTGAAACACTCAGGAAATGAGTTTCTATTATTGCATTTGACTACGCAATTGAAACAATTAAAATTTTTTGATGAGAAATAATTATTTTAAGCTACTACTTGCTATTAGCTCTCTTCTTCGACAAGGAAGTAGTCATAATTTGTAGGAAACGAATCTGTATAACTAGAACTCTGTCATAGATTGGTTGTTTATTAAAGTCGCGCTTAGAGGTGACGGATCTCAAAATTTTGGGCATCAGACAACTGTTGAGGAGTTCACTTGAGCCAGTTCTCCTGATTTCTACACCCTCCCGACGAGAAGACATTAAGCGTCGGTAGAATTACCTTGCATGATCCATGCAACACGCCTGATCTTAAGTAGCAATAGGACTCGAACTTACGACTAGAATGGAAACAACTCCAGCCACCAGCTCTGTATCAAACCACCACTCAGCTACAGCGGAAGCTAGTAACCTGACATGTTGTACATTTCTCATTCGTATGAAGAGTGATTATGATGTTGTTTATAGTAAAACATTTTGAAGTTTTTAAGATAATTTTATACTATTTAAAGTTACTTGGTGGAGACTAAGATATCATATTCAAATGACAACTACTTATTTGATCACATGAAAAATTACTTCAATCGTAGCTATTAGCGGTTACGTACCAGTCAGAGGCTTATACTGCCTTCCACAGAAAATCATAAAATTAAGTAACTTTTTCCGAACGCAATGAGTCAGGAAAATTTTAGTATCATGATGCAGAAATTTAAAGTTTTTTTTTTGTTTTAGATAACTAACGAACTTTATTGAATTAAAGAGCATAAAGACTATTGACAAATCTATTAACTTTTAAGTAACCAAAGTCAAGGGACGAGAATCTGGATTGTACTTACATGAAATTTCTACACAACATTGTAAGAAGTCTTTGAGTCCAATTCCATTTAATGAGAAGCGTTATTTTTCAGGATAGATCTCAAACAGAATCAAGATATGAACCCGAGGTTAAATTTGAACATCAGTATGATTATCCAGGTACCGCAGCTGCAGGATGCTTTCACGTGATATTTTTGTTATTTAATCAAAATTGAAAATTACCGAATATTTGCCAAACAGACCATCCTTACCTCCAGAAGGAAGTTATTTTATAAAAACAAGTAATATAAAAAAAATCTAAAGTCAATTCCTAATTAGGTCAACAAAGAATTTTTTTTTATTTTAGTTACTTTTTATTAAATAATTACAATTAATATAAATATGTATATACATATGTCAGAATCTTAATATTAAGTGGCATAAGAAATTTTTTTCCAGTGATCTACACGCTTCGTCACTGACAGTATTTATTCCTAAATTTATATCCTGCTAAATATCTTATATAAGAGAAACTTTTTTCTCCCATATAAAACTTAAATTAATCATTTGAGGATCAAATAAAAAAAATTTATGCTTCGACGAGATTCGATTTGAAGGCATGGCAATTCTACGTCGATGCTCTACCAAATTTTCCACTGCGATACAAATGATATAGTAGAAGCATTGGCTTGTTTCTTAATTCATCCGGTAAATTAAAAGGTTGGAATGCAATTTAGCCAACCACCCTTAGCGGTAGGAATTATTTGGAGGTATTTTGCCAAATGTGGCTACCCTGGAAAGCTTCGCGGACTTAACATTCAGCCAAAAGAAAATCGCCAAGTTTGGCAATTTTTGAAATCGTGTCAAGTGGTTGTGCTAAACTGCATTTTCATCAATTAAATTTAATTAATTAATTAATATTTGAAAAAGCTGTATTAACATCAAGTGCCATGTGCTACAAGCTTAAAAAATGTATTCGAACTTGAGTGGATGAATAAAAAGTATTTACTTAACGATAGAAAATTTGAACAAGATATATAAATATATATACATATAGGGAGAGTGTGAGCTAATAGTAGGAATTTAATAAAGAACAAATCTTGGCTAATAATTACGTATTTGTTCATAATAATAAGTTAACGAAATAAAATATATTTATGCTATCTACATTAAATGCATATTCTGTTCAATAATTTAGAAATGAATGCGTTGACACACTTTTTGTAAGTACAATAGTATGTGTCTACTGAAATTTTTGGTAAAAATAACTGGGATGGTCATAGACTTTGAAAATCTTTTAAACGCATATACATGCAATTAAATACTTTAGAAATTCAGTTTTCGAAACCACAAGTGACATTATTCTGCATTGCAGAAATACGCATTTATCTATTTAAATGTGAACACGATTGACATCTCATGAATATTTCAATTCAGTCTGAGTGCGAAATAATAACGTACTAACCGAAAGATTATTGAATATTTGAAATGACTCTTTTTTGCCTTCTGTTGCCATCGAATATTTCAACGCCATCCGCTGTTGAACACCCATTTCTCTAGATGGATTATTGATAGAGACGAAAACAGCCGATTTTGAACTGGTACAGAAATTGAATGGTTAGAAACGATTTATACATTATTCTATTAATTTACATCTGGCGTTGTAAAACGAAAGCAGCATTTTATAAGGGACAAAACTTCCTTGAAAATTGCATTAAGTGAGAAAATAAAGTTAAAAATGTTATACATCGAATTACTTTACAAAACAATAATGGAAAACTGCATTTATAAGAAAAATATCAAATATGGGCTTAATTATTAAAGTAAAAAGATTAAATTTCTTACTTTTTATTTATGAGTATATTAAATGGGTTTTTAAAAAATATGTTATTTCGTTTCCTCTCTTTTTTCGCTTCTTCTACACCTTCCAGAATTCATTATAGTCTGAATAAAATACAAATCACATTGTCGCTTCGCTCCACAATGGAAAAAATTTAACATTAAAAAGGCATGAATGAAATGCTTTTAAAAAAGGATAAAACAATTAAAAATATTCTTAAAAAGAATTTAACTTTAAATGTTTTGTAGGAATACTTATATGATGGTGTTCAAATTCACTTTTGAATGCAAAAGTATAGATTCTGTATTTAAAGATTATTTACGAAAAAAGTAAAACGTAGTTAATAAAACCCAGTTTCAGTTAATGAGAGTAAATTTTGTAGTAATTTATTATAAAAATATTTTCCTTGAAATCAAATCTTGTCTAGTACACATTGCGATAGTAGGATATACATACATACATACATACATACATACATATATATATATATATATATATATATATATATGAAACCATTTTTAAGCACTTTACTTCATATAATACTAATTACTTAACATTACTTAAATAGATATAGCTCGATTGTACGAGATACCAAAAAATTACTCTTAAAGAAAATTGTAATAGCTAAAAAGAATAGTAAGAGCAACACAGTTATTATTAAAACAAAATAAAATTAGTTTTCTTAAACTTTTTGGTGAAAAAAAATGCATAAAATTATTGAAATCTCTAAATACAGGAACATAGTCAAGTCCAAAAATTTATTCATTTACATTTTCAATTTCAGGTCTCCCAACTTTTGCTTTTCATGCATTCATAATTGTTTATTTTTATTTTTAGGGTAACCAGTATCCTAAATTTATGCATGTTTTAAATCTTGCCAGCAAAAATTTTAATTTATTCTTAAACATTTATGTTAGAATTCTCAGATCATTCTGTTTAATTATAACATATATATATACCACAATATAAAATTAATATTTTAAGAGGAACGTGGTTCTTAAAATTATTTCTTGAACAAATAAATATTTTTTGAAAAAAAAAAAAAAATTATGATTGTTAAGAAATGTAACACACTTTTGTAGCAAACTGCTTTTTCCAAGGAAAATCATTTAAGGTTTATTTATTTATTTTGCTTGCCAGGGAGGCCAAATCCCTTTTTAAAATATATTTCTTTATATATGCAAAAAGGATGTATTATTAAATATTTCACCAAATGTCCATCTCAACATAAAATAAGAATTATTTGGCACTTGATAAAATTATCACGTTGGAACATTCGAGGAATATAAGCATTCCAAATGCTGAAAGACAGTTGCATTGGATGAATAATGAATTTGCCAATCTTAGAAGATATCAAAGAGGATTGAAAGAAATGTTTCTTCCTTGAGTGCATAATAATGAATAGTGCCGTTCAAATCTAGAGACGTCGTTATTCTTATGCATGCTTTGAAACTTTTCTTAAAAGCTTCAAAGCTAATTTTAGCTTTTATTGCTTTTATTTCAAACATAAGTAGCAGGAAATACTTATGGATGTTTTCACTTTAACTTCCAGGTATGTCATGTCTATAGATGTCTCTTAATTTATTTATTTTTATTGTAAACTCTTCATGACAAACATTTGAAAAAAACTTTTCATTTCTTTAAAGGTTGAAATAAAAATACATACATATGTGAATCGCTTTCAATGAGAAATATACAAATTTATCAAACTTGGTTCCATTAAGCTATCATAACTAATTTATTTTTGATATGTAATTTATTTTGACTAATATATATATATATATATGATACTCTTAAATATATACTTAGTATCCATGTTTCATCTGAACGGTAAGAACGCTGTTAATCTGGAATACGATCTACAAATAGGGCACATTGAAATAAGGCTGTTGGAGTTGCATGTATAAATGCTGTGCAACTACAAAATCTTTTCATTTGCTTCTACGAAATAAATGAACCAAATTTTTAATGTTGTTTTATTTTTTACATTTTTACGATATAGCGCCATCTATGGGGATAATTAAAAACTATTTTTATTTGTAAAAACAAAACTTTTTATTATGAGATTGTGGAAAGGATTTTGGTCCATCCTGTACAGCTACACACATATGCTAGCACAAGATATACGCACAAACAATACACTCACTCACAAATATATACAGAGGTAGTTTCATTTTCATTAGCTCCATTTCCATGGAGAGAGTGTATTCATAGAATTTTATGTTTAGATACTGTGCATTTGGCCCATAGTTTAATGGAAAAAGTCAAACAATTTTTAATTCTCGAGAACTATTCCAGCATTAGCAGCGTCTAAATAAGTGGAATCATACTGAAAGTATTCTAACATTAAAAGTTATCTTAAATATTGTTATATTTTACTGACTGCATAAATTTTAAATCACTAACAAATATTTAAAACATTTCTTTACTAACATGGCACCTTTTTCGATCCATTTGAATAAACTTCACACTTAAAATACTTTTAATTGTATGTTTAATTATTTTGGGATTACTAGAGCCACCTGGTTTTCAAATTTCTGAACACAGCAAATTTTGAACTTATAATCTATTATAAATAATAAAGAATAACTTTGAAGAATACAATACAAAGCATGAATTCAAAATAGAATGTAGTGAATTATATTCGTATAAAATTAATGTAAATAATACAGAAAATATTAAGCAAGATTCTGTACGGTGATCGAACCATCATCAGTCTTCCAACAAACGGAAAATTACAATGTTTGATTCTAATTGAATTGAATAGTAGCTTTATGAAGGGAAGTATTTTTGTTCGGAAATTTAGAATATGGCTATAATCCCTATTGGAAAATAATGTCATCTGGTAGTTATGTAAGTAGTGATACATTTACTGTGTTTAATACATTATATTACTTCTAATAATTCAAAATAGTTTATAAAATGCTATAATGTATCCATTTCTTCATAATCAAATTGTATTCATGAAGTTTCTTATGGAGGCTAATCAATAATACTGCCTAATTTATTAAATAGATAAAATAATCAAAAGATTTGTAGTTAGAAGGAGATATAAAGAGAGCGATAATAGACTCAAAATTCTTATGATAATCCAAGATCTTTTTGTAGTAAGTCTAAACAGAATCTCTAACATCTATGGAATTCTCAAAATGCAGTAACTTTAATATCCTTGTATTTTCATAACGATTTTCTTTTTTCGATATTCATTTATATAAAAATTTAAAGGAAGTATTTTTCAATTAAACTAATTGCTCAGATAACAAAATGTTACTTCCAGCCAGTGGAATTTTTGAATTGTAAGTGATACAATTTGCTTCAGTTTTATTGTAGAGTCAGCTAATTCATAAGATAAAAAAAAGATAATTTTATGTCACTCTTATCAATTTTTTAAGATTTCCAATATTTTTTGTTTTATCATTTTACTTTTTAATTTGATGTCCTAGAAAATTTGGCAATATCTCACTCTCACAAATATGCATAAATACATCCTATCTTTTTTCACTTTAAATAATTTATGATAGAATATACAATTTAGTGTTTTAGTTAAATTGCATATTCTATTCTAGAACACTTTAATGCTCTAAAGTGTTCTAAAATATGTAAATTTTATAAAAGAATGTATTTATTTTTAATTTTTTTTCTTGAATTTCAACATATATTAAAATATTTAAAACCTGTTACAAACCACATGTAAACGTAAGTATACATATCATGCAGAAAGAAAATTTATTGATGAATAAGTGAACAAGGTATTTTTATTAAAAATGTATGGTGACATTTTATTTTTGTTGCGCTAATGTATTTTGTTCAATACATATTATTTTGTTAAATATGCAATTATAATGCAAAAATTATACTAATTACAGGAATGTTTTAAAATATAACGCTTTATAGTAATTATTTATTATTTACAATCATGACCAAGACAGAAAATATCATTCAATTATTTAAAATTGCATTTGGAAAACATTTTTATATTTATTAAAAATAATTAAGCGATTAAGTTCCATTTATACTCAAAAGGGAACTTTCAAATCCTATTTTCAGCTAATGAGGCATCATTAATTCATGAAAAATTTACAACTACTAATATTTACTTAACTTTCTTGCTTAATTGATTCATGCTTAGAACTTAAAAAGAAACTACATTCTTTACCAATTTGACGCTAAGAAACGAAAAATAATGAACATCTTTATCAATTTCATCAATCCAATTCTTGAATTTAATTATACTTAGTTAAAAAATAATTCTTACTTTTGAAACCCGTCTTAAACCTGAATATCAGCTTCACACATAATGTAATTTCTCTTTCTGTCAATTTCATCAACAAGGGATAAGTTTAATAAAGTATGATATATAATCAGTCTACGTTAACACGCGAGTCTGTTTTACACATGATTTTACTATAATTTCTTCGGTAAGCAATAGCTCATGAGGCGAAGGAAATTACCATAACTTACGGGGCATCTGTTTTAAAGTTTAAAATTAACCCTCTCAACATAACAATGATTAAAATGTTTCAGAATTTAAAGTCTTCTCATAATTTGTTAAAAATTTATCAAAATATAAGGGTCAAAACGAAATACGGCTTGAAATTTAGCAGATGAAGGCTGTGGAAATTTGGAAGATAACTTTTGAGAGAGTAACGAGTGTCTAAATTACGATTAGATACTCCGGAGGCGTGAAACCGAAACGGAACAACCGCATTGGCCACAGCAGTATCTGGTAGAAAAAGAGGGAGCGGGACTTTAGATTGTAGTGGAAACAGTATGTCTGAAACTACTTTCTGTTGCCCATGAAATTTCGAGAGGGTTTAAAATGCTAAAAGAAATATATTTAATTGAGAACAAATTTTAAGTGCCGTGTTCGACTCCATGTGATGATATTTTGAAGATTTTAAAAGTGAGATTTAAAGATAGAGAGAGCGAGATTAATAATACGAAAAGGATGGGGATGTTTAGAATGCATTTAATTACGGCGTCCTCTGATGAAAGAAAAAGGGATTTTAAAGAATTAAACAAATAGAAGATTCTAACAATTTTAGGAAGTTACCGAAAGCTAACCCGGAAGCACTTCATAGCATTGTTTGAAAGAATTTAATACGATCGAAGTCCTACGGTTAAAATGTGAATTTACACTTAAACCTCACCGTATTTTATCTATTGAATGACTTTAATGTGTCCTAGTCTTTACTAGACTTGGAAGTATTAATAATTATGGCCTAGAGCAGCTGCATGCCTTTTCTTAGAAGATAGAGCTATCGGATCATAAATTGGAAGGTTTTGAAGTAATTCATTGAAATCAGATGAATCCTGAAGAAATAACTTTAACATTGTTTTTTAACGAACTCCAACAGTTGTTCAATTTATAAATCTTTATGTAGGACTTCATTATGGACAAACCAAGTAGCATTGGTGATTTTTTTTAGTTGGATATTTTGAAAGACGTGCAGTAATTTCAGATGTGTAGTTGCTGCAGATTATACTCGTACAGATTAAGCAAACAATATAACTGGCCTCAAGATTGTTGTGTAGGGCAGAATTTTGTGCCAAATTGCCAGCTTACTTTATCACTAGTGATATCACTCATGATACTATGAAGTCATTTTTTTTTTATTTTTATGAAATTCAGATAAACAATTTCTTCACATAATGTTACGACTTCTTGTTAAGATCAGCCATTTATAACTTTCTATTCTTCCTGTTTATGTTCCATTTTGGATTACTTTTTTGTAAGATATTATTTTCACGACTTCACGTTCTGAAGTGTTAGTCAATAATTAATAATAATTTGTCAGTAATTTGGACAACAAAAGAGGAAGATGTTGCAAAAGATACTCTAATTGTAGAGATGTGAGAAAATGAGAAAGTGGAAGAAGTACAAAAATAGATTCCAAAAACGCATTCTAATACCTTCTAAGCAACATAGCAATTACTAAGTTATTTCTGGCACCAAGGATCTCGGATTAAGTCTCAGCAAATAAGATCCGTCATGCAAGAGATTAAGAAACAAAAAGCCAATAAAAAGCATCAAAAATTTTCTATAAATATTTCAGATATTCTTTTATTTATTTATTTTTTGAATTTTTTTTGCAACTGGCAATTTTTTACATATTGTAAAAATAGCATACGGGATCATTAATTTATTTTCTCGTATTAATTAGTTTCTCCTTAATTTATCATTATATATATATATATATATATATATATATACACAGTGTATTCAAAAAGTTCTAGGACTGCCGCTAGTAAAACAGTACAGGTAGCGCTATCTCTGCGCAATTCATGGAGCGCGTAGCAACAACCTTCTCCGACGCATGTGCGAAGTTTTATTCCGTTTGGATGAGTTCCAACTTCTCAGCGTTCACTCGAGTGTGGTGTGTCATAGTGGTCGTGTCATCGTTAAAAAATGGAGCAAAGAACGAACATTAAATTTTGTTTTAAATTGGGTAAAACAGCCACAGAAACCTATGAAATGATTAAAACTGTTCATGGTGACGAGGCTATGAGTCGTTCGCGTGTGTTTGAGTGGTTTGCAAGGTTTAGAGATGGAAGAGAAGCGACGGACGATGATGCTAGGTGTGGTCGTCCACGTTCGAGTCGGACTGATGAAAATGTCGAGCGAGTGCAAGCGTTGGTGCGCTCAGACCGTCGAATGACGATAGAAATGATTGCGGAATCTTTAAACATGAGTGTAGGGTCTGTTTTTACGATAATGACGGAGGATTTAAAGAAAAAGAAACTCTGTGCGCGCTTTGTGCCACACACTCTGACTACGGAGCAAAAAGAACACCGAATTGCTTCTTCTGAAAATTTGATTGCCGCGGCCGATGAAGACCCTAACTTTTTGAAAACCGTCGTCACCGGAGACGAGTCGTGGTGCCTCGAATATGATCCGGAAACTAAACGCCAAAGTTCGGAGTGGACAAGTCCGGGAAAGGGTCGACTGATGAAAGTTCGTGCGTCAAAATCAAAAAACAAAGACGATGCTGCTCGTGTTTTTCGACAGTCGAGGAATTATTCACCACGAATTCCTTCGACAAGGGTCCACTGTCACTGGTGCCTTTTATAAGGATGTGCTACACCGGCTACTGAAAAGAATGCGGCGTGTGAGACCCGAAATGTTGGACAGTGGAAACTGGTGTCTCTTGCATGACAATGCACCGTCACACAAATCCATCATTGTTCAGCAATTCTTGGCGCGCAGGCAGGTTGTAACCATCGAACACCCCCCATATTCACCTGACCTGTCCCCTCCGGACTATTTTCTGTTTCCAAAGTTGAAATTGAAGATGAAGGGACAGCGGTACGAGTCGGTAGAGGACATCGAAGCGTCAGTGACAAGGGACCTGCAGAGTGTTGCAGTCGAGGCGTTCCAGAAGGCGTTCAAAGATCTTTATACAAGATCCAAACGTTGTATTGAAGTGGGGATTATAGAAGCTTGATATTAAATAAACTTATTTGCTGTATTTACTATTTGTCTGTGTGCATTCTGTCTGGAACTTTTGAATACTGTGTATATACCATGCCCATATATATGCTGGCAGTGAGTCAGAACCATGGCTACAAATCTTGCATCATTTTAAGACACTGGTTAAATCAGTAATTTTAGCTTCTTGATTTTATTTTATGTTATTAAAATGTAAATCTATCAAAATTTCTGATATTCTGCATACTAAAAGTAACAGTTTATATTAACATAGGAGTAATTTAATAAAGAGGTTTTTAGATCGTTAATGATTTATGAGAGTGAAAAATAAAGAAACATTAAATATCAAACAAATACAACAAAAGGCTAAATAACACAATTAAAAGAGTGAAACTTAAGTTGAGAAATTCTTAAGATTATTTTGCATAAAACCATCTGAATATACATCCACATTTCTTATAATATAAATATACACTTCGTTAAAATGAATTTGAAAATATTCAGTAGCTTTAAAACAAACCAAATAAACTTGATAATCTTGTACACAAATTTAATATATCAAAGGGTGTATATATTAGACATATTTTGAATTAGAAACAGAGTGTTTTTGTTTATTCCTTATATTAAATAGATTCTTCACGTAATAGTGTGAAAGTTATTATCTGAAACTGAAATAACTTCAGGCTAAATGCATTACGATAGTAACTCACGGAAGAAACACTTTGGATTATGTTAGAATCCTGCTTAATTTCTGTTTGGAAGATTATCAGGTGACATGTTATTTGTGACACAATCGTAATGCGTTTGTGAGGGACAGGTAAAGGAAATAAAATGGCTTCATACATGTCCTAATTTCAAGTTTGTGGATACCCAGTATATCTACCATTTTACGAAAGCCAACAACAGACAAGGATTATTAATGCACTTAAATTTTGAGTTTAAAATCACCATTTTATTTTACAACTTTATTGAAATGTATAAACTCTTTTGAGATGATATATGTACAGTGATAGGTAACATTGTTTTATTTATCTTGTAATTATTTTCTTTTCTTTTTATTTCACTGTGTTACCATTATAAATAAATTAAAAGCCTTATAAATTCTGAGATTCTTATGATTTAAAATAATTGTATGCACTTTTTAATGCTAATGTGATTTTATTCAAATGTATTGAAAACTTCTTTACAATTTCTCTAGTCTTTTGAAGAAATAAAATGTATTCAATTTCTCAAATAACTACATGTTACTGACATAGTTCTATTATGTATTTTAAATCTTTAGATTTAGCTTATAATCTTCAATTACATGAGATCGTAATTTAACTGATTTCAATTCAATGATAGCCATAATTTTATGAATATACAGATAATGTTTTTCAGAATGGGATTTAATTAGTTTTGTCTTCAAAGCCTTTTATTAATTAATGATACTAGATGTTATGACATTAAAGCGTGCGAAATACTAATGCTTAAAGGATAAATGTTCTAGTTTCTAGTTACTATAGTATACAGATTTACTTAAAGAGCTTGGAGTTCAATTAACCAGTGTTTGGTAAAATTTTGTGGTCTTTCTTACTAATCAGATATCAATTACATTTGCTAAGAACTCTTATTTGAAACTTTAACGTCTTATAGGTCTTCAACTCAATTCAATCGGAAGATGATTTTGCATCAAACATTTCTGCTTGAGGAACTAACTATATTTAGAAGTTAATAAGGTAGTTCCTGGTCCAGAATTATTTAAATGGATTTTGCTGCCACCACACCTGGAAATACTTTAAATTCCTTTCAATATTTTCGATCCTCCCTTTGCAACAATATTTGACTTTTCTTCTTTCCGTTTATCTTACTTTTCTTGTCGATAATTTTAACTATTTTAACATTTGGTTTCAATATGTTAAGATGCTTAACCAATATGTCCTTACAAAATGTTTGCCATGACCTTTACACTAAAACCACCGTTTAAGAGTAAATTATCATATAATCTCTGCCATATGACATTCATCAAATATACTGAATATTTCTTTATCTAGAAGTAGTTTATTAAAATATCAGACAATTAATATGAGAATATAATGTTTACAAAATGCGCTAAAAACTTATCGACACTTTAAAGTTGCTATTAGTATGTATACAAAGCGTATAAAAAGTTTATCGACAGCAGGTATTTCTTTACATATGAGAATCCTCCTTAGATGACATAAATTAAAAATATTTACTTTTGATTTATTTTTAAAGTTCTTTTCTTTAATACACTTGTTTCATAATTTTGTATTAAAACTTATAATGATTTAAAAGTACACAGATCTTACTGAAGAAATTACTGAGTAATATAATAATAACTATATAAACATGGAATGTTTTGGCGTGGATGTGAAGGTATTAATTAGAGATCATTAAAAATTTCATTCATTTTTCCCGATAAGTATTTTCGTTAATTTTGGAATAATATGCACAGAAGGCTCTAGAGATATTTGGGTACAAGTAAAATATTCCATCAGAATTTAATCAAATTTTTGACCTTAAGAGCTTATAAATATATAGGATCTCTTTTTCTTTGGACTTATTTCTGAATCAACTGGTAAACACCTTATGGCTTAGTTAACATAGAAAAACCAATAAACTCGAAAAATTTGAGTGTGTAGATTACCTATGCATAAATATTGTTTGCGTAAATTTGTAGGAAAATATTTTTCAATTTATATTTGTATTTATTATATGTAGTACCATGAAGATCCTCCTCTCCACTTGTGGTTCAACTAACTCAAGGTGGTAAGGCTCAATTCCAGTCAGGTCTTTCGTGGAGGATTTGGTTAAAGCCTTATTTCGCCTAGAGTTTTTCTGATAAGCTTCAATTTATTTTCTTTCCCCGTTCGAATGAAATAAACAAAGTAAAGTCGCCAGCAGGTGAGTTTGTTATCATTTCAGCCACATAAAATGTTGCCAGGCGACAAAAACCACGCTCGTTTGCCTCAGCATACAGCCCTCACTGTCGCTCACTTAAATTCTAACCTACGTCCATGCATTAGGTGGTATAATGCATTTCCGTACTGAAGACTTTTGTACGTTTTATTTGTGCACTTTTTGGAGTTCTTCTTAGGATTTTTCTTGGTTTATCGAATCTTATAACTAGGATATTTTTGATGGGGCCAAAAGTTATGCCTATTTTAGCATTCAACTTTTAAAATGTATTACAATTCAAATTTATAATTTAAAATATAAAGAAACATTTAGTATTAAAGATAAGATTAGTAATAAATGAAAGACAAACTTTTGTGGATTTTATTAAATAAATGTAATTCGTTAAAATATATGCTGTTGATATTTCACTAGGTAAGATATTATCTAAATTAGTGTATTATTAAATCGTTATTAATTATATTACATTAGAGATGTTTTTGCCTTCTTTGATTAAATTCAATGGCTAAACTATACAGATCTACTACAATATTATAGCCCTTGAAGAGTTAGTTGAAAGTTTAATTAAGTTGATATGATTTATAACCCATGTTTAATAATAGTGGTATTTAATGGGATTACAGTTGTGAAGTTTAATAAATCCTAGGTTTTCTAAGATCGATTTTAACATAATTTTATATTACTGTATTTCATATGTTAATTTACTGATAATGCCACTTCCATATAATATATTATTTAGAATAATTTCAAATAGGAAATATAATACCAGACTCCTCATCATTGAAAAAGTTGCTTTTATTTTTGTGTGGTTTATTAGAATCAAGTTTAATAAACATTGGCCATATTTTTATATTACCGATTAATAAAATAACTTTTAAGTAAATAGCTAAGTAAACTAAAAGAGGAAAATATAATGCTAATTAATTTTTCGATATTTGTACTATACCGATGTCGATACTCACATATTCGGATCATCGCACCATTTTTATTCTAGCGAGTATGACATCAAAGGTGTACTAAGTTTTCTGTAAATGCACAGTGGAATACTTAATAAAACTTTAGTTCTTAAGATAACTAAACTGTAGGTGTGTGGCAACACATTATTATATGTGCAATTCAGGACCAAGTAAGGCAGCTTTACCATCGGAAGGACGAATAGAAAAGATTAATGGTTACTGAAATGGCATTGTGACGTTTTATTTTGAGGTGTGGATTATAAGCAATGTTATTACCTTTTTAGTATTACTTTTTGCGAAAGCTGTGGATATGTTTTATCCGGATAAAATGGCCTGGCAGTATAGCTTTGAAGATGTGTATGTTCCGAAAATCTTTAACTGTTGAAGTCAACTGGATTTAAGGGATTCAGCGAAGATAGATATTCTTGCGAAATTTACAGTGTCTTTGCCTTTTCGTAATTCTAAATTCGGTATTTATGAGCTTAAGCCAGTAGTTTCTTGTTTTAAGAGCTATTACTCGTATGATATTTATATTATCCACGAGATGGTGTCTTGATTTTAAAGGCAATTTTGCTACTGTTACTTTCCGTCCTATAGCTAACAATTGAAAGATTCTAAAATGAACGCCACTCCCACTTCCTAAAGATAAAAGGAGATTTTAAAATTTTGAGTTAGAAAATCATGGTTGTCCTGTGCCCAATTGACTGTGGAAGTAGCCTTCCTCTCATTTTTGTAAAATAAAACGCTGATTTATTTTGATTGTATTTCGAGTTTAAGAATAGAGTACAGAAAAGTTTCAAAGCAGAGAAAGAGATGGACATTGAGAAAGAAAGAACTTTATATCTTTCAATATTTAATGTTAATGTTTTAATTAATCCCGTCATGGAACAAACATTTAATCGAGTCAATTTAAATGTCTTATTACGGACTCTGATCCAGTTTGTATTTGTAGATAATCAATAGTACACTCTGTGGGTGGTGGTTAGATGCTCGACGTATGAAGATAACATTATTCATTTTTGATTAGTCTTAAGAGAAGAATGAGTAAATTAAAACTGGTTACTTAGACTACTGTTTACTTGGGGACTGAGTTAAGTGACTAATATGGATCGATACTATGAGTGAATCTGAGATCCTGACTTTCAATTCATACAATAACAATTTCGCCATTTTGCATGTATGTTATTTTGTCCCAGGTGTGACATTTCTGCATGTAAAGTGCCTGGGTTTCTACAATTTTCATGAATGCAGATTATTTCTCAGTTACAAGCCAGTCCATTTCCAGCTTTCTCAGATATGCATTACGCCTTTAGTATTCTGAGAAGCAGGAGGACTGCAAGTAAATTTTCCTATGAAAATTTTCTCTGGAAAAAGGTGACTATGTTTCAGAAATGGTAATTCGTTCAACTTGTAGGTAAACAAACTATTGTGGATATAATTAAAGTATAATTGACTATAAATAAAATTTGGGAGTAATGTGTCTCATGCTTTAATTTCGATCCTTAATAAAGAAGTTATATGCCATATATATATATATATATACTCTCTATATATGAATCAAGGCTGTTAAATATTAACAAACGCTGAGGCTGTTATTTTCTTTTGTTCTCATAATTTACATATTAACTTATTATCTGCACAATACACATTTCGGCTCTATCTTACAATTTCAACCTGAATCTTCATTGTTTGAAACAGTGCTGGAAGTCGTCTGTCATCCCTTCGAAACATGTGTTTCTTGTACAACACAATGAACTCAATTCTTGTTGCCTTTTAATGAAGAGATTTCAGGAAGAAGATAGAAGTCGCATGGCTCAAGATCCGGCAGTAGAGGATGGTCTAATATGTTTTGGGATGCTAGACAGGATGTTAGAAAATTTTATTGAACCAATGTGGACACCTTGTGTCTTTGAGGAAAAATTAAAAATGGCTATTTCCAGACTGAGGTATCAATTCCCAATCAATCGCAAGATTACTTAACCGACTGTCAAATCGAAACAGATTGCCAATTTTTTCAAAATTGCCGTTTGTTTTGCCCTGGAAAAGCGACTCATACGTGAATAATTTTCAACGTCTTCTCGGCCATCTTGAAAACCCTGAAACCACTCACAAACATTTGCATGCAATAGAAATTCATTGACATATACTTCTGTTAATAAATTATAGTTTTCAGATTCGGATTTCCTAAGTTTAAAGGGAAATTTCACAATAATTAATTGCACACTTAACCTTTTTTCCGCGAAACAAAAAAAAAAAAAAAAAAAAAAAAAAACTCTAATGTGAACGAAGGCTACGACTATACGGATTTGTTTTCAGAAACGACTGGTACTGCATTCGAAAGAGACGGCTTCACGCTAAATAGCTGTCGGTTGCTGGCGTTTGGTGTGTACGAACCTCATCTGTAGCAGCTCAATCTCGGTATTTAATAGCTACACCCCTTCTATGAGATTAATTGAGAAAAGGATTATATAACAAATCATTTTATTATGCGTTAAATAAGTTTTACTTTTGCAAATAAAAAATGGATTAATTTACATTTTCATTTCCTAAAGCTATATAAGATATTTAAAAACCACTGTTATGAAATCGTAGGTATAGTAATACATATTCTAATCATATGCCACTTGCTTCAAAACAACTGGATAAGAAATGGAATTGTAACACCTACAACTCCTAATTTAAATCTACGGACATCATAAAGCTTAATTGAATAACCATTAAGTTCAAAATTTTTCAATTGAAGAGATGTAAGTAAAAGATAAACACAGTTATTTATTTAAAGACCTCTCTTTTTCGATTAAGTCTTTCTTTTAATTCTAAATTACATCTATCTGCTTATAATTATCATCTATCACCTATTCTTTTCCATTATAATTGGTTTACCTTCTGTCCTCAGTTAAATTCATTACATTTCTTACCTTCATCTAATTTGCCTAGATCAGGCCTTATTAGGTTGGAAAAGAGTTGTAATTGTATACAATTCAAATTACAAAATGTTCCCAAGGCTAGCGAAGAGAAACGCATGTAGCACAACGTCATAGACTGTTTCTGACCATAATTTGATTTTTAGGCAAATTGTGTCCAATGTGTACTCCTAATTCTCAAATGTGGGATCTGATGTGAATATTTTTAGCAATCATGAATTAGTACCGATGAGTTCTGAAATTTAAAGACAATTTCCTTTTTCAGATAGATATTCTGAAAAAAAAAAACTTTATTCGGCAAATTTGAAAAAAAAATTATGTTACTTTTAGCATACCAAACAATTACATTAACTAGATTTTTAGACTAGTACGGTACGGTGGAGGACATAAAGGTTGAAGATGTAGCCTTTAGCATAACTAAATCAACAAAATCAATCGTAACGTATCACGTATTATTCTATCAAAAATTTAAAAAAAAATAATTTAAAAACAGGAAAATAATATAACAGACAACTCTGCTTTCTCGCAGCTGCTTAGTTTAATAGAATGAGTTACGGCGATGGGTTCAGTTACTATTGTTTTCTTAAGTCTGGAGCATTTTTGTTTGTTATAGCTTATGAAAAGTTATATCCATTGAAAGAATTAAAATCATTGCAGCCAAAACATAATTATACCTTCGTGCATATTTAAAAAATTTAATAAGTCAACGTTTCCCATATCTTTAGATTTCTTTTGTCTTAAATGTATAATTATTTCGATACTAAGCTAAAGTCTGCGATCCAAAGAGAATTATTGAAAATGAAATTATGCACGACATTATCAAAATCACAAGACAAACTATTTTAAATTAATCATCATAATTTTCTTGGCTGTTTTTGTATTACAGTAGCTCCTTCTCACATACATTTTGTACTTTTGGGAGTAAAAATCAACAAAATATTGAAGCTTAAACCCTGACCATTTTTGCGGATATACTTAAATAACTTCCTTTAATAAAAGTAGAAAAAAAAAAGATGAAAACATGAAAAATAAAAACGCTACTTTTTTTTCTATTTTTGTGTAAACTAATATTTTTGAGATATAGTGCGCAGGCAAAACTGTTTGATGATTCCAGTTACATAAATATTTTAATATGTTTCAATACATATGCACTGCAGACAGCATACAATAAAATAAATTTACCAAATGGCTTAAATTTACCATAAACTTAAAGTTGCGAGAAAGAAAGTATTGAAATATTTTTTTCATTATTCCTGTAATATATTTGTTTCATAACTTATCTTGCAACCTTTGAAATATGGAATAAACATAAAAAGGAACCAAAGTGTTTCGAATTTTTCCAAAATGTCTAAAATAAGTTTTCTCCACAAATGCAGATTTCGAAGAACAAAGCTTTGCGCACAACCGTAATACAGGTATAAAATCTCGTTATATTGAAAAAGCAACTTTATCGGGGAAGTAAAACTTATGTATGCCTACGAAGCGTTTTCGATCAACGTCATGGTATTTTGTCTGGGATATTGCCCAGTTTCATTTCTTATCAAATTCTTTTTCGATTCCGCTTTCGGAAAATATTTCTTCTATCGGAAAACGAATGAAACGGAGAAAAAAAGTTAAAAAGAAGACAAATCAGGATTTAAAATGATATTGAGACGTGATCTCCTAGTTACACAACCAGAAATCAAATCGAAATAGAAGAAAAGAGTAAAAAGAGACAAAAAAGACGGACATCTTTTCTTTATGACCAGGGGAAAGATTTTATGTCTGCAGAAAACATTGTAAAGTAATGGGTCGTTGTCTGAACCTCTTTCGAAAGCTAGAAAATATTTTCATGTTCAATATCTTCTTTGAAAAGCTAGACAAATATAAACAAGACAAAAACATTTTAAATAATAACAGAATCTTGATACCAAGATTCAACAAATTCTTTTCAAGCGTTGGCACAGATGTCTATTGCAAATATAAAGCATAAGTTTAGAAAGTGACTTTTTATATTCTTTGGTTGGTATTACAATTTCCAAGCGATTATTAACGCTGGCGCAAGTGTTTTCATGGTTTATGCTCTGCAATAAAGTACACCCATTTCAGATATCTTCCATTCTGAGGATAATAAATCCTACGTCAGATTACTGAACAGTTTGTTTGGTGAAGGGATGTCTCAATGGAGAATGTCCAGACGGAAAGGAGTTACTTTTATGACATACTAAAGAATATTTGGAGATGTACCATTTAGAGAATTTGATTTTTGTGATGGTTCGGTATGATCCTCTTATTCGTCGGTTAAGGATTCTGGATCTTCATAAAAGCAGTAATCAAGGCAATATATATACATAAAAGTACTTTAAATCTGTTCCAAAAGAAGTCTAGATTAATTTAAATTCTACCAACGCAGCATATGGTAATGATATGGTGACAAAGTTAATGAAATATGAATTGATAATTTATAATATTACAGTACGAATTATTAAATTAATATGATTATTTAAATTAACAAATTTCTTTTATTAATTTGAAAATGAACTTTCTTAGTTTGATTATCAAGGTATAAAGTATCAAAATTAACAGTAGACAGAAACAGAAAACTAGCTCGGAACATATGATTTCTTCTAAAACAATATATGATCATTTGTGATATTTTAAAACCGTTTTGAAAACTTAAACTTTATGCATAATATTCTTCTTAATTTTTTTTATCAAATCCAGAAGAAGGACAAAATTGTGTTTCTTTATAATTTTAACTATATGTTGGAATTTTATTTTTATAGCATTTTATCATTCTTGGAAAAAATTATCAAACGATTTTTTTCAGTAGAATATTAAGTAAATAATATAATATAAATGCTTTTGCAAATCATTTGAAAAACGCAATCCTTTCACTCAGAATGTGTTCAAAGGATATTTTATTAAAATATTCATTCATTCTTTATTAAAGTATTATCTCTAATTGTATAATGCTTTGTAATTAAAGTATTCATTTATTCTTAGTTAAAGTATTATTTCTCAGTGTAAGATGGCCCTCTGGGTCTTACCTTCTATCAATAAATTTTCCAAGACCCTTTTTTTTCCTTTTGAATTTACTGTCTTTAGTAAACACAGATGACTCACGCCATAGCAATTCCTTTCTATACACAACCCTCCCTCTTGTCATAAATTTCTTCCATCTAGATCACCTTTCTCTTTTTTGGCGCATTTTAGTCATCTTTGTTTCTTCCGCCATTAAAATTCACACTCACATACATAGTGTTAGGTATATTTGTGTAGAACAAACCCTTTTTAAGATTCTTATTTTAATTAAACTATAAGAACACAGATATAAATTTTATGTGTGTTTTAATATTTCTTAATATAAAGTCGCTATTCTTATAATTTTTAGATCATGCTGTGCGAAATTTATCTACAGAAACATTTTAAATCATTAATAAGCAAAATTGAATTAAATTTATGCTATTGGTTTTTATCTTCATTTATGTCTGTAACACTTATTAGAATGGAGTCTAAAAATGCTTATTATCGAAAAAAGAAATCATACATAAACAATGATAATGGTAATGGTCTATGATGAGCATGATAACCTTTTTGATGTTTAATGTAAATTTCTTGTAATGTTTACCTACTGATCAGTATTGTAATTTGTAGCAGCAGAACCTATTGAAACGAATTAATTATAGATAAATTTACATTTATTTATTTTTTTAGTTAAAAGCTCTAAAATCAATAAATTTCATTAGTGAGAAATTCTATTTGTCTTACTAGAGAAACCTCATTTATGTAGTGAGATAACAACTTGAATTTCTCACCTGTTACTTTCAAAGGACTTTTATGAATGTGAAATCTATTTTCAGTGGTTCAATGACATTACTAAAAATAAATATTTTAAATTTATTTTTCAATCGAAGCAAATTTATAATTAAATTTTAATACAGAAAATAAGACTCTTAATATGTTTGTACAACTTTTTTTCAAATAAAAAACGCATGAAACATTGCAATTATATTATAATTTGTAAGCACCTTTCAGAGTATTTAATTTCTATACATACACATAAGTTCAAAATTACCTAGACATCTCTTGTTGTAGTCGATTTTGCCACTAACGACGAGTTTCTAGTTCCCAGATAAGAGTAAAAAGATGTCAGGATGGTCTCAACCGATTTACAACTAGAAGAGTCATTGGAAAATCACATGGATTAGAGGTATGTTGAAGATGGAAAAGTAATAGACTTCCCGTTGTGGAAAGTCCGTTTACTAAATTTTGGCGATGTTAGGTATTCCGCTTCTACTGTACTCGATGTTATCGTGAAGTGGAAACAGTTTCACCATGATCTGACATACATTCTGTCTAATATGCAGGGTCCACCCAGCATTGGGACGATTTGTAGAAGTCAACACAAAGATGTTCCAAAAACTTGGTTATTCCGATATGCCCCCAAATCACAGCATCAGCACAATTACAGTTCGTACGAATATCGAACTCTTACTTTCAGGGTATCACTGCTGTTTATAAATCAGACATTTTAAGCAAAACATACTATAAATTTTCGCTCTGGTGGATTTTGAGCAGAAAAATGAATTACAAACTAAAAATAGATAAGAAACAAAACAAATGTTTATCGAAATTCACCTTAATATCATAAAAGTTATATATTAAAAATGCTGGTTGATATTGTTTTGTATCAAAATACATGGATTGCTTAAGAACTTACTGATAAAAAAGATATTTGGCAGCCCATTCTTACTAATAATTATTCAACTGCAGTTATATGCTAATCAAACCCATGTGTTTTTCGCTAAAAAGATCTGTAGCTTAATGCATAACAAATGAAATGAAATGAAAATAGCACAATTTCGGACTCTTAAAATCTATATTTCTCAATAATAATAATAATAATAATAATAATAGTAATAATAATAAATAAAAAAACAAATTATATGAAAATGTTCGTCTTACTCCTAGTCAAGTGACAAGTTTAAATTACAGCATTACATCGTTCAAAGTATGTAAAATTGTTTTTTTTAATACATACAATACAATTATCATCATAATTTACATATACTATTCAAACTCAGGTTCTTCCAAATAAAAGTATTTTCGACAAACAAAAATCTTCAATAAACTGTGCAGAAATTTTTTTTTTCGGATTTCTACTTTTTGACATGAATTTATATTAAGCTGCAAATAAGCTTTTGCAAATACTGCAAAGCTTTCATATTAGTAATCAAAATTTCTGTGCTAACTTAATTATTAAAAATCAAGTTTGTAAAACTAAATTTATGTCACATTTTTCTATAATTCATAACATAATTTTAATTTACAATAATGTCAGAGGTTGCTCAGTGATTGAGAATGCAAACGTCGTGGATAGAAACTGGATTTGCTTCGCTTTCAAATGGAATCGTAATTTTGAACCTTGATTCTATCAAATACCAATAATCAGATTAAGGAGAATTGGTGACCTTTTATTTAAAATGAGCTTCAAAAATCTCAGATGTGTTATTGAAGTTGAGAAAGAGAGAAAGATTCTCTCTAAAGCATATCGATTAGTCAGTTTTACGTATTACGAGACCAATCACTCATAGCCTTTATTTTCCTCTAGTACAACTAACTGAAACCTACCAAGTAAATTAGTAACATTTGATATTCACGAAACTTCCCTTAACTAGCATCTAGGGTTTCTTTCTGACTTTATATATATAAATTCTCTCCTTCTTTCCAACAAAATGAAACATGTTTATGCAAATTAAGTTAACTTTAGAAGTGAAGTGAATCGATTAATAAAGTAGTATAAAAGCGACAGAGCATTGAATTTGAAAAGGCTAAATGTCACGATAAAGAGAAACAGTGGTTCTGTGAAGTGCGCTGAAGTTTTCTTGTGTATCTGTGTGATTTGTAGAGAGTTGATTTCTGATAGATTGAATATTTGGTGGATTTACTCGCACCATATTCCGACAAGAGTATTATTTGCCGTAATATAAGAGTTATTAGTAATCGCGGGAAAGGACTTGAAACCGGTTGATATCCTCCTCATTTGAAAGTTAATAAATTCTGTTTTGAAAATAATTGACAATTTTTTTTTACTTTATCTGTGCGTGAACTTAAGTTGAAATTTAAATTTAGTATTCGAGTGACATTTAAAAGGACAGACGAGACGTATAATAGGATTACGTCACGAGTTAATTGGAAAAAAAAAAAGTTCATTCTACGGGCACAATCATTCTATGTAAAGTTAATTCATTTCTCGTAGAATTATAGTTCCTTAACGTACAATTGACGATAGCTGAAATGATGTTTAGATAACAAAATATAGTAATTTAACCAGGTCTCCACTTTCACGAATCACACTACATATAGACTTCAATGTACAGTAGAGAAAATATTCCTTCTGACGGCCTTTGATGGAATCGAATATCTGGGGCTAATGAATATTGATGTTATGAACCTCTTTTATTAATGAATTCAAATTGTTAATGTAATTTCCATAATGACAAATCTGTTTTGAGAATCTTATGAAACCAACTTATCCTTCATTTATGAAACAATAATTGTCTATGGGAGTAGTTTCAAGTATCTTTGCTGTTAAAAGTTATGCTGAGGAATAATCATAGACTTTGCATATTTTGTTTAATTGATTTCAGATATAGCTTAGTTCGAAAGTTTGGAGAGTAAGGTGTATAATTTGAAATCAGAAAGTCTGCGCATAGAAATTTGTGTCATTCACATGTGATATAATGAAGCAAATTCAATCCTAAACAAATGAACGATTATCTTGAAAGATAAGAAATCAGTGAGAATTAATACAGTGAGGAACTGTCATTTTCATTCAGGATAACTCTAGATCAGATAACCAAGCGTTAATGAATGTTCATTAATCTGTGGACTTGACAATGTGATACATTGATTCATACCAAACCGTATTTTAAATAAAGTTAAATCTCGTATTAATTTCCCTTTATCTTTGTTTACGTTTATTTTGAATGCTATATTTACACTTGTTATTCATATAATTCATGCCGCCAAGGTAGCCTAGTGGTCATGGCTCGTGGCTGGCAGTTCTCGAAGAGTTATGGGTTCGATTCTTGATACCAATAAATACCTACCATGTAGCTGAGGCTGATGCACGTTAACTATGACGAGGCTGAAAGAACTCCCGATAGCGTGGTGTGGAAATTAGGGGAAGGAACTGCTAGCTCATGTGTCGTCTTTTCTGCATTTGACAGAGGCTCAGAATTACTAGGTCGTCGCCAATAGCCCTTGTACCTTGTGTTGCTTCTAGTGCGACGTTAATAAACAACCAATATATATATATATCACTAACGATTTTTGGAAAAATATTTTTTTATTGAATACTTGATGATTTTCAGAAAATGGAAGTATGTGTCAGGAGTTAATAAAAAAAAGGAATAGTAATTGAAATAAAAGTATTCATTCAATCAATGAATCCCTTTCTACACGTATTAAGAAGAAACAAATTGCAGTTTAATTTACCCTTTATTTGATGTATCCTATTTATACATAAATATTGCAATACTGTTTTGGAATTCATTTTTATCTTAAAGAGTCTTCAGACTGTACATTTATTTTTTCAATAACAATCATAAGATCTGCTCCCAAATATGGAAGAAAATTAATTTCCGTCAGCATCAAATTTTTTTCTAAAGACTATAATTTCCGTTCACTTGCTATGATTTAAGAAAAACTATTAATCCAATATCAGACACTAATAGCAGCTCTTATTTCTATGTTCGTTCCAATGACAGTTCCGTTGCAGGTTTCTTCTCAGTATCTTATTAAAGTCAAATAAATTGGAAATGAATCTGAAGCAATTGATTGGAATGTGAGTTACTGTAGTGAAACATAAAAGTATTGTTAAAAATAGAACTAGGTTGTGGAAAAGGATATTTGAAAATATTTCAAATTATTAATTGGTAAATAATTTCGGTTGCGTTGTAATTTTTCCTCAAAATTTCTTTTCATTATAAAAAACGACATTATACCTATAAGTAATTATGAAATTTAATTCATATTAGTGTCTGATATTGGATTAATAATTTTTCCTAAATTTAACGAACATTATTAGTGATTTAAATAACAAATTTGAAATAAATTACTTCATCCGAGCTTTGTCCACCTGTCCTTTTTTCGTTCATAAAATTTTATTAGCAATGATATATTATTAACGTGCATATAATAGAAAAGTTATTTCATAGATTAAAATAAGAGAGAAATTCTAAAAAAATAACTAATTCTGTATATAAAGTAAATTAACTAAAATATTGATAAGTTCTGATACCTTTGAAATAAATGCTCATGACACATGACGAATAAATTTATTCTGACAATATTTGAAACATGACTTCGCATACACCATTTAAAAGATTGAACTATTTTCATTAGGACAAGTGCATGTAATCCTTACTTATAAAAAGCCATTGATGTCAAGTAAATTGAAAGATAAAATTTCGGTAAATGTTTTTCTTCATTGAAAAATATTATATATACATTTTTATGCTGAGTAAAATAAATTTTAGATAGCTCATTAAAAATCATTTTGAATTGATTAATGATAATTCAGAATTATCTGTTAAAAGTGCAAATTAATAAAACATTCTTAAAGAATTATCCTGGAATTTTTACACACACACATATACATACATACATACTTACATACATACATACATACATACATACATACATACATACCTGTATATATATATATATATATATATATATATATATATATATATATATAATTAAATTTCATCAATACAATATTTAAAAACTATTGACAAGGTGATTGATTCCCAAACAATGTTTTGATTTTACTTATTATATTTTCAATTCGATACTCCCGAGTTAGCGCAGATGCCGAATGAAAGTCGAAACAGAATGATAATGTCGTTAACTGGGAGGAAAAGTTATTGTTTCATATGACTATAATTATATAAATTCAAAATTAAGAAGATTTATTAGTTCTTCAATAACTGTTTTGTTTTCGTAATTTAATTTTTGCTAAGTTATCTTTTTCCACATTATTATTGTTTTAGAAGAAATAATATCGAAAATATATCTTAATGTATTGATTAAGATCGTTTTAGTTCAAACTTTTCAAACACGTTTATTCATAATGTGAAATGCGTTTATATAATTCGAATCAAGTACATTACAGTTGCTTTTTTATATTTGGAAATTTAAATTTTTTTTTAGATGTATAATAATTAAATATTTTTATGTTTTGAAACGTATAAAAACTGGTTTTATAAGTCAAAACATGCATGATACATAAGACTAGCGAAATAATTTTAGAATAATAATAAAATTAGTAATTTTCAAATTCAGCAATGTCATCAAATTATCAAACACATTAGGGTAACCTGTGATGATTGTAGTAGCCTATTATGTTTGAATTCATTAAAAGGGTAGGATGGGGCAATGTCTGTCACCCTTATGTTGAATTCACAGTTTAGTCAACATTAACAAGCAAATGAACCCGATAATAAGAGAAATGATAAAATTAAAGATGACAACAAAAGTTCATATGATCTTTTCAATGTATTTAAAACGATAATTAATATTGAAACAAGCGTCTAAAAAAATTTCCGGTTTGGTGAATAACATTGCTGGTAATTAAATGGGCTCGTTTCTATAATACAGATATAAATTATATGAAATTTAAAAATTAGAATAAATCACGATTGATATTTTTGGATGTATGTAGGCCTTTCTGCAACAGTTAAGTTTAGGAAGACATTACTTTTAAGAAAAAAATATTAAGTTTTATTTAGAACTGGGCAATTTTCAAGATTTCAATAAATAATTTAGAAATTGTGAGTTTGCATCCGAAGAAAAATTAATTTAGTCTTATTTTCAATGGCAACTAATTCAATTTATCTCTTATCTCCTTCCTTAACTGCATTCTATAAGTCTATTATGTCTGTAATATATTTGTGTGTAAGCCATCAAAATCATTAAATGCTATCGTCCTGCGAGAAGTTAAATGAAAACAAATCAATTCTAACATGGTTTAAGAAAGCAAAATGTATTAAATTGTATTTTCGTTTGTAAGGTGATTCAGAAATCATGATACAAACTTCATGGAAGTGGATCCAAAAAATATGTTCTATGAGGATACACACATCCAGAAAATATGTACACAATCCAGAAAATATGTACACAATCCAGAAAATATGTTCTATGAGGATATAAGAGCCCAGTTGAAAAGTGCAGACATATCATAAGAAAAAGACACGAAAAGATACACATTATTCACTTACATCTTTGTTGACGAAAGCTTCTTTTCTGAAATTCTTATGATAATTGTTCAAAATTCTATTCATTAATATATGTCAAACATCGTCTATGAAGAGTGTAAAGTACATTTATGGAGATATCAGGTATTTTTCGCTTATATGTAACCTCAACTGATATTCGAACAATGAGACCCTCAACAGAAACAAACGAATCCTCAACTAATTATATATTTCTTTGCATATATACTAAGTGTAGCAATATTATTGTAAATGTTGCTATAATCAAGATTTGTAAGCTATTCTCGAAGTAAACTATTTATGCTCCCTTTCAAGTCCATTTCTTATATTTGTATTCAACATATTACTTTATGATCCTGTATTTTTATGAAGAAAAAAAAGTTTGTAAAGTTGTTGTACCCATTTCAAATTTTATCCCGTCAGTTTTGAATAATCTAGTATATAGAATGTTCTAATGAAATTTTATAGATTTTTTTTTGCATAATGTTAACTATGCTAAGAAAGGAATATATATATATATATGCCTATCTCAGAGACATGAAATTCAGAAGAGAGAGACAACATTTTGCACTTAAACGATGATGAAAGCGTAGATGCACAGAAATGAATACAATGAATATACTAAGGAATCAAAGAAAAAAAAAGGCTTTATTGAGCGGATAGTATCTTTACACTTGATCGTCTGTCCAAGAGGAAGAACAATAAGTCTATGCTCCTTAGTAGAGGATATACCCTCCCCCTACTGCAATGGTTGCTTCGCAGCGTCTCTCTATTCTCAGCACCAAATTGTCTAACAGTTCTTGAGGTAAGAGTGCCCATTGTTCAATCAGCATCTGTTTCAGTTATTGAGTGTTCTTTAGAGGATGTAATCATACCATAAGGTGTCTCCCCAAAGCATCCCACCCATATATGATGGGATTTAAATTAGGGGAGAACGCTGGCTATTCCTTTCGAGTGATATCTTCCCTTTCCAGTGGCTGCTGAACATCAGCAGTCCGGTGTGGCAGTGCCATGTTATCCATAAAAACGAAGTTTGGTATAACACCTGGAACAGACGCACAATTGGAAGGATCACATCCTTAAAATAGTGATCTCTGGTTATAGAACCTCTGTTGAAAACATGGAGCTCAGTCCGCCCATTCAGCCTTCCCAGACGGCAACTACAGGACCATCGTAACGGTCTCTTTCCTTAATGTTTCTCGGATGAAACCATGTTTCGATCTCTCTTCAAATCAACTGGTGTTGAGAATTGCTTGTAGCACTGAAAAGAATTTTATCCGTAAGGAGGGCACGACTCCATCGATGAGATGTCCAGTTTTTCTGCTCTTTACACCATTCTAAACGGCGGCGCAGATGGCCAACTTTCAAAGGGATGCAGCGTTCAGGATGGCGGGCAAATAGGCCATCTTTGTGAAGGCGTCTGGCCACAGTAAACCGCGACACTTGTTTCCTTGTTACTGTACACAGTTGCTGAACAATGGTGCTTGCTGACCGGTATCGGGCACTTTTTGCCTGCAGGATGATATATCGGTCATCCAGTGCAGTTGTTTTTCCTAGGGTAGCCACCATCAACCTTTTTAACAGCTGTATCAATCTTTCTGATAGCTGTGTAAACCTTTCTAAAATTTCAAGGCTATCTGCTTAAAATTTATATTTTTGCTCATGTTTTGTACATCAGTACACACACACAAACACGCGCACACGCACACATTATATATGTATATCTCCACGTATCATTTTATTCGTGCACATTGTAAAAATTTAATAATAGTGTTCAATATGGTAGCTTTCTTTCTTTCATGCCTTCTTTTCAATATTGCTATACTAATTTTTCTCTTTATTTATTTGATCAAACACTTATATTTATTAGCATGTAATTAGTATTCTTAAGGTAAAACAAATTTAATAAATATTTTCATGAAAAGTTTTGCAAATAATAGATTTAACTGCCAAAGGTAATTACTTTTTCAAAATGATTATTCAGTTATTCAATTAAATATTAGAGTTAAAGCAAGGGATCAAGTATTGAAGTGAATAATAATATTCTTCTCAGGTATTAAAATTAAAGCAAACGATGAAATATTAAATTTAATGTATTTTAAGGTAAATGTCATTAATACTACCATAAAGGGAATTTATTTTTATATGTTTGATTTCAATCTCCAGAAAAAAAAATTATTATGGTATATTTTTCTAAATATGTAGTGAGTTCATCTTAGAAAGAAAAAAATGTATAATAATATTAACTATTACTTTCATTAAGGGCAAGTACCTTATCATTAGCTGACATTTTATCAATCTTAGTAATTGCCTAATATTATTGAAACTTTATTTTCTTAATTAAGTTACTCCAAAATGATATCATGCATTTCTTAAAAAAATTAGCAAATTATGTTCTACCCCAATCTATATTATGATTTTAAATTTTCAAGGAAGAGGCCGAGTTATTATTAAAAAGATTTCAAGCTAAAGAAGGCTTCACAGACATTGACTATTGATTTCAAAACTGATGTCCTTTATCATACACTGTAACTGTTTGAAGATTGTAAAACAAAAATTTGAACTATGGTGATTTATTTAAGTTGAAGCTTAAGTATATGAAAGCCATGTAAAGAATGGTGTCTGGGAAATATTGATTAGTATTGGCTAAAACTGTAAATTTAATGAAAAGTCCTAGAGTGCATGATAAATTAGACATTCTTACAGAGAGAGATAAAAGGAGGGACAATTTTAGTAAATGACTATAAAAAAGTACACTATAACTAAAATTAAAGTTTTGGACATAGTTAATAATGTATTTAACAAAAGAAAGTTTTTATAAGAAAAATTTATTTTTTTGTACTTCTTTTGTTGATTTCCAGACGTAGTACACTTGTACTTATTTAAATCCCTTTTCAATATTAACTCAAATAGCATAAATTGTGATGTAGAAATTCTAAAGTTTTCCTACAACCGTTATATTATCAAAAGAATTTAATTCTGAAAGAAAAGTTTCCTTAAAATTCATCTTTTACATCTTATGCTCCTTGACCAACATTTTAAATAATATAAATAACTTTGGATGACTTACGTATGCAAACGTACTTTGAATTTAGCGACAAATTTTAGGGATTCCCATTAGCTCTGTAAGAACTTTTTTTAATATTGCTTGCATTAGACGTGAAATAATATAACTATTACACGTTATTGTGTAGGTATCAAAATGGATTAGAATTAATTATACAAGTTGAAAGCCATCGTCTCTGTCATATCAAAAGGAAGAAAAATTTCAACCTATGGAGAAAACTGTGAATGAATTGTTCAACTTATTTTTGAAAATCGCTGCCTTGTGAAGGTTCCCTGGCCTCTAATAATTTATTTCCCTTTTCTGTATCCGGTGCTTAATTGAACGTCCCCTGGATCTGATAAGAGATCGGAGAAGGAAAGTGAATTTATAAACATTTCATGACAATTAACAATTCAAATTTTCTGCATTTGAGATATAAACGATATTTTTCCTCTTCCGAAAAGATTGTTATCTTACATTTAACTTCAAAGTATGTGGATTAAAATATTTAACTTTAGTGTAGAAACTATAACTAATTTATTCAGTGGAAGTATATATGTTCTGACAAACGTTAATTTTAAAGAGACGACGAGAATATTATCATTCAATAATTGAAATAAATAAGAGAAAAAATTGGGTTCTTATTATTCCCTTACATTTTGAATGTATTCTTCGTAAAAACATACTATTCTCTATTTATTTTCAATCTAAATATTCAAAGTTAAAAAAAATATCGATAAAATAAGTTAAATAAAAATTCTTATAAGTTTTATAGTTTGAATGGTGTTATGGAAAATACATGTTGAATGTTCTTTATATTGTAATTACATTTATGAAAATGTTGCATAAAATGTTTACTAGTTTAATTATAAATTCAGAGAAACATTTTTTTTTAATTTATAGGATAACATAAAATAAATTTAAAAACTTATATTAAATAATCAATATTGTAAAATTGCTACTAAAATAATGGAAATAAATTTTATCAAGATTAAACGAGTAAGACTTATATTTATGCACTCGGGGACAAATACTAGTTTCGAGAATATACAGGGAAATGTATACTAATTCAGATTGAATAATTTTCCCCAGATTTAATAAATAATTTAAATAAATCATTTATTATTAATCTCATTAAGTATCCATCAATAATATTTCTCCCTGATGAACGATTAGGCATTTATAATGAATTTAATGCTATGATTGAATAGGCCTTTGCGGCAACCACTCACAAACAAGTTTCGTTTATGGCACCCTTCCCGTTCCGACAAAGAAGCAGGTTAAAACTCGGGTGAGCCTTTTTGAGAAAGGTCACACGATATTTCTGCGAGCACACAAACACGCACACAAACTTCGAGATTAAGATCAAGACATGATATTACAAATGTCGGAATTCCAGGTACTAAAAATGCATTCATACCAGCTTTCTCATCAATTTCGGTGTTATTTCCATTTCCAAATGGAGAGTTCAGGAACTAATAGCCGAAATATTATTTCCGCTGTAGCCAGTCAATAGAAAATATTGTGTTGAATGATCTTGAAGATACGTGGCCGCATTTATTCCACGTGGAAATTTCGGGGTTGTAGCAATAGAGATCCTATAATTTTTAGCGAGAATGGATGTCTTCATGAATATGTTAAACATAATAAATAATTTATCTAGGTACACCTTTTCAATAATTTTCCATTGTGTTATTAATGTAGCAAGTACCGACCTTTTATTTGGAAATATTATCCAATTTACATAAGAAATTATTTGGGATATAAATTATTTCAAATGGCAATACAGTAATTATTTATTTAATATACCACAACATCCTGAACTTTTTTCAAATAGCGGAATACCAAAGTTCTCTTCAATTTTGCTGCTAATAGTTAACACCGTTTTTTCTCCACTAATGCAGTTATGTTACTCTTGATGATGTTATTGAATTTTCGCCAGTGAACGTCAATATTATTATTTAAAATCCTTAATGTTGAAGCGGTGAAAATTTAAAGACGCGTAGAAAGAGCATATTTTTTTCTAATGAATAACTTTCCTCCTGCTGTGTTTTAACTCCAGTGTTTTCTCCCACCTGTAGAAAGCTCCTTGTAAAGGGCGAGTATAAGATATTATTTGCACAAAACCTCAAAGGGCGAGTAACACTCCACAGTAAGGCAGATCTCTGTGAGAATCGAGGTGACGTGCTAAACGTAAACTGTGCTAATCACCAAAGTAACGTGATAAGGATATAAAATGATACAAAAGGATGTTCCTATTGTTGCATAACCAAGTCTGTTCTTTTCCAAATTTTGAAAACAAAAGTTAGTTAAGAGGTAAATGAATGAAAGTTATCATTAAAAGTAAAAAGAAAGTTAAATAATTTTTTTAACAAGTGAAATTGATTATTATTGTTAGCTTATAAGTACTAAAATCATTTGTTTATCATTTTATCACAAATTAAGTAATTTATAAATTGAATACAAGCAAAAGAAATTATTAGGGGGAAAATATATTTTTGCCATAATAGGATATTACATCAACTTCAGCTTTACACACAGGCATATTTCAAATCGTAAATTATTTAGAGAAAATGTAATATGAGCATTAACTAAATATTTTTTGTTAACTACCTTATGTACTAATTTCCCAAATTTTTAATAGTCAGTGCATTACTGAACTATGAAGAATGCTATTCTTTATTGAATAAAATGTTATAACTAAGAAGAATTACATCTCTGTTGATTTAGCAATGACTTGAAGTAACACTACATACTAAGAGAATCAGTAATAATGACGTTTAAATTTGATGTATATTCTTTTTCCTTTCACTTTATTCTCAATAAATTTACTGATGAGGACCGACGTGAAGCATGTACATTGGATATGTAAAAACTTAAATTTATCAAACCTTGAATCTGAAACGGGTGGAAAAAAGAAAATTAAATTAAAACTTTAAGTAAAATATAAGAATGTATTTAATGCAACAAAACATAATTTTGGAATTAGAAAATTGTATCATCGTAATTATTCTAGCAAAATATTTTAATTTGATTTTGATCATGTATATTTGGTGTTTGAATCATGCTAACAATGATTGTTACTCTACGTTTAAATCATACTCAAATCAGCATCAACGTGGAAATGGAATCAACTTGGAAAATAGGAAAGCAACGGCGTCTACAAACACAAATTTTATTTGTTTACCGAATGCACTTCATATATACAGTGAACAAAGGAAATTAATATTCAAACAAGCGGTTGGAAAATTTCATTTTCGGTCAATGGCGCTGCCGTACAGCAATTATCCCCAGTGAATTCTAGAGTGGACGATGTGAATTCCTTAATTAGATGTCATAAGTGCTCCATCGTTGTGATGCTGTAGACAGGAGCAGAGGATCATGCAACAGTTGAATCTAAGCGTAAACGGTTATAAGCTAGATTCGTTTTTATTCCGATATTTTTCTAAATATTCAGTTCTGCCTTTTCCTAACGTCAATTGATAATTTATTCAAGATTTAGATTTAGCTATTATTTTAGGTAATTAAATGATACATTATAAAGCACAAATTCTGTTTATTGTTTATATAACAGTCAGTATGTGGGTTTTTTTAAGGAAAGTTAGTCCATAATTTTAAACTATGCATTATTTCATTGTTTATAATAAAGGGAAAGATTCTTTTACATGTGACATACGTAGATTTTTAGACATAAAGTAACTAAATGCAAAGAGATTCATGTAGCTTTGGAGGAATATTATAGTGATTTAAGAAGTTCTTTATAGAAGATAAGATCAGAATAAATAATAATTGAGGCACTTAATAGAATTATAGCCGAGAAACTTTTGTCAAGTTTATTTGAAATCTTTTCAAATAAGACAGCATATTTATAATAAGGAATGTATGTTAAATACTTCTTTATATATAATGTAATATATAAGTAAGTAATAATAAATATCAACCTTATATATATATATATATATATATATATATATATATATATATATATATATATATATATATATATATATATACATATATATTACTTATTGTTTTCCATGATATTTAATTTAGTTTCATAAATCAACTATTTTCTCAATTTCTTAATAGAAAAAGAAATAATGAATGAAAATTCCTTTTCATCTCAACGAATAACTTAAATTACGTAAAAAAAAAAGTGATAAATAAGTTTATATATAAAATAGTTATAAATTTTATAACAATTATATATATACTTATACTAACTATAGTTATAAATTTTTGCTTAGAGGATTGCCAACCGAAAATTCTTCCAATTTTTAAAGCAGTTTATATTTTCCAGTAAGTTGTGTCTACTACTAACCATTACAGCTTCAATGCAAATTAAACTAAAATGGATTATCGATTTCAAGTTTATGAATGCTATGAAATTGGATTTAGGTTAGGGAAAATATATGATTTTCCAGACTATGAAAATTTATATATATCTCATTTAAATTTAAAAGAAATAATGCAAGCCTATTAAAATAGTGTCTGATAAAGTATTAATATTCATCCTCCATGTTCATTTGCGTTTCACAGAGTATGAGAAGAAATTAAAAATGTCCAAGTTAAAAGCCATAATTAATCTAATAATTTACATGTTTTCAACTTTAAGAATGAAATTTTTTCATTTTAATAGGAGAAAACATATATTTTCATAAAGATTCATGAGGCGAATATTTCCAACGAGATTCTCTGGAAAAATATATTGTCCTATAACATATATTATATCGAATATAGCAATAAAAAATTCTATTTTTACTCTTATTTTCGTAAATTTTTCTATTTTATTATATAAATTTAAAACCTATATTAACAAAAAAAATATCTTTAACAATCGTAAAAAATTACCAGTTTCGCAATATACGAATCAAGTCTTGGGAGTGAGTCCCTAAATTTCCGAATCCTGGTGCTCCAAATAAGTGTATTATTCGCTAAATTGATTCGGTGTTATTTGTTTTTATATTTGTACTGGAGGTTTGGAGTGTAATTTTGAGGAGAATGACATATTAGCTAAGATATTTGCTTTCTCGATTAAGTTTCTAATTTACGTGGCTTATTACCTACAATACTTTGTAATGCTTATCTTTTGAATTCCCCGAATTATTTGTTGGTTAAAATACACAAATGATGAATAATATTAGAAGCATTTTAGAGCAAAAATAATATTTAAAATAAATTGTCACGAATAATTATAAACGAAGATATCATGGATCGGTCTCAAAAATTGATCCTGCGCTATTTATCTGTAGCAAACTAATGCGCTGTTTCTAGAACGAATTGAGTGCAAGTTTACACAGATTAAATAGTAATTCATTCTCATATCAAACTTTGATTTGATACGTATGACCAATTTTTTCTTTAACGAAGCTTTTTGTACATATAATTGAAAATAATTAAGATGTAACAATCTAAATTTGATTTAACTATGAAAACTTTATTAGTTAAGTATAAAATGTTAGAATATCACAAAATAATGCATTGAAACGAAATATTTAATGTAATATATATAGACTATTTGGAATGTATCATATCAGAACAAATCTAAATGACTTAGTATATAGTTTATAGTATTTAAAGGGGGAAAATTCCAAGCAGAAAATATTCTAAAACAAATTTTATAATAATTTTTATTTAGTATAAAATTTCATTTTCTTTTTGAAGACATGGACTTTTAGCTAAAACGTAGAAACAGTTTCTCACTCCAAAGGATATTTGCACTTTCTATTTTCGACTTCTAAGTAAATGTCTAATGGTTCTCATTAAAAATAGAAAGAGGAAAGGGAATTTAAGATCTTTTCGCGCCTTGCAAATACTCTGGTTTATTTCTTCCTGCAACAACAACGAACTCCTACATCTATCTTTTCTATTTTTCTTAAGTATAGTTTCTCTTTAATATCATGAAAACATACTATGGAGGGTATGGAATCAGTATAGAAGCTTAATTTTTCGTATTCGGATAAGTATTTTTATTATAAAAGCAATTTGCTTTTTAGTAGATGAATATCTGTGACACGCATTAAAAGGCAAAATTTGGAATTAAGTTGTTGAGTAATGTCAGAAATTGAGTTTTTGTGGATGACTATGAATATATACTATTTGAAAAAATCTGACGATGGCTTGTTTATACGATGGCTTTTAATTTATAATATAAATTTTCTTAACAGAATGATAACTAACAACGAAATGCTTCCCTAGCTGCTAAAATCTCAACCATTACTATTCTGTTGTAGATGCTACACAAGCATTTTAATATACTACTACTATTACTATGCTGTTAATAAAATAACAATTGAAAAATTTCATGATTACTTTATACAGTCTTAATGAAATTTTCTGAAAAAATGGAACAGTTTATTGTTAATGCACTATTCTCGTCACCCTGCATTCGGCATGATTAATTGGGCGAGACATGTTTAGTATAACTGGATTCAAATGCATGTTATAAATATTTCCTCAAATGACAAACATGAACAAAGGTCGAATCGATGAATATGAAAATAGCTGAATCGATGAATGTATAGCTTTATTATACACTCATGAACAAAAAAATTAGCACGCCAAGAAGGAGTCGTCAAAGTGAAACGAAATTTTATATACGTAATGACTACTTTGATATAAGTAAATGATTTGAAAATCAAAGAAAAATGATCATTTATTTAAGAGGAAAAGGCAAAAGAACAGAGGATTTAATTCCCTGTTGAACCTCCTGTAACGCGAATGAACGATGCGATACGATCGGGCATTGAGGCATATAAGTTCTGTATGATGTTTTGAGACATTTCGTTCCACATTTGCTGTAATCTTGCCTGTAGTTCATTCAAACTCGGGGGATGCCCAACTCACTGTTCCAAATGATTCCAGGTATGCTCGATTGGAGACAAATCTGGGGATCGGGTAGGCCAAAGAAGCGTAGTAGCAGTGCTGAGACAGTCTTGTGACACCCTTGCCGTGTGAGGCCGAGTATTGTCTTGTTGAAAAATGGCTCCTAAGAGCCGTTGCATGAGTGGCAACACATGTGGTTGCAAGATGTCATGGACATACCGCTGGGCTGTCATGGTGCCACAGATCAATACTAGGGGTGACCGTGTGTTGTAAGCAATGGCACCCCATACCATCCCACCAGCTGTGCGAGAAGTATGGAGCTCTAAAGCAAAGGCAGAATTGAGGCGTTAACCATGGGGTCTCCACACACGAACACGATTGTCATGACTGCTGAGATTGAATCTGGATTCGTCGCTAAAGACGACCTTGTTCCATTCCGCTACAGTCCAGTTTCCCAGTGCGCAGCACCATTGCAAACGGAGGCGTTGATGGGTGGGTATCAAGGGCAGCACACATAATGGGCGCCGCGATCCCAAATGTCCTTCAGCCAGGTGCCTTCGTATGGTTCGAGAAGACACAGGGGCCCTTAGTGAAGGTGCTACCTGTGCCTGGAGGGCGGCCGATGAAGAAATTGGTTGTACGCGCGCATTTCTTACGATGTGGCGCTCTTCTTGACGACTGGTCTGTCGAGGGCATCCTGAGCCTGGTCTTCGTGTAAATGACATCTCTCGGATCCACTGGTCCCAACACCTCCTCACAACACAATCAGAGCGGACTAATTGACGAGCTACTCGCTGACCACCCAGCTTCCATCATGCCGATGGTTCTCCCCCTCTCAAACTGCGACAGCTGCTCATATTGTCTTCTAAAACGGCGTAATGGCATGTCTACCTCAGCTCTTCTTTTGTAAACGATTCAGCACACTCAAACAAGCTTTGGGTACCTGTTTTATACTTCACGGAGAACGACGTTAAGCGCCCTATACCGGCTGTACGTATTGCGCAATCACGCTGCATTTTCTAATCGTCTCCCCGACATGTACCTTCATGCCAAATTTCATTACGATCCCGCAATTATTTCTTGGTGTGCTAATTAAATTAAACTTTAGAAAAGCAAAAACTGTGTTATTTTTATTATTAATATCACTAGCCATTTTACGACACATTTTCATTTCATATGATTTATTCAAGAAACTTGATAAAAGAGTTCACAAAATTACTTATACATGACACGAATTGACAAATTCACTATTTGAATGAATTGCTTGAACATTTATTTATTTCTCAGTAATTTTTCTATTCTTTAAGCAATATAAAATTTTTGACTAATATATTAATACCGATTGCACTCGCAATTTATCTTTATGTCTGTAATAATTTAATTCCTATTGATACATAATACTGAATTTGATCTATGGGAAAATTAAAATAAACGGCCATCAGTAAAATCTGTTTCATCATTTAGGAAACTTGTTTTTAAAATATGGGACAACTGGTTATCACCACCAGCCTATTGCTATTCTACCTCTATGAGGACGAACCGGCTATTCTATCACGGCAAGCACGTGTAAACGAAGTGAAACTGAAGTGAACTAAATACAATCTACTACCGCTATTGAAGGTAGCTATAAAAAACAATCGAATGAATGAGAGAGGTACCGCATTCTAATTTCATGGTTCTCTCTTCTGTTTATCCCTAGACTAAATTCTTTTGAATGATTTTAATAAATTATCATTATTGTTGGTATGACTGTGTACAATCTTTCTTCTGTGATATTTCTCTTCTTCTGAGTTGGAGTCAGATCTGATGTCAAGGTATTGCATCATTGATTGCAAACGCTTAAAGTTGCGGCAAATAAAAATAGAATACAATACGATTGATTTTACAAGACTATAGTTAAGGATGAAAAGGTCTGACAGGAAATATATTAGACATTCCATGAAAGGTAATAGCAGGAAAAACTTTTTTTTTAACAATAACATAAAAAGGTCTAGGAGTGTGATTAAAAAAATACCTATTTTTGACGAAAGAGAACGATGTTAAGGCAAGGTAGAGCTACTATTATTTATTACTTACTTGATGAACAGTTCCAAAGCAAAATATAAGCTGAATTATAATTTATTTTTGAATTGGCAGCTATTTGCTGCCCAATCTTCATTTGATTTCTGTAGCGTCTAGTCGTTTCTGTCATTTTACGTCGAGTTGTCACTGGTGTTTAGACTTGAAACCAAACAAAATTTAAGCATTATTCACCGGAAACCAAGCAAAAATAGAGACATTGTACTGATTTCGGTGAATCTTCTGAAAAGAAGGTGATGTGTGTGAAGCACATGCTACTCCTGGATTCTTAGGGGGAAAATATCAATGAAGAATATCCCAGAATATCTGATATTGATGAACAGTTAATGGAAACTAAGCTAGGATTTTAATGTAGCAGTATTTTAAATAAGGATAATGTGATGTAATAGCTCCTTTAACTCCTTCATAATTTAATTTTTTTCTTAATTAATTGGACCGTTGCAAATAGACCTTGAGTAGTTTCTAGTATGACATTAATTCAAAAGAAACTGAACATGAAAGATGGAAAAATCGAAAATTTTTGGCTTTAATTCTTCTCCTAAGCACGCAAATAAGGACTTAAAGTAAAAGGAGAAAGTGCTAGAAATATTTTGCTTAGGTATTCGGTTTTTCAATTTAAGTAGCTGTACATAATAATGAAATAAGCTGTACGTAAATTATAAAAATACGCAATACTCATTAAACTTATATATATAAAACAAAAGAAATCCAGATAAGTTTAACTTTGAATCTTTAATTACGAACCCAAAATCCTATCTTACATACCTGTATCAATTTGAGACTAACTGAATCCTATCAATTAAAATTATCCACAACTTTTCATTGTCTGTAATGAAAAATACTCGAAGAAATCATTTATTATGCTTCGAAGCATTACAATCCCAGAAATATTTGTATTTTTCGCTTTAGATATACGTGTTCGAAACGAGTTTTTACCACCAACATAAATTTGGTTCTGTATTTTCTATTCCATTCACTCCCTGTTGCATAAAATTCAATTCAGTTTCTTTTCGAACAAAGAATAAGTTCGAATACAAAAGAGTACTATCCGCTCACTTGGAAAGTAATCTAAAAAAAGAAAAGAGCAGACACAGATCGCTTGAGTTAAATAGACTTTTGCTATTCGCATCCTCTGAAGCAGAGAAAAAATAATAAATACCATTTTCTCTCAAATGATGTTCACCGTTCTTGTATCAGCGTAGAAATGCTACTATATGCAGAACGAAAGCATTTTGTTTTGAAAAGAAGCGTACGGAAATGTTTTAAGATGTGAAAAATGAAGGTGCTTAACAATACATTCTACGGCAAATAGATTCTGAAACTTTAAGAACAAATATTTCTCAAATGGAATTTGTCGAAGGAAAAGATGACGTAAAAGTTTACACATGGTGTCCTTAAACTTTGCTCAAATTCCAGATGGGTTCCAAATTTTTTTTTTTTTTAAATTTGTAACTTCAGTCGAAAAATAGTTTTTTTTGGAAGTTAGAGTCAATAGTTTTATTCCGTAACTTGAAACTAGACACGAAATAGAATAAAAATAAGCTCTTAGAAATGCACGGTTAGAAAAGAAATAAGTTACCTTGAAAAGTTTGAGAGATAAAGAGGTACAAGAAAAAAGGGAAATTTCATTGAAATGCAGTCACAATTCAACTGGATGTCTTTGGTGACATTTGTAATCCTGGAATACTTTCCTGACTAGAAAACTGTACTATCTAGACTACGTTAAAATGCATGAAAAGAAAGTAACAAATTTTACACTGATAATAATGAAAAATAATTTACACGCGAAGAGTACAGTATTTTTTGTACACGAAAAAATGTAACAGCTAATGATTATTGGAATATTATAAAAATAAATGAAAAATCGAGCAATTATACTAAATTATTCTTAAATAATTATGAATTCAATATTGAGTTAATTGAGAAAAAATAATGACTAGTAATGTCATATTTAAAAGAAAACTCCTATTTTGATAAATATATATAAATGAAACCGGAATGTCTAAATGAGAAACTATTACGCCGTTAATTTTACTAATTGGACTGCCGCAGTCAGTTTACCTGTTGTCCAATTGCCTCTCCATTCGTAAATTGCATATTAAAATGTTATAAGCTCAGTTTGTAATAATTCACCGTCGGGAAGCAATATTATAGGTAAAATTTCTTTTTAAATACATTTTTTATTTCAGCTTCCTCGTTCAATATCAATAAGGGGTTTGTAAGATACGATAAGAGATATTTATGATTGTTAACATTAAGAAATTTTTATTTTTGTTCTCACTACATATTTTTTACTCATAGAGAATTTCGAGCAACCGTCTAGAATAGTTAAACTGTTACTTTTGGGCAGAAATAACCACCAAGGAGTTTTGTAACTTAAAGAACGCCCAATTTGGTCCTAGTCAAAACTACACAGTGTATTCAAAAAGTTCCAGGACTGAATGCACACAGACAACATAACACAGCAAAATTAAGTTTATTTAATATCAAGCTTCTACATAATCCCCCTGCACTTCAATACAACGTTTGGATCTTGTATAAAGATCTTTGAACGCCTTCTGGAACGGCTCGACTGCAACACTCTGCAGGTCCCTTGTCACTGACGCTTCGATGTCCTCTACCGACGCGTACCGCTGTCCCTTCATCTTCAATTTCAACTTTGGAAACAGAAAATAGTCCGGAGGGGACAGGTCAGGTGAATATGGGGGGTGGTCGATGGTTACAACCTGCCTGCGTGCCAAGAATTGCTGAACAATGATGGATTTGTGTGACGGTGCATTGTCATGCAAGAGACACCAGTTTCCACTGTCCAACATTTCGGGTCTCACAAGCCGCATTCTTTTCAGTAGCCGGTGTAGCACATCCTTGTAAAAGGCACCAGTGACAGTGGACCCTTGTCGAAGGAATTCGTGGTGGATAATTCCTCGACTGTCGAAAAACACGAGCAGCATCGTCTTTGTTTTTGATTTTGACGCACGAACTTTCATCGGTCGACCCTTTCCCGGACTTGTCCCCTCCGAACTTTGGCGTTTAGTTTCCGGATCATATTCGAGGCACCACGACTCGTCTCCGGTGACGATGGTTTTCAAAAAGTTAGGGTCTTCATCGGCCGCGGCAATCAAATCTTCGGAAGAAGCAATTCGGTGTTCTTTTTGCTCCGTAGTCAGAGTGTGTGGCACAAAGCGCGCACAGAGTTTCTTTTTCTTTAAATCCTCCGTCATTATCGTAAAAACAGACCCTACACTCATGTTTAAAGATTCCGCAATCATTTCTATCGTCATTCGACGGTCTGAGCGCACCAACGCTTGCACTCGCTCGACATTTTCATCAGTCCGACTCGAACGTGGACGACCACACCTCTCATCATCGTCCGTCGCTTCTCTTCCATCTCTAAACCTTACAAACCACTCAAACACACGCGAACGACTCATAGCCTCGTCTTTATGAACAGTTTTAATCATTTCATACGTTTCTGTGGCCGTTTTACCCAATTTAAAACAAAATTTAATGTTCGTTATTTGCTCCATTTTTTAACGATGACACGACCACTATGACACACCACACTCGAGCGAACGCTGAGAAGTTGGAACTCATCCAAACGGAATAAAACTTCGCGCTTGCGTCGGAGAAGGTTGTTGCTACGCGCTCCATGAATTGCGCAGAGATAGCGCTACCTGTACTGTTTTACTAGCGGCAGTCCTGGAACTTTTTGAATACACTGTGTATGTTGAAAATACTTTTTCGAAAAAATATTTTTGTTATTTTTACAATTTGAAAACGCATTGGTTTTAATTTTGCATATGAATTTTTTTTAAAAAATATTTTTAAATTTTGAAACTGTATGTGCGGAAGAAAGGATTTAACTCACTATATAATTTTTCTTTTCCTAGAAAAAATATATTTACTGAGAAAGTTTAATATATTTTGAAAATTAATTTTTCAAAGATGCAATTGTGACACTAAGTGTCGTTTTCTAAGTAACCAAAGTCCTTACGTTGAACAATATTATATATTTTCTCACCTTACTAGTTAAAAAAATTCTTTATATAATTGGATTATTCTAGACTACATATAAAATTTTTATAACAAATTCATTACCGAAAAAAATTTATTTCCTCAAATTCTTTAGGGCTTCCATTTTTTTTTAATTTCCTGTCAAACTTCTGTAAATAAATTTAGGCATTTTATATTAATCAAGCCATTAGCTCTAGTTAAAAGAAGTCTAGTTAGAAGTTATTAAATATTTAAAATTAGTGTTTTCATTACCATCAAGACATTCTAGCAAGCTTCATAGCTTTGCATGTAGCATTTTTTTCCCTTTCTTTCTTTTTTTTTCGAAACACAAATATAGAAACAATATTTTTAAACCAATAAACTAGTTTTATCAGTTAAAATGTATTTCCACTATTCGAATCTTCTAGTATAGATATACAACTTAGAATATTGGTACTTAAACATAGTTTTCTATTAATTTGCATACCTTAATGGAACTTGCTTGGTTCTTGAATGAGGAAAGAATCTTGATTTTTCTTGTTTATTTCCATTTCTGTTATGTAATCCTTCCTATTTACTTTTAATATTTGTCGTTTATCTGTTTTTTAAGTCTGATTTATATATATATCTGAAGACAGTTAATAAATGTTTTTTTCTTAGGAGAAGATAATTTTTTCCTTCAAATGAGATTTCCTTTTTTTTTCTGATGACTTAAATGGACATATTTTATTTTGTGTACATTTAAGGTACACATGCATTAGTTTATTTATAAATAAAGGAACATTTAAGCAAAGTGTATTAAGTACGTTTTAATGAGACGCAATGCAAACAGTACAATTTAAATACCCCTTTACTCGTTTTCGGGCAAAAGCAACACAAGTCAAAGACAGGGTTTTTAGACTTTTTTTTATAACCTATTGTTCATAAATAATAAAAGCTATAAACTGCCTATACGCTTTTAGGTCTAAGCACTATATTCAGCCTAAAAACTACTTTGTAAATTCGTGTGATCGTGTTTCACACAGTTTATATTGATTCTTGCAAAATTTTGATTGTATAAATTGAGTGTTTGAAATGACGGATTAAACTATAAAAGTATTACTGTAAAAATCTTGATTGAGTACAACTTGCTCAAAATATGTTTACAAATATCATCGATTGATTGTCTCTACAACCCTAATTTGCATACAATTAGGAAAGCAAAGAGAATGATTAAAAATAATATTATATGATTCAGAAATTTAAGATAATTGTGAGATTTCTGTTTTTGTTTTGAAGTGATTAAACTATTCGTTCTTTATTTAGGTTATTATTGACATTCTTTTTGATCAAACGAGTTTGACATTGCAATGAATTGACATTGATTAGTTTTATTTCTTTTTGAAATTTTTATTCCCATTCCATACAAAATTTCTACATGCCATTAAATCGATGAAAAATCTGATTATTTGCAAAATGATTACAAACAATAATGGAAAAATAACCCAACGAAACATTCAACTCCTACGCAACACCATAATAACTATATAACGAAGTTTAATAAATAATAAATATTAAAGAGAGTGAAAAATGGCACTTCTTCTCTGGATTTAATTTATTTCTTTAACCTTAGAAATATTAAGATTAACACATTTATAATAAATGAACTAGGCCAAATGATGTGATATGTAGATTTCTAGGAAAGAGAGAAGATGCCGAGATCACAGATGAGATTAAAGAATTAATTCATAGAACGCTAAATCAAATAAAATGATTATCATTTGGTGAGTTCATTTGTTTATTTATTAAACTGGTTTTAGAAAACCAAAACTTATTTGGAGGAGGAAAACATAGTTGCTCCAAACGTGAAGTTTAAGTCATTGCATAACTTAGAAAATAAACGCGGCTATTTCATTGTTGTGCGCATGTGTCTTGTGCCAAAGTCTTAATGGACTTCTTATTTAAGTGGGCCACCAGGAGGAATGGAGGGCAACCAGAGAGATAAAGAATGCTCCCTTTTCTCCTAAAAATGCGATTCAGACTTCTGAATATTAAACATGCAATGACTCTCTTCGGGTTTTGATGTGAAAATTAGAAGTGTACAAGATGGACCATTACAAATTAAAACTCCTTTTTTTATGATTTGGAAACTGCGTATCAAGAGAAAGACATCTTAAAGGAACAAAATGGCTTCATTAAAACTCAGCAGCTATGTTTTAAACGTAAGAATTAATACAAAATATCGCAGACGTATCTGAGTTAATAATTATTATTCAATAAGAGTTTTATTAAATTTTCGTGGTACCCCATTACTGATTGGGTACTAATTTTTGAAAAATGTTAACGTATAATTAATAAATAAATTTTAATTATAATTCATGTTAAGTAATATATACATTTTTGCAAAACTTTTTCTAACTCTTATTTTTCACAATTTTTTTCCTAATGGAGAAAGTGTGATTCCTTATTTTTCTGTTTGAAATGTTTTAAACTTAAAATAAATTTTTTTAATTAAAAATATTTCTTGATATAAAAATGAAATGCTAGAAATTATATAAAAATATTAACAATTAAATAAAGTAAATTTTATGCAAACAGAATCAAAAGAGAGGTATTGATATAGTTCAAAATGTTTTTCAAATTATATAGAAAAATCATCTAAAAAGGTATAATTTATTAATTTTCCAGATATCATACACAAAAAAAGGTCAATTGTAAGTATTAAAGTCAGAAATATATTTAAAAACAAATTTTTTTTTCATGTAACTTCTGTATGTTTAATATCAAATTTTCTTTTATTGTTTGCTCATTGAATATATATAGGTGCAACCCTTTTGCCTACTTAATATAGGAGAAATTAGATAAAGAAAAACTTTTGAGAATCTGAAGGAATGAAATTTGAACCATTCAAAAAATTTGTCTTCAAAATAATCAGGATCTCCACAATAATACAAAACCTATATATTTTCACTAGGGGTTGATCTAACATTAATTAACAGATAACAAAACGAATGTGAATTCAGTATTACATAAAATATTTATTCAAAAACAATTTACCAAAAGTGTTTGAAAAGAACGATACAGAAATTTAGGTTTTGAAGTTTAATGAAATCACAACGTTTTCTGAAACTCAACACAGTACACTAATAAGATTCTATCAAACTATAATATATAAGCATAGAGTTATAAGAGTGTTAACTGTGCAGTATTTTTTATGCATTTTATATTTTTTATGCAAGTGCATTCTTGGGAAAACTAAATTTTAAACATATGAGTGAATTTATTGATAGTTATATAGAACTATCGATAAAAGTTGCCTGATGTCTTTTGTAATTCAGTAATTTTGATAAAATATTAGATACAAATGCAAAAATAAACATTTAAAATTTTTTGATTACCTTTAGAGTTTTCAAATTCTTAATTCATATTGGTAACGAGATGGAAATTACGTTCTCTAGGCATTGATGCTTGCTTTAATACTCGTAATACACAACTTGTTGTGATTTTGGACTACATTTTTATGAATCTTTTTATATACAGGGTAGTCATAAAAAAACTTTACCAGCATCTTAATTTTTAGCGTCCGTTCCGTTTTACCGTTCTAATTGAAATGAAATTTCCAATATAATTATTTGGTGAAATGCTCTCACGATTCTGTGAATGGCAACACATTGGAAATCATGGTTATGGTTATAGTAACAGAAACTCGAAATTTTGAATAACAATGCCTACTTTTCCTCATCGCATGCAAAAAACTTCAATTTCTTTGGAATGAAATTTATATTCCCAAAAATGGATGTGTTATGCTCATACAAAAAAAAGTTATTCAGGGTGAATGGGGGAATACTGCATATGACAGAGACAAGACACTAATCACTGATGACGACACATATCGGACAAAAGAATGTAATGATTTAGATCAAAAATTTTCCACATGATTACATCACAGGCAATTACGCATTGCATGCGGGAGACAGTGGACAATAAAGCTGGACGCAACATGATATGAAGGATGCTTGCAATTTCTCGTTTTGTAGAATCTTTTAAATCAGACAAAGTTTACCGATTGCTCATGTAATCTCTGGGCATTTGATAAATCCCCAAAACCAGAAATCCATAAGAGTCAGATCAGGGAATCACGGAGGGCACGGAAAAGGAGAATGGCATGAGAGGATCACCAAAATGCTGTTCTAAGAACCTGCGAACAGACTTCACTGGATGTGGAGGTGCACCATTTTGCGTCCAAACGATGTCATTTAGTGCATTCCAATGAAGTAATTCTGGTGTTATATAATTATGCATCATGGCTATATAGCTGAATAGCTAGAGGCTGTTACAGAGCTCGTTGGTGTCGCTTCCTCAAAGAAGTACAGGCTGAGAACAACTGTATCTGTATAACTACCCCACACATTAACATTGGTTTCAAATAAAGGTACTGGTGCTATAGCGTGAGGATTTGTATCTTCCCTGTGCACACAATTGTTGGAGTTCACGTTGCCATTTAAGTTGAAATGCGCCTCATTCATCCAAAGTTTGCGAAGTGGCCAGTCATTAATAGCATCATATCGTATTAGAAATTCATTTGCAAGTTGATGTATAGTTGCTGGTACCCCGGTTGCAAAATCTGGACCCGCTTGTACCCGTAGCGGTTTGCATGTGTCCTTAAATCACTGCATGATGCACATCCATAACAACGTCTTCAGAAACAGTTGGCCTTCCGGATCGCGGTTTATTACGAGTGCAGTTCATATCTTCAAATTTCTGTACGTCATCTTTGGAAATGATATCGACGATAAAAGGGCAAGGCCTATGAAGCATTTATCCCGTTTTGATAGTACAATTTTACCAATTCACTACGAACTGTACCAGACACCAGGCAGTGTTATTTCGTAGGTATACACTAGCTCACGACTGAAGAATTAGAATACCCACCTTATATTTCATCGGTTTCGTACGCTGAATATCTGGTGAATGGCATTCTGTGATTGGTATCTTGCCCCTTACACATGCAAATTTTCTGCGTGCGTCCGGTTCGTAATTTGTAAGCTGGTGGGTAAGTTGGTTTAGCGTCGGTTTAGAGCTACGTAGAGGACTACCACCTACTGTCTGGGACTCACCCTTAAGGATGGTCCGGACACTTACAATCATCATTTTGATCCTCCTCGGGCGTGATGTCTCCTCCACTTTGGTAGTTTCAGTGGTGTAATTTGCACGGGAACTTGCAGGACATTACACCAACGACGGATTTTACATACATCATCCTCGATCCCGACCCTTTCAGTTTCAAATCTGACGTTTTTCCGACTTAGGTATCATTGCCAGTATTTCGTTGATAATGTTTCAGAACTGTTTTTGTTTGTGCATAACATGCATAACACGTCCGTTTTTGGAAATATGAATTCCGTTCCAACGCTACTTAAGGTTTTCGCATACACTTAACATTTTGCTACGGGAAAAAAAAGCGTTGCTATTCGCTAATTTTAAGTTTCTCTTACTATAACCATAACCGTGAGCTCCACTGTGTTCCTATCCACAGAATCTCGAGCCCAATAATAATAAAACTATATTTGAAATCTCATCTCGATCGGTTAAACGGAACGAACGCTAGAAGAGCAGATGTTGGCAAAGTTTTTTTTATGATCACCCTGTATATATATGTGTGATGAATCCACATTATCTCCTATCAAATTTTTAAACACTCAGCTGACTTTGCTCCAACCAACTTTCTTCTATTCGAATTACTATGATTTTAACTGTTAAGTCTAGATATTTCTAAACATAAATCAAGTGATGTCACTATAAAGCCTCCATTTTGTTGATCTTTTGGCATCTTTTACTTCAATCTCCTTTTTTAGGGCGCATGGCCTCATAACGTAACAGGCCTCATAACGTCTTTGCAGCTGCCCTCAAAAACATCTACTTTCGCTTTTATGTATAAAACTTCTGCTTCTGTGCACTGGTCAACTGTACCAAAGTTAAGCAACTTAAATAGTTAATTATATTAATCAGCCAAAATTTGTTTCGAAATATTCTTCCACAATATCTTCCACTTTTGTTTGAAGTTTATAACATATACAGGTATTTAGATGATATTACGAGCAACTTTTAAAATGTTAACATTTTCAAAGAAAATTATATATTTTATATTGTTACTAAATTACAAAAGTTTGAATCTTCAATCGCACGAAATGTTTAAATAATATGTTGGAAACTTAAATGTCAATTTAAGGGAGAAGAGGACTTTTAAGCTGAAAATTCCTTCTAAAATCAGAAGTACCTTATTGCTGAAAAGAAATGAAAGATTTGAAAATGAAAATGCTGAAATAAAATTCTTGAAATATTTTTTTTCTTTATTATTTCTACTTAATTACTTCGTTTGTCATTTAACTTATGTATAATATTTGTTGCTAAGTAAAATAATGCTGATTTCCTTTACCTTATACATTCTTATCTGCTGATATTCTAATTTTTCTTTCGTTTTATTTCTTATAAGGAGATTTCGTACTCTGACGCACCCTCTGGATAAATTCTTAAACGTAAACATCTCAAAGTGAAAAGATTAACAAAAATAATCTGCTCAATAAAAAAACTGCACACTAACCTCCTCTGGAAGGAAAGTGTTTTTTTAATTAATAGTAAGAAAAATTATATTTTAAATTCAATTCGCAAGCGTATTATTGTACACAATACATCAATTTTCCCAAAACAGGAAGAAAACACTAAATCATTTAGGAAATAGTTTTATTTTCTTTCCGTTTTGGTTATGTAAAAAAATTTTCAAACATTGCTTTTATTTTTTTCAAAACAAATTGACTTAGGAAAAAAACTGGTTCAGTGCATGAAAAAAATTCAATCCGTTGGGATGTATTTCTTATAACGAAAAGAACAACTTCGAAAAAAAAGGACTTAGATGGGAAATGAGAAGAAAAATATATGGGGATACAATTTTTTTCCTTCTTTTTATTGAGATGAATGCACTTTATAAAATAAGATAACATAAAATGAATATGTCAACTAAAACGGGAATATATATAGTATTATTTTTTTTTCTTTATTCAAACAATTCTGAGATACTGGCCTTAAAATTTCATTCGAGCAACTATTGAAGACACATTATACCGAAATAATTACTACAGAAATGTGTGGATTATTTCTTGATTGACGTTTCAGTTTTATGAATTCCTTTTTAAGGCTTTAAATCCTTTCTTTTTTACTTTAGAAGTAATTATTTCTAAAGTAAGGTTTATCCCTTAAAATAATTGTATATATTTTAGTCTTTTTTTCAGTTTTCCCATTTTCTAAGTTTCATTCTCACATTTTTATTTACATCCTTTACTTTAGAAACACCGCATTTGTATTCGAAAAAAAAAATGTATACAATATAAGTAAAATGGAAATAATAGACTGAATGAATAATAATGGATGAGGGAAAATACACTCAATTTTTTTTTATTTTGTTACTGATTTAAAGCTTAAAACTTATCTACATTTATCACAATCAAATCTCAGGTCTTATGAATAATTTTAAAACATATTTATGATAGCTTTGGTGAAATTATTACATAATAACTACTTGATGTTTCAAACTGTTGTGTTTGTAAGCTTCTTAGTAGAATTTAGATTACCAAAGATTGCCGATAACACATGTTTAACCTAAAAAGAGCACAATAAAAGCTAATAATAAACTGATATAAATCAGTTCATATATAAATACGTTTTAACCACAGGATAAAATCACTAATATAATACTAGATATGTTTTTATATGTGTAATGTAAAAATTAACTGCACAAATCTGTTTGATTTATTAGCGATTTCACTGCTTTAAAAATTAACGATTTGTTTGTTGGTTGCATTCATATCATGAATAATCACAAATCTTGGGAATAATCACAAATCATAGATAGTAGGTTAACATTAATGTAACAAAAACTTAATAAATTGAACTTTATATAAATGCGAATTCCACTGAAGTATGTGGAGCAAAAACAGAATTTATTTGCTCAATACTTTATGACGATATTTACGTAAATTAATAAAATTGAACAAATATGTGAAGAAACATTTGGATCAATTGAGATCACGTTAGCTCACACCTCTGAATATTGCTTATAATCAATGTAAATTACGAAAAAAGTATTTATTACATTGCTATCAATTTTACTTAGAAAATTTTTAAGAATCTGGGATGATCTGTTATTAAAAAATCTTACTCATTTTCAAACATCATTATATTTCATCAAATCAAAAAGAGAAGGAATCCTCTAAATTTCACGAGTGCGTCTTTTCCACGAATCACATCTGTTATTAAAGCGATGTTTTTGTAATTTTAGATGAGTTATTTTTTTTTAAACAATTTACTGTTTTTTTTAAATCTATTTATTTTAACAAATATCATTAAAAGCGATAAATTTCTAATAGAAATGCGACGAGGGAATGAGAAAATCACAATGAATATGAAAAGGCAATAAATTCAATTTTGCTGCTTTCAATTTTGCTTCGTAGAGGAGGCGATGAAAGCGAGGCAGATATTCTGGCGCGGGTTGGCTAGAATTCGATTTTTTTTGTTCTTACAAGTATTTAAAGTAAAATTGCTTTCAGGCTATTGGAGGGTGTATTGTGAGAAGCTGACTTAGAGTGATTTATGATATAGGGAGGGTTCAGAGGCAAAAACCATTTGGTTGTTTCGTATGAGTAATTTAACTTAAGAGAGCGGGTGAGAGAGAGTGAAAAGTGTATGCGTTTTTATTATTGGATTTTTGTGGTTTGAGCTAGCAAGAGGGGACCCCTCTCTTCCATTCCTTTCATGATACCAACTTGACGGCGCCTCTCTGCAGTCTCTCTTTTAAAACCACTCTTCCTTCCTCTTATTTGGGAAATCTCTTATCGTTGATCAGTCACTTCCGATCACCAGACACCACAGATGCTGTATCAAAAATGATACAGGAAACTTTGAAAAGTCAAAACCTGCCATTTGATGATTATTGCGCAGAAGTATACGATAATAGTAGCAATATGAGTAGTCAATATAAAGTTGCTGAAACGAGAATCTTGTAATAAAACAAATAAGCGAATCTCTCTTCTAGTAAGTATCATATTTTGAATTTGTGCGGAATTCATTCTGGAGGTTATTGCAAAGAAGTCATTATGTTTTTTGGTGAGAAGTAGAGATTACGTGCTATTTTCAGTTGAATTTGTGATTATAAAGTCAAAAACAGTTACACTGCTAGATATGAAGTTAATTTGAAATTAAATACTCTAGCTCATTACAAAAATGTGGCTGGCACCATAAAAGGCTGGTCTAACGTAAGAGAAATTACCGACGAATGTGAAATTCTATGGAACGTTATGGAATATGATGAAAACATAATTGCAAAGCTGGTGTACTTCAAGGATAATATTCAAAAAATATGAAATAAGAGTTTACTATTGTAATTTTACATTTGAAGTCGATTTATGCTGTTAATTTTAGTTAAATTACTCCTCTACCCATGATCATTCCGAACAGTTTGAAATAAAAATAAAAACTGAAAGTTCATTTCCAAATTTTGTTATAATATTGAAATTTTGTTATAATAATTGTTATATTTTGTACGATTCCTGTCATAGTTGCACAAGGTGAACTCTATCCTTAAGTATTCACAAATTATAAATAATAAAGATCTACAATGGGTGTAAATAGATGAAATGATCTAGCCATAGTAAACATAGAATACAAGAAGCGTAGACAATAGATTTTTCAGTTATCAGAAATTTTGATTAGAAAGAACACGAAAAAACCTCTATGGAGTTTTTATATGTAATAAATTATAAAATTTATAAGCAAATTAAAATAAAAAATAATTTCAATTGTATAATTTTGTACTTTTTTCGATAACAATTCAATATCGATTATAAGTTTAAAATTTGAAAGGATGTTTGGAAAAAAAAAGTAATCCCAACGAGACAATTTATTTGGATCTTGATTTCGCTTTTGGTGGTCCCGATTGTCTCTTCCTAAGAATAAGCACATTTTTTCCAAAAATATTCCATTTTGTTATTTTATGAATCATTAGCCTTTTAATGAAATTTTAATGATAAACCAGTTTTGTATAAGCTATTTTAGTGACTTACATTAATTCGTAAAACGTTATAATGTACCTAATGAAAGATTCTAATAGATTACTGCAAAGAAAAGATCGAGAAATGAATTAAAACAGCACACACAAATTTTTTTCATTGCGTTTTAAACTTTTCTTATTCTATATTTTTACTTACTATAAATACGCATTGACTCATTGTCTACATTTAGGAACAAAAAAGCCCTTTTTTTCATGCTGCAACAAATATTTAAAAATGAACGATTTTTCTTTCTTTTTCTTTACTTAACTGCAAATTGTTTAAACTTTGTATACGAAATTGTTATAGTTCAATACACCATAAAAGTAGATAGATTTTGTCATATTTAATTCCTATTTTTCGCTAGTATCGAATTAAATTTTCAAAAACTAGTTGTCATAAATAAATATTTTTTTAAAAAAGTATCTTAATAAATTGAAGTAAAATCCACATAAGCGTTAAGTATGATTTTTATGGAATGATTGACGCAATACTTAAGTTCTTACTTTGAGTTGCGTTTAATCAAAAAAACGAGAGTAATTAAAAATAAAGCTAAGTTACTGAAATCTTTAATACAACAATAAGGCTACTATTTTTTAAATTAACTTCTGGGCGAATGTAGAAACCAAAGTAAAGCTTGTTCACACTTTTCATTCAGTTAGGAAGTCAGAGTAAAATAGGCTTAGCATTCCAGCACATTTCGTTCCTCCAATAAACAGTGACACTGAGGTTAGTGGAATGAGTTCTCTGGACTTCCTTTTGTAATCACAAAAGTGAACATCAAATATTTTTTTTGTTTCTCAAGTGACATGTTATAGTGATCTGATAGAAAGAGAAGATGGAAGGACAACCTCTCGGACTCATACAGAACGGATACACTGAACCTGAAAATTTTATAAGACATTTAACTTCCACTGAACACCATACATTTCCTCTCATGCAAAATAAAACAGAAATTAGTAATTTAGATTATATTATTTAAGCGCACGATATGTTTTTTGTTGTTATTCTTTTTATAACAATCACTAACATGCAAATAAATAAGTTTAAAACTGAATAATGATTTTATTAATTTTAAATACTATAAATCATATATTGCATTATAATTTCTAAGCAATATACTTTCTTTAATAAAGAAACGTTTTCTTACATTAATTAAAAACCTACTTTTTCCAGTTTAAACGTAAATAATTTTAAGATTAAATTTAAAATTTCTTTAGAGCATTTCGCTAAATTATCTTACCTAGGTACTTGATGTTTAAGCTAAGCATTTCTTTCTAAAACGGACTGATAATTTGCACGAACTATACAAAAATATTAAGGAGTTAATTAATAAGTCAAATTAATGCACTAAGTGCTTTAGAGAAAAATATTTAATCATGTTTAAAGATTTGATTTGCGAATGAACAAATTAAAAATAAAGCAGCTGCCGAAAAATTTTAAAACATTTTTTTTTTGTTCGTAAGAAAAAATTCAAATTCTATAACAGAAGTAATGACTGTTGGCAAAAGTCCATTTCCCATTACTAAAAATAGATGGAATGACATGGAAGTTTCCGGTTCAGCCCGAAATTCAATTATGTAACTCGAAAAAGGCGTGATACCTGGTTCGTGCAATTTAGTAATATACGGTTAGGGTTACGGGAACTATTGTCTAATGAGTTTTACATTTGGGATCATTATTCTAAAGGAAATAGTGGCTATTAAGATGTCACTAATTTCAGTCTCATTGATCGTGGACTATATCTATTGCATTTCATCGATTTACTCATTGTTTCGCAATTTATTTCTTTTAGTGCTTTGACCTGGATTAAGGAACTCTCGAAATAAATTTCCTTTGTTTTGTCTTATTATAAGCCAAAACTACTAATTGGCCTTAATCAGTGGTTTTTAAGATAAAAATCGCACACCAAAGGGTGTGACCATAACAAGAGCACCAGAATAATGCAATGGTTGAGGTCACAAACTTCGTAGCCTATGATACTCAGTTTGACATGTTCAAATTATGATTCCAGCAAGGAACCATCATTTGTAATAACCGAAAAACCTGCGCGTTAAATAGAATTGATGAAGGGACAGAGAAAGGTAAGATGAAAAAAATAAGGAAGATGATAGTTATGGAAGTGAATGGGGAAGACGAAATCTTAAATAATGTACTCGTTACCTGACCATGTAACCCAGAATTACGAGATCTATCGTGAATATCTATCAGCAATTGAATCGGTCATTTAGAATAGAGGTCAAATGAAATTTTTCTCAAAATCACTTTTTGATTGTTTCGTTGTCTTTAGCATCGACTCGTGTATTGAAAACGATAACAAAAGGACATATGAAAACAAGACGTATTTTCTTCCGTAAAAGCACTTCTATATGGGTCTTATTTCAACGTTCATTTTCAAATGGATCATGTCCTAGAACGCGGATCTCATTTCTTAGCCACTCATGCACGGAATATTTCTCATGATCTTACTGCTACGTATTAATCAAATTTCTAATTTACTACTTGATGTCGCTTCGCCAATTTAAGTAGTTTTATTAACAAGAACTTTTTTAAGACTCCTCTAGGAAAAAAATATTATTTTGAAGTGAACGACTATCATGAATTTCCTTTCTTCCTTTGAAGGAGCAGGAGTTGTGATAACCAAAGCCTATAACGATAACATCTTAGAGGAACAATTTTTGTTATTGAAGAAAGAAAAACAAGATGTCTCTCTATTGTCCTCCACACAACCAGAAAACAGTTATGTTTACCAAGAAAAATTTCGTATCTATATAAATGAAATACATACATTTCAGGAAGCTCTACCAATACATAAGAGCTCTACCACTACAATTATAAAGTCTCGTACATTAAAGTCCTAAATGAGTGCCCTTTTGGGACTAAAATGGAAGAAATGCTTGAACAACTGTAGCTTTCTATCTCTCTACTTCTACCTATCTCTCATAAATCCAATTTTGTTTGGTAATAATATTTATTTCTTTTCATAGATTTCTTAAAAGTATATTCCAATGTAAGAGTTAAAAAGGAATTGATATTTCACAAACTCTAGCTGATTTGAAAAGGGGTCATATCTATATAATTAATATATTTTTACTGAAGATCTTGTAGGATCATATATAATTATGTAAGTATTTCTTTTCATTTCGTTTAATCCTCTCTAATGATAGAAACTTACTGATTTAAGTAATTCGGAAATGCGAATATTTTGGAAAGAAATGTTTTTCTTTTTGTGTGTATCTTCAGTGTATCCTATGTGTAATTCTCAAAATAAGAGTTAGACCCTTTTTAAAATTACCAATTCATTAAAAGAGAAGAAGCTATTCTAATAAAAACAAACCACACACATGTTAAAAAATTGATAAGAGTTAATTCAAATAGTCTATAACATGAAACACAATTAATGAATTTATTCATACATGTTAAGTATTATTAAAACCGAATGAGTGGTAGTTACGAAGCAACGCGCCACTAATTTTACATAGTGCATAACAATAAATATTGTGGCCTCAGTAGCCTAAAAGCCATTATCGTCGACTCGCGCCCGGAGGTTTCCATTGTGTCGTGGGTTCGAATTTGATGCCACTTAAGACCCGTAACCGGAACTGATGCATGTTACATTTCTCAAGGTGTAGTCGTAACTGATACATATACATTTATCGAGGTTCAAAGACCTCCATTGACGTTGTGTGGAAGTTAGGAAAGGAAGCAGCTGAAGTGTTGTCCTCGTCACTTGACCGATGTTCAAAATTACGAAGTTACCAATTTCTTAGTAAATATTTATTACATTGAATCCTGTGAGTGAAAACAAAATAAAAAAAGTAAGGAATTTTGCCAATAATATACATATTTTGAAAATACTATTTCTATTGTATGTCATTCTCTTCTTAAGATGAATGAGAGTGGAATTATTTTTCTGTTTCTAGCTTTTAATTTTTTAATAAGCAATATCTACTTTTGCACTAGCTTCATTTATGACGTAGTGGGTATCAAAATTATCGGAAATCATTTGTACGCATCTGAAACTATTAAAAACTTGTAATCTTGCCATTATATAGTTGCTACATATTTTTTATCCTTGAAAATGGAAAACTTCTGGAACATATTTTTATATTCATTTGATTTAGTAAAGAATTACTCGCCTCTTTTAACAAACTGTATAATACAGTAAACATATTTACTTATATAATGAGCTAATTAATGTATACAATTCGAGCAAAGACTTCACCATAAGTGGAAAGACAAATTGCCATATTTTTATTGAAGAACGTCATGGTGTTCGGCCCACTCCAAATCTTTTTAATTTGCTTTCGTTATTTTTGAGGAAAGGGTAAAAAATGGTGAAATACATGTGTCTTCAAGAGTTAAAATCAGGAATCAGAATTAAATCTCTAACACATTTTATATGTTTAATACTTCTTTGAGTTCATTTGATATTAAATGAGTTTGGACATATATTTAAGATCGCAATGAGTATCCAGTATTTGTATCCCCGCATTCACGTACATGTTTATTCGAGGTAATGTACATATATAACTGCATATATGCATAGAAAGATGGCTTTCTTATGAAAAACAATTTTCAAATAGCGTATTTATAAATTCACAGTTATATTGTTTCAACTTTTCCTTTTAAAAATTGCTGAATAATTATTTAAATTAAATCCACTAAATCTTATTCTTAAGTCTTACAGTAACAAATCCTCAATGTTCCGAAAAGGAAGACACAAAATAATAATATAGGATTGATATTACACGGATGTTTAATCATAAGGGTGAAAAAAAGGATGAAGAAAAACAGAGGTATATTATGTGTGTGTGATAGTGGAATAACTGATCTCTAATTTTATTAAAAATGTATTACATTTAGCTGATATCATCGTTATTTTTGCTTAAATATCTGAGTATGAATAATCTTGTAATAGAAATTAATAATATGAACTGACTAATGAATAAAGTAGATTTTTTTAAAAGCAATTATAGTGTTTATTAATATTTGCTAACATGTTTTAAAAAAATAGCGTCAACAAAATACTTGGGCATAAAATAAAGGATATAGGGTGTTTGGTTAAAAAGATTAACATTATAAAACATTATGATAGTTACATTTAGTTTGTTTGAGAAAAGTATATTTACGTTGATAAGATATAAGATCCTAACAGAATATTTTTGTCTAGTTTAATAACTTATCGTTTGTTCTTATTTTGATTTATAATTAATGATTGATTTTTATGGCAGAATCGTCAGTTGTAATTCTTTTTGTTGTTAATATTGGCCACATTCTTGTACTTTAGAATGTATTGCTTGTGAATATAAATACATTAGGAGTTTGAAGAAGGTACTTTCTTTTCTTGATGGTAACTGCTTCAGTGGAGCTTGGGATTTGAAAGTACGTTTACTTTACACTAATTCATATTCATTTTGGATAATTCTACATTTTCGACAACTTAACGCGGAAAAAAAAGAACACGTTAAAATGAAATTATCAAAGCCAATTTCAATTGCTTTTTTCGAATTTTAAATCTAAAAATTTCAAAACTCTGTTCCTGTGTTCTCCTAGGACATCAAACTCTGCCTTTATATTTTTATTCATGCAGATCAGTTCAATATTTATACGGACATCTTTTGTGTGCCTTCTAAGTTACAACTTATATTATAAAATAAATAATGAAAAACAATATTCAGTGCATTTAATCCGATTTGGGTTGGAAAACAAATAGTCATTTTTTTTTTCAAAGGAAAAATTTTCGAGGATTTCTCAAAAATGCTTCAAACGTCTTTGCAATGGATTTAGAAGTTGGGTAAGAAAATCCAGCTTCTAAGAAAGCAATTTATTCCTTTCAGTTTGACTAATAAATAAAAAAGATTTTCCTGGATCTTATGTTGTCTATATATTTTTTTCTTTTAAATATTTATGGTTATAATATATTATATTTCTCTAGGACTGGGAATTTTTTCTCAAGCCATTATCAATGAAATCACATTTACGTCTTATGTCTAGCGTCTCCTAGTATGTTACCTAAGTATTTTCTTTTTTAATATTACTTTTTTCGAGCTAAAATTATGAATATATATATATATATATATATATATATATATATATATATATATACATACATAATCTTTTTAACTTATGTTTGTGACATATTTTTAGGCAAAACAAAACTGGAAAATATATTTCATTCTAATACAGTTATATAATTTCTTAACTAAAGGTATTCCTTTATCCTTGGATCCTTAATTTTTGAGAAGGATATTTACACTCAAACAGTTTTGAATATAGCCTATTTTCTAGCTTTAACGTTTGCTCACCAAAATAAAAGCATTATGAAAGACCCTCAAAATATGCAGATAAAAATTAAATCAAAACTTAAAACTTTTTAGTACATTTTTTCCTAAAATAATCTCAAGTGTATAATTTCCTAAGAAAAGTCAAAACTTAAGCTTTCCTAAGAAATTCCATTTCTTAAAAAAAAAGAATTATAAACATTTACGCATTGTTTCTTTAAATTTGTAACGCATTTTTGTTAAAAATAATTTAGCAGAATGTCGAGGTAATTAAAAAAATGCTTCTTGTGAATAAGAATCATTTTCCATGGGGGAAAACTGTAAATAAAAGCTGAATTTCTTAACTTAAAATTGCCTTAAGTATGTTATGATCTAAAATTTTACAGTTGTCATATTTGTCATATTCTTAAAACTATCAAAAATTATAAATTTTGTTAACGAATTGTACATTGCGGTATATATATCAGATATTGAGGTGATTCATAAACAAATCCGATTATATTCTTTAATATGTACTTTTTACCTTTTTGATTGTGTAACGTTTCTGAAAATAAAACATCTTTAGAAGGTTACGGAATATCATATTTTCTGTAATTGATCAGTTTGAAAGTTAATTCTTTTAACTTTCAAGGAACTTAACCATATTCTAAAAAGAGAAGACAAAACATTCTAAAAACTACGATAAGTATAAAAACATTTCTTACAAAATTAGGAAGTCTAATGGAATATTAGAAGAAAATTTCATCTTATATTTAAAATGCACTTATGCAAAGATCAGTAAATATTTAATTCTTTTTATAATGGCTGATCAATAATAGATTAAATTAAAATGTTGACTCTTGCGAAAGTGTTCCCAGGTTGTTTAGATCTTGGAAAAATTTATTTTACTTCAGTAAATAACGTCTTAGGAATCTTTTGCTAAGCATTTGTCAAAAACAACAGCTGTCTTTCCTCTTTTGAAAATATTTTTGACATGGAATCAAATTTCTATCTCTCAATTTTTTTTTATTTTATCTATAGTCATTTTTAATTGAATTCATCGCTCGCATATTTTACCGTCAAACATTTATTTTACTTTTAAAATATATAAAGTACCATTAGGCTTGGCACACATACTCTGATAATCTTTAAAAAAAAAAGCTTCATTTTCAGAAGACCAAAGATTTAAAAATAGAGGTCTAAAAATATTTTCCCCTCCATGGCCGAAAAAAACTTAAGTCATTATAATATCTACGCACTTATTATTGATTAGATATTTTTTACTTAATCGTAATCGAAGGAATGAATGGAAGAAATATAGGCCATGATAAAGTATCCGTGTGACTATTCTAGGCTCATGAAGGTAAATTTTAGCTAAGTGAAAGAGCAAAAATACATCATTTTTATTAGCTTACCTCATTTAATTACGCTTTTCTTTTCATTCTCCCTTGCAGAAAAGCAATTTTTCTGATCTGCAATTTTCTTGATGACTCTAAGCTACAAGTTATTTTCTTTCTCAATCGAGAATTTATACCTTTTTTCAAGGTGATTATAACTCCCTTATGGATTTGAACAGGGAAAAAAAATGAGAGCCCTAAAAAAGTTTTATTAAAATAATGTGATCAATAGTACTCAATTAATTACCTTTAAGGTGTATTGAGTTAAGATTGATCACCGAATTTTTTTTTCAATCATAGTAATTTATTAATTTTTCGACGCTAATGAAAAGGAAAGTGTATTGGTTTTAATCAATAGATAATCCCTTTACACTTGAATAAATTCTAATTTTAAGAAAAAAATTTATTGTTTCATAACAGTGGTCTCCAATATATGGTAAACGTACCCTAGAGGGTATACAAAAGGATACTTAGGGGAACCTTAATGATGTAGGGTCACAATCACAAGCATGCATATGATCATGTATTATGTGAGTGCCCGATTTTCTGATTCGTAGCTGTGTTTGATTTTACCCGTAATTTGAGATTTCAACATCATAAGTTCACAGTTTGTAAAGTGAATGTGCATCAAGACCTGATTCGGATTTTCGAATTACTTCAACAAAGGGTATCAAACTAGACATTTCCGATGTTACTAAGCATATACAGATACATTGCTCAAATTAATTTCCCATTGAAAGTATAAAGCTGTGATTTAGTTTAAATGTATTTATAATGTTTAAAATAATTGAACAGAGAATATAATTTAAATTTTGACAACAAACAAACACACACACACATATATATATATATGTATGTGTGTGTGTATTTGTATGTACGTATGTATATAACAGCTGTTGTTCTAAGTACCGGTTGTACGAAAAAAATATGACCGGAGTATATATCCAAAGACAATCCGTATAATCATCCAAGGCGCTGGCTCATATGTCGATAATGAATGCAAACGGATATCTTTTGTTCTACTCCTTAGTAAATCTACACAATGGTACATGTGTTATAATGCTGCTCACAGAATTTTTTTTCGTCTGTAAAGATAACTAGACGCCTTTCTTTGCTATTAGCTTCATTCATTGTATGCACTCTTGCATCTGTTGAAGTCGAAGTGCGCACAGTCCGTGGTGCTACTGAATTCGTTTATGAGGACATTTGACTCTAGTCAAGCATCTGACACAATGTTCGTGTTGAGATTGCAAAGTTCTCAAATGTCTCGCAGAGACCATGCGTATCTTCTCGGGCTTTAGTGCTGTCTTCACTGAGATTCCACATGGCCTTTTCGTATGGAAATTATGGAGTCATGAGAAACGCGAATAGTAATACTGAGGAATGATAAAGCGTAATCCCAGTGGGCTACTATCCTTCCGCAATCAAATTTCAACACATGCTACACTTTCTTATAGGAGACAGGACATCAACCTTTAACGCTATAAATGCTCGACTAGGATTCTGAAAGAGAAATCCGCTGTACAATACTCCTTTTCATACGGATTGTAAAGATTGTTACTCCTTCTGCGCTGCTCAAATGACTGAAATGTCAACGATCTGTATTTCCGATCACGTAAATTTAATGTTTATTAAAAATTTCTTTCCTGGAGTAGCAATTTTATTGGTCAATAGCATAATATCCAAATGATTTTTGAAAAGTAAATTTTTAACCGTACGAGTTTATCATAAATCGGATTTAACCTTTGAATGAAATCAGGCAAAAGTAAAAAAAAAAAAAAAAAAAAAAAAAGGTTCCCAAATGGAAGTGTAATGCAATAATTTTTTTTTCATTAAAAAAGTATATTATCTTTTTATATTTTTCAGCAAACGTCTAAGAACAACAGTATAATTCAGGCTCAAACTTGAGTTGACTTAAATAGTTATAATAACTTAAAATATTTCATAAAAACAGTTAACAGAAAGAAAAAAAATTACAGGTTTCAAATTTTTAGTTCAGAGAATTCTGTAATTAATTCATAAGTTCAGAGAATTCTGTTGTTAATTCATAAGCTTACAATTTCATAAGCATCTAAAGTAGAGATGGCCAACCTTTTGCATATCATGCGCCAAATTTTTGATAGACGAGTTCCGAGTTTTGATACATCATATAACTCGAGCTTTTCTTATGCCGTTTTACATTAATGGATAGGGGTTGTAAATTTTGACAATGGTAGAATATGCTTCCTTTTGGGGAGAAAACGGAATAACATAATCACGCAGTTAAATTTATTGATTTACACCAGTTTCATGAAGTCAGGAATGATCTGCTGTTCGAGAGGGTGATAGCTTCATGATGGTGGTATAGCTGCCAAAGAGTCTCGTTTGGTGAAGTTAACTCTGAAATACAAGTTTTGGTACCGACAGCGAGATCACCTTGCAATTTGGATTTTCCCATCCTCTCTGTTTATTAGAAAGGGTCCTGACCTTAGCGAATATTTAATAATATTCAATAGTACTATGTTTATAGATATAATTGCATTTTATTTTATGTAAAACAATATCTATTACAGCCCACACACATAAACAATACTTACCATAAATGAAACTTTTGAATCTGATTCAATTTCAATAGTCTTTTACCGTTTGGTGTTAAATTTATTACTGAGATCAGCAGATAATTCTTCAAATTGGAATTACTCATGACCTTGTTTTGCTTTTAATGAATGACATTGATAAATATTACATCTACGCGTCGTTTCAAAGCGAAATATGTAATTTTTGGCTAATTGTTATAATTTTGGGTAAGTTCATATGATAATTAACCTTAAAAATTAATTACATAAAAAACATATTGATCTGGAAAAAGTTCATCAAATTTTATTTTTAAAAAATTAATTTGTTTTTTAATCAATGAGATCTATTTGCATGTTACTAGACATCTGAAATATATTTTGTTCATTGAGGTAAAATGGGCTTATCAAGGAGAAAATGCAGCTTTTTCGTAAACAAAACATGAAAACAACAATCAAATGTCTCTTTCAATATCTCGAATTTCTTCAATATATTTGTTAATATTGCTGTTATTCACGGCACACTCTCTCTGCTCTTTTAGGCATAAAAACTGATTTAAATATTTATTTTCTAACTGAGAAATAAAGAATTTTAATTTTATTTAAAAAATGTACTGATGCTATTTACTAAGCGTGAAATTATAATTTATACTTGTCTTGTAGTCTTAAATTTAGATCATTGAGAGGGATAGTAATATCAGCTAAAAGTGCCAAATCAATTATTCTGCTGTTATCAAACAAAAGGGTTCTTTAATAAAGTAATTCATTTTTCTGTTCTAGAAAATTCGAAACAGTGTTATTCGATTTCCAAACTCTACTTAGAATCTGTACTCTAGAAAGCCAGCGCACTTCACAACGAAGGTTAAAATCACCTATTCCAAATCTAACAATTTACAATGTTCTATGAATTCTCGTTTGTTGACTGTTTTTTCTCTCATTTTATTAACACATTTCGGAACCGGCATATTTAAAGTTTTTGAACACAGTGCTTCTTGGTGTATAATGCAATGGAATTTTAGTAAAATAGGAGTTATATGTAAGAGATTTTCAAGCAAAGTAACAGCTCTATTGACTTTACCTATCATTAATGGCGCTTCGTCAGTACACACATTGATATAAATTGGCCACAACCTACTCTTAGATTTTCCAGGTATGATTTTACTTTTCAAATATGTATGCTTATCTTGTTTTACCACGCAGTTACTCATTACTAGCAAGTTCTTTAAAGTCATAAAAATTACCATCAATATTTCTTATAAAAATATTTAACTATGCAACATCAGAAAGGTCCATTGAATCATTCAAAGTTAGAAAAAAGAAAGTATAAGAATTAACAAGGTCTTTGAATTACTGGGGTACATCCTGAGAGAGTCACTTGATAAGTCTCATAACTCCTTGCTTTGTTATAGTAGCAATTTCACGTTTGCGTTTCTTGCAATACCTTTATTTTCAAGATGGCTTGCAAATATTCAGAGACAAGGCATAATAATTTTTTTTCCTGCAGAGAAAGAGCATTTTTTCACCAATGCTTAAGCAGTTTCATGTGTTGCTTCTATCATTGCTATATCTTCACAACTTAATTTATTAAATATATTTTGTCTTCTAATTTCTTCCTTTTCCTTAGTCACATAAGCGTTTCGAAACTCAGATCCCAAAACAAACTTCATTACTCTTCTGTATAGGACTGATGCTGTACTTTATAGTGTCAATTAAGATTCATGATTTCTGTTATGAGGAAAAGTACTTTGATAAACAATGCAAAACGTTTTTCTTGATTAATTTGCTGTAAATAATAACTCATTTTCCCAATGCTCATGAAATTTAAGCCTATTATTATTTTTTACTTCCTTTTGATCATTTTATTTTGCTTTATTATGGATAAAAGGAAATTAAAATAACATAGGAAAGTACAAAACTCTGAAAAACAGTGCAAAAGAACAAATAAATCACAGTAACCGCATACCATATCACACAGAAAAAAAAAACACAAACACACAAAATGTTCTAGAAAAAACTCTGCTTCAAAACTTGGGACCATGATGGTTCACTTAGAACTGAACGAAGCACCTCTTGTAATCATCCAAAGCGTCACTGTTAGGTTACCTCTGATTTAAGGTGTTAATGAGTTTGTTCTCACTTTCTAATACAGCGAGTTCTAACAGTTTTGTTTTAGATACCTTTCTTCTCAAATAATTCTTCAGTTTAGAAAAATTACATCTCCCCGAATGCAATTCTTATTGGAAGAGATAATTGTAAGCTAAATATAGAAAAATTCATTGAGCATTATTCATGTTTGGAGCAAAGTTCCTTTTTTAGTTAATTTCACAATTTCGAAGGTGGTAAATCTTTATCCTGTAGAAAACGTTTCACTGATATATCATCACAAGTTCAAGGCTGTTTATAAACGATTACTCTTCATTTGTTAAAATGTTTTTAAATTTTTGCAATTAGTCAGAATTGCAGAAGATCTAACATCTTATAGGTCTTATCTATGATATAATAAAAGAATAAATTTTTGTGACGTAGCTGCCAAAAACGTTTTGCTCTGAAGAATCGACAGGTGTCAGTTAAGTCTTAAAGAATTCAATTTTATATTTTCCTGTGCAACATTTATCCTGACTTTTATAACCATATTTCATTTTTTGCCAACTATTTCAGTGTCTAAATATTGAAACAAAATTTTTATCTGCATATATTTATGATACCTTTTACAAGGATGGCAATAAAGTGACAGTCTGATCACAAATTCCTAAAAAATGGAATTTATCGAACGTTTTATTGCCAGTGCAGAATCGTAATTTTTACTGCAAGAGTTTTGAATGAGATTGAAAGTATTAATACCTTAAACCATATCCAAACAGGACAAAAAAATTGAATTGCTTTATTTGCGTAAGTAGTCCAGATACTTCATCTCTTATTGAACTATCTCTACATCTTTATTCTCACTAGTACTAAGCAATGTGTCATGTATTTGATCGGTTTGATATCTCAGCAACTTTTTGCATCAATTCGACTTTCTCATCTGCTGTCTCTGAGAAATTTTAAGGTCAGTTTTCCAAAGTGCTTCAACTAAATTACTTTTCTGTATATCAATGAAGAAAAAGATGAATAAATTTTTTGGACAACTCTAAGGAAGTTTCTCTATCTGATGATGAACTGACTGTATTATTTATCACTATTTTAAAAGAGTGGATACGATTTGACCTAATGAAACAAAAAAGTTGGTGTTTATAATCTTGCTTGCACCCAGCATGTCCTCTTTTCATATAACATCATTACGATATCCTCGGACACACACTTGCCAAAGGCAATTCCAGTTATTCTAGATTTTGAAGTAAGGCATCGTAAAGTCGTTGGTATATTGATCTTTCAATCGGATGAGAGAAAGCCCAAAATCGTTCAGTCAATTTTGATATCTTCTTGTTCAATCGACACATACAACAACGAATGTCATTTATTCTGTTTCACTCATGATGTGTGTAATCTTTTATAATTGAGTAATAATTCGATTTTTTCACTTCATCTAATACGAGGATTTTCTGAATCATTTTCGACCTTAACAAAAAGTTGGCAGCACTCTCAATAAAAACTATAGAATAGAGTTGAGCATCTTTTGACAGCTTCTCACCAGAATTTCAGCCATTTTGGATGCCGTTGTTGTTTGATAACTGTTTGAGTGAATCGATGTGAGAGTTTATGCAAAAATGGAAAAAACTCGAGTGTCTAGCTACTATAGAATAGAACTGATAGAACTCAGCACCATCATTTACCACTATGACAGTTTAGGCAGCTGAAATTAAACGTGATCGTACCAGCTTGGGAGACAATGAACGTTCTGGACTTCCAAAAACTGCAACCACTGATGATAATATCACGAAAGTTCATCAAATGATTCTAGACTACCTATTAATTGAAGTGATGGAAATAGCATAGCTTAGAATACGTCCAAAAAAGTGATTGTTACATATTGAATCAATATTTAAGCATGAGAAAGCTGTTCGAGAGTTGGGTGCCGCATTTGCTCACATTAGACCAAAAACATATTCAAATGAATATTTCCAACGCTCTGTTGGTGCAGTTTAGGTGCAATAAATCAGAGTTTTGCAACGGTTAATTTCTGTAGATGAAACTTCGATACGCCATCATATGCCGAAAGCAAAGTGCAATTAAATTGATGAAAACTTCTCAGTTACAATAACGATTTCCTCAACGATATCCACTTCAAAGTGGTCCAAATCATCTTGATATTTTTCGATTGTACTTGACGGAGTAATATTTCAAAGCAGCAGCTTGTTTTTTAAGGATGATTTCGTCTTTAGTCTTCGTTTCCTGTATTAACTACTAGATAAATTCTTTTTACCATCATACATTCTGTAAATAAATAAAAAATAACTGAGGTACAATTTCATAAAGAAAAACTATTTTTGATTAACAATATTTCATATTTACTTTCCATTCTTCCTCCCCCTTCCATTTGTAATAATGCAAGCTTTTTAGCTTATGATAAAAATATTACAACAGTTTGTTGTAATATTTTTATCATAAGCTAAAATGAACATCAATATGAAAAGCGAACATCAATATGAAACAAAATTTCAATACCTAAAAAGACCGACCAAATCCATCATTCCTCTTTTAAAGCTATATCATTTTAAAAATGGTTCGGCGGAAAATTTTGTGAATTTTCTGTATCTTAGTGTATCTTTCAATAAGGACCTCTTATCGAAATTCTAGTGAACATGTTTGGGAATGCTGATATCCACTTATTATTAAAGTGCTATGCTAGATATTCTCCAAGAAATGTTTGCCAAAGTTTCAGGCACCTAAACTTTTTGTAACATAACATTGACTTATTGATCATCCTGTCAGGGCCCACTCTAGAGATTTAGACGCTCTGGACAAAGAACCAAATTGGCGCCTCTGCTCAAGTTTTAAAAAGAATTATCTCGCGAGGTTACTAAGCATTTTTGTAACAAATACATTTTTTGTAATGGTAAGTTTAGCGTATGGTTGAAATAAAAAAAAAAGAAGAAAAAGGAAAATGGTAAAGGTTACCACTGCATTATCAAGAGACAGACTTATAAAAATGTAAAAACATTCTGTAACATAAGTAATTTTATCTTATAACTTAACCCCCCCCAAAGGCAAATTCAAGACGCAAACGTTTCTGTTACTACATTTAAGAGTAATTCATTTTTCAAATTAATTTTATGATACATAAAAAATAAAAAAAAAAACGGTTTGTTGTAAGGCAGACTGCTAAAATTAGGAAGATGGTATCACATAAAAGGAGACAAATAACGCTTGTCATTGAATTATTCCTGCGTTCATCTTTTATAATATTGCAAACTTGCTAAAAAATCTGGAGGAATAACTCATTCAGCGAAGTGGTTCGTTTGCTTATAAATAATATAAAAAGGTGAATTATATAAGATTCCAAAGTTGCTTTTTCGATGACAGACCTATTTAGCATTTTATATAATCTAAAATAGTTTTTCTATAATTATAGTTCTGGGATTCTATTTTCACTTCAATTTTTGGTATATATTTGACAGTTATCCACTAATTGGTCTTTACTTCGTTTGATACTTACGTGCATTTCTGTCAAATTTGATGGTACTTCATTATAACTTTTTCACTTTACAACCAAGTGTAATAATGTAAATCGTAGCTTATATAGTAAAGTTATATCCTTAATAAAACATATCAAAGGCAGATAAGGTATTATGATTTAGAAAAACTTCATTTTTTAAATTTTGGCGTCCTCTTTTGAAGCAAAATCAGTTCAAGCTTACACAACTTTTCTTACTCACACGTACGCAAATTACCTTATATATCAATGACGATAAAATCATACACCTATAGTACCCTCATCTCTTCCATAACTGTAATAATTAAACATTAAATCTGAGGATAAACATATATAATTAAACTATATTTAACTAGTAAAATAATTAATGGTAATTAAATATTAAACTATGTAATCAAGACTTTAATAATTATTAGTAAATCAAAGACTTCGCATACAATATATTTTCAAGTGCTAAATAACTTATGTTTCTGTATATACCAACCTAAGATTTACTTACTGTGGATAAATTTTAACCATTATGAACCACAGCGTTTGTTGCCAGATGTTTTACCTATTGCTAGAGTAGTGCTGTAAATAACTTAGTGGTCATTAGTACATAAAATTACATTGTCTTATTGTTTTTTAAATTCTTTTTGCAGAGAAATTAATTCAGAAACTCCGATACGATTTTTTTAAAATTTTGTTTTGGCGGTTTTGTACCCCTCGATTTTTTTTCTCCTTGCAGTGCCATGGACTGCTGGAGTGTCCGACCGGCTTTGTATATATTTTATAATCAGTAGGTAAGGGATTTGCGGCTTCAGTAATTTAAACTGCCTTTGCCAAAATCCTTATAAAATATAATTGCAGTTATATATTCTTCAATAGTTAATTTTATAAGAATATTAATGCATTAAAATATTCGAAGATTTTCGCTGATAAATAATTAGGAGGTAGAATATTTATTTATATTTAACTGTCTGGTTCATTGTTAAAATACATTATAAGTTTTCTAAAAAAATACAAATACCAAACAAATTATTAATCAAATATCTAAAACGTAAGGAAGGCTTTGAAATGCTTAAGAAATCAGCTTTAATTGAAAAATACCATAAAGTGACAAAAGTGTACACAATAAGCATGCTATTTTTTTTTATTTGGGTACACGAAATATCTGTGATGTTTCAATTAAGAGATAGCTCGCCCTTAACATATTATTCTTGGTTCTTATTAAAGTTCATTTTTATAGTTTTAGCTCTATGTATTTCAACTTCCAAGTTTAATGGCTATCATGTAACAATTCAGGCTTAATTTGAACTGTATCACCTTAAGTCAGAGAATTTTATTTCTTTGACTAGTAATATCAAAATGATTTTTATACAGATAAGACAATTGTTGAAAAAGTATTCTCAAATGTTTCTTCCACGCATTTCTGTTAAAAGATTCATAGTTCTCCATTCAAAAGATTTGCTCTACCATAAACCATCTCAATATAAAAATGTTTTTGAAGATTATTTCATCTTTACCCCTTCCTCAGATTGAGGAGAAAAGGTGACTGGAATAAAGTATACTAGTCAAATCTGTATCCTACAACCTAATATACTTGGCTCCTCGCCAGGAGACTGTGACTATCTTCTTTATGTTACTCAATCATTTTGGTTCACTGCTATTTTTACACCAGAAAAAGAAAAAAAAAATCGATAAGATTTTGACCATCATTATTTATATAACTACAACTCTAAGCTTGTTCTTCTCTTCTGTTATATATTAATTTTTCCTGATAGTAAATTTCGTTTCTGATGTTAAATAAGGGAAACTGAAAGGATTATGTTTTGGTATGAGAGATATAACTGTGCGAATTTCATATTTTTTAAAGTGTATATTGCAAGTGTATATTATATATATACATACATACATACATACATATATATATATATATATATATACATCTCTCCTAAAAATTTGTTTTGTTCCTATTAAATTTAGAACTCTGGCTTATGATTAAAATACTTACATTACTATTGATTGAAAAAATTATAAAATACTATTGATAGTTTTGATTAGACTGTAATTATTAACTTTATAAAAAAATTAAAGAAATACACTCTACTTAAAGCTATGATTTTGAATATTTGTTTAATTCAATAGATTTAGATGATTTAATTAATGTTATTTTGGATAATTATAATTATTCTTATTTCTTATTAATATTGTACTAAAAACTGTATTAGTTACATTAGTAAGAACTATAATTTAGTGAAACGTATACCTCAGAGAGATTATTACTGTTTCCTTATTAATTAATGTTTTCTTTTGATACTAATTTAAGTTTAAATGTTTTTAGAAATATGTTATGTGACTGCTTGTCAAGAAATATCAAATTAGTTGATTTGCCAATCAATTTTCAAACTAACTTAAGTAATTTCTATAATTTGTATATAAAGGCTGAATTTATCCTATTAATTTTTTAAAAAGAAACTTAAAGTATGACAATTTTAAATGTGACAAAAAATGTCTTCTTCTTCATTTTTATTTTACTTCTTAAAATTAGTTGATTTTTAATTTTTTTAAACAAATTCCATTTATATTTTTATTCTTCGCTCTATATTCTCCCCTCCATATGGACTAGAATACAGAGTACTAGATACATTTAAAACATTTAGTATATAATAAATAATAATCTTTTCAGATACAAAGCATGTAATTTCTTACTGTAAACATAGTACTTTACAATAAATTTTTTTAGATAATTGCTTCTACTAAATGTACAGAAGACAAGATCTTTATTGCAAATAAAAGTCTTAGTTAGTTAAATAATTTCTCATGACGTATAAGAGAATGAAAGATATAATTTTCAAATAAATAAATAAAATTTAAAAAATAATAAACAAAAAATAAATAGTTTTTTTAATTAAAAAAACCGCTATACTGAAAATCCGATGTTGATCAGTCAAAGTCTCAAATTTTAATTTGACTGATTGCTTATTAACATTATACTTTGAATCAACACGAGGGCAGCTGATGATAGACTTCTAATTTTTAAACCTTAGGAGTGTAAAGAGGATGACAGCTGAGTTGTACCCATCTGTTGTTGACCGTCTTTAAGCTTATTTATCACACTAACAGTAAGACTTGTTGCTTAGATGGATTTGACGTTCATCAACCCCACTACACAACATGTCTTTAGTGTAGTCAGTAATCGAAAATGCGACTCCACGAAGCAAATGCAGGCCACGAGCTTGCAGTTCTCACCATTCGGCTACCACGGCAGCTAAAAGTACCTTAAAGATAAGGTTGAAATGTTTTTAAAGTTTACATAAGCAAGCTGGTATTAGTATGCTATGTTTACTAAATATTTTTATGTATGCGAAGCAAATTCTAATTTATAAAAAAATATTATTAAGTGATACAGTAAAAATATTTTCCTATGATAGATGAAAAAATACTTTTAGGACATTGCTACATAATGAATTACTTTACTTTAATAAAAATAAATTATTTTTTAATAACTATTAAAGTATAATGCTATGCCAAGTACAAGTACTAGCAATCAGCAATGTACGGTGCTTCAACTCACTAAACGAAAGTCTTTATTGAAATTGGGACTCCAGCCACAACTCTATGGAAACAATGCCGACCACGAATTCACGGCCACTATTATTTGACCACCATGGCCGTTTTCAAATTTAAAAGTACATTTAAGAAATCACTTTTTTGATTAATTAGGAGAAAAAAAAACCCATAAGCTTTGCAAAATAAAAACATAAAGATACATTGAGAATTTGTTTGTTGGCTTAAGAGATAAGACGTTAATCCCACACAATACTTATTTTCTTCATGATTAACTTTATCAATAGTATGAATTTTTTTTTTGAAGAGTACATTATGTATAAAATGTTCTATAAATATCGTTACATAATATCGTAATCTGTCTTAAAATTTCAGATCACTATAAATGTGGACAGTTTATTACTTGAAAATTACGACATATTTTTTGATAAATAGATTTAATTTAATGTTTTTTATTAGCTTTAGTCTTACACAACTATTACTTTTATAATTAACTAATATCCCTTCTCAAATCTACCAGGCAGCTACAGCTGCTGTGCCTTTTCTTTTTTCGTCCGTCTGTCTATTCCTTCCTTGCATCGGAGCCCTTTTCACGTCCATCTCTATTGTTTCCGGCTCCATGACATGCGTCCTTCCCAGTTTCGCTCCAGTTGAATGCCATCCTTGGATGGGGGAAGGGGGTGTCATCGTAGTAAATCTTTTGCCAGCAAATAATGTGGCACTCCATTAAAAATACTATGTTATTTTGTGTAGTGTTGGATAAATTATTTGAAAGACATTAAAGATAAATGAGTTAATCTAAAGGGACATAAAAAATGACATATCTTCATTTAAAGTATATTTGGTTAGTTAAACAATATTTCTACATTGATAAATCACTTTCTTAGAAATCATTCGTAATTCAGACTGTCTTAACCGGAAGTAGGAGTTTGGTCACGGTCACAAATTTCCTTGAGGGCGATGTTGAAGTCGAGTTGTAAGCTTGATTCTCGGTCCCAAAGTCAAGTCTAAATGATGTTTACTTGGAATAAGAGAGTATGTCGTCAACAAGAAAATTTTCTACACTATATGGAAGTTTGGAGAATAAAATATAAATTTAAGTTTTATCCTGGTGGGCAGAGGAAAGTTCTAAGAATGAGGTATGCTATGAAAAATAAAGCCTCTTAAGTGATTGTTAGTTATGAGAGACTAATTGAATTAAAATAAATTTAAATTATTCATATTTTCCCGAAAAAGCTTTTAATACGCTTTTTATTTTTTCAAACCGTTGAAAACTTCTGAATGAAAAGGGGGAGTATATTTAAGATAAAAGGCAAGGATTTATATTTAAAACTATTTCCTATGTAGTTCAAAGAGTGAAAGGAAAATTAAAATTAGTTTGAAATAGATTGCAATATATTCTGGAAAGGGAAATTTTGTTGATATTTTAGGGTAAATAATATTTCAGAAAGCAATCGTCTCTTCAGGTATATTAATATGACAGCATAATCTGATGGTAATTTTTAAATATTTATTTTTCCATTCCTTTTGCGTACGAAAAGAAACGTTAAGACTTAAAATTCTGTTTGTATAACTCTTAGAATTAAATTATATTTCTCGCTGGTTTAATTTAAAAGGTTTTGTCTGGAATAATTTGATGAAATAAAATTTTGACTTAAAGAAAATATTTGTTCCACCAGTGGATGTATTATTATTGTTAATATAGCATGAGTTCGCAAAGAATTATCGAGAATACATACATATAGGTGTTACTGTGCATTTCAGTTAGTGCGTATGCCTCATCGATCATTTTTTACAAATTTTGAATTACTACTTTTGATGATTCTGTCAACTTTCAATTGATGTTTTATGCCAAAATGAACTATCTTTTATTTACTACAGAGTTTATGAGTAAAATTTCTATTTATTCGATAACAACTTGATTATAAATTGCGTGGGGCATTCCCTGTATTTGAAAATCGTTCACTCACGTAACAGTATGCAAAACAATATAAAAATGTATTCAGATATATTCTCTCTCCCTCTTTCTATCCTTTATATATACGAGCATATACATAATCACCTGTATAATTCTGTTATTTAAAATTAACCACTTATCTTTCGTACAAGTCACTTGAGATTTGAGATCATAAATACGTATAAGAAATTCTCATTCGTCTTCCTTTTTTTTAAAATAATATTTTCGAAGTGCACATTTCATTGTTTAGTTATTTATAAAGCAATTAGTTTAAAATTTCAAGTATACATAAAAAGTTAAACAATGTTGCTTTTTCTAAAATATGATACTGTGATACTTTCGAATAAAATTAGAATTATTACTTTAATTTTTACTGATATTGTAATTAGTGAAAAAGTGTAAACAGACCAATAATGACCTCTCGATTTAGATAGAATTTGATAACTTTATTCAAAATATTAAATTTTAAATATAACATATCTGGTGCAACAATTATATTGCGTATTCAGTGTGAATTACTTTTAATGCTTTTTGAAATGCATTTCTTATGCGTGATGTTAATTACAAAGGGTGTTCAAATGAAAGGGTGCAAAACGACGTAATAACGTAACTGTTTACATATTTTCCTTTGCTACTATGGGAGACAGCAGCGAGACATCGAGGGATGCGAATGGAGTCTTCGGAGTGGATCGGAGTAGGACCCGCATGCGCAGGAGAGAGCAGATGCTCTTATAAAGAGAACCATCCAATTGCCGTGGCAGGACATAATGGCGTTCACATTGCAAAATTCGACGATTGGGTAACAGCGAGGCGTTATCCGATTTCTGACAGCGGAAGGTGTTAAACCGGCAGCTATTCATCGCCTGATAGTGACCGTATACGGCGAAGACTCTGAGAGTCCGACAAGTCTGTGAGAAAAAGGAGTGCCCATTTTCATGCAGGTCGTGAGAGTTTGGTTGATGACCCGAGACCAGGCCAAGCAAACACTGTAATTTCGGTCGTTCTTATCGACTAGGTGGACGACCGAGTGAGAAGTGATAGGCGTGTCACACTGCGAATGTTGAAGGTAAAGGTGGATGTCAGCGCTGGAACAGTGTGGACAATTGTTCACGACAGATTACGTTATCGGAAGGTGTGTGTGCAATGGGTTCTGAACCAGTAAAAGAAACTGCGTATGGGCCAAGCGCTTCGTTTCGGTATCTTGAAAACTCCGCTTTCCTGGAGCGGATCGTCACAAGTGATGAGAGCTGGTGTCATCACTACGAGACAGAGGCAAAGCGGTTCAGCATGCAGTGGAAGCACATGTCGTCCTCTCCCTCTAAAAAGTTCAAAGCCGTGGCGTCAGCAAGCAAGGTATTGCTCACTGTCTTTTTCAACACCCAAGGTCCGCTACTTGTTGAATTCTTCGAGCACATAAGAACCATTAACTCCGATGTGAACTGTGAGACACTCCGAATCCTACGCAGGTCCACCAAGAACAAAAGACCGGAGCTGCTCACGGAGGATGTGTTTCTGCTCCCTGATAATTCGCATCCACATGTCTCCAGGGTCACACACGCAGAACTGGCCAAGTTCAAGTGGGAGCAGCTTGACCATTCGCCTTACAGCCCGGGCATGCCGCTCTACGATTTACATGTATTTGTTCCACAGAAAAAAAAGACATTTGAAAATGAAGCGCTTCCACTCGGACGATGAACTCAAGAACGCAGGGAAGCACTAGATCTCGTCACGGCCACAAGAATTCTGGGGACAAGGAATCCTTCGGTTCGTTAATCTCGTTGGGCTCAGGCCTATGGTGTATACTTTGAATAAAGTCTTCTTTTATACCTCCAGATTCGTTTAGTTCCTTATCATTTGAACATCCCTTATATTTCGCAGAAATTTACTAGAATTATAATTACGCTTAAAGCATTTTTCCCTGTTTATTAGTGTTACACAAAAACAAATTTGATGTCAACAAATAATTACAAAGCAGTAAAATGATTTATTTTGAGTTACTTCCATGTTTACTGTTTAAAATCAGTAAACAAATTTAACACCCTATTACCCCAAGTTTCTTCTCCTCTGATAAGAAATCCGTTTAATATCTTCCTTATTTATCTAAAAATTAATAAAAATAGTTATATATTAATATGTATGGTCACTGCTTAAATTTTTTTCCCTTTCTGTTTCCTATTTGAGAAGTAATAATTGTTACCCATATTCGTATAATTACATATCATTTATATTTATATGAAAGATTATTCATAGAAAATGTACGTATAGATGAATAAATGCATACTAAATATAATCTATAATGAACCAAATTCCTTTCCAGTTACAGGGAATGTTTGGTTTCCTCTATTGGCCTCTTAGTTCAACTTAATTGTTCTCTTTTATATGTGTAGGAAATATACACTCAATTTTTTACAATATTTTTCTACCAGATCTAATTTGTATCTAAAATATATTCTTTGAACATTTTATTGCAGACTCGTGTTTCGGATTTAATTCCACTAAAGACCTGTCGTGTGGAGAGATTGAGGCACATTAAATCTTTAAAGATAACAAGTTATCACTGTGACTTAATAAAAATGTTGTGAGGGATATCATTCAGATGTTGTTCTCACATTTGTGGAACAAAATTACACTGACCCACCCTAATAGCTCCATGTTTTTTCTACAAAGTACGGTATATTAATTAACTAATTATATTACATACAAATTTAATTATTACTAAATTAAATCATATTAATGTACTGTATCCTTCACAAATATGCGAAATGAAATATTCGAAATAGTTAATTATAAAACTTAATATTTTATTTTTACTGAAGATATTTGTGCTAATTATAATCATAAGTTTCTTTTTTCCCTCCAATTCTATTGGTTTCATTTCTGTTACATAATAATTTACTTATTTGGAATCGAAAATATTCGTTGCTTATTTCATTTATTTTGCCTGTTATTAGTATTTAATCCATTTATATTTACACTCATTCAATTACACTTATTAGTTTTGTTTGCCACTATATTTTATAAGCTAAAAAGATTATGAAATATTATGTATCTATTATAAGCTATGCATTTTAGTTAACAATTTCTCTTAGTTATTGGCTGTAAAAGTCCTTATTTCACATAAGGTGATTGCCGATAAATTGTTAAATTCTAAAGATGCGAATGACATCTTGATCCCCATGCTATATTTTCAAATAATTCTTATATTCTTTTGAAATGTTGTATTTGCAAGAGAAAATGAACAACACTTGAAGTGAAATGAAAAGAAACAACGAAGGACTTTATCGGATAAAAAAAAGGTTTCCAATAAAGAATTGAGGTCATTTATTCTAACAAATGTCTCTGAATCTCGCTTACTCTACTTTTTCTGACAAGACACTTACTGAAAAATGTTCAAGAACCTTTTCTTCGAGACAACCAGACGTAATTGAGGAAAAACGTAGCTAGTGTCTCACCCTTCTTTTCTAACGGAAAAGGGCAATGATCGTTTGGACAAGAACTTCTACTCTGGACTTACCGGTGCCTCCCACGTTCGATTTTCTCGACATCCCCCTTTCGCGTCAACTCTTTCGTGGAGTGTGAAATTGTTCGAAGTAATTACAAAAAAGATGTATCAAGAGCCCACTCAATAATGTTAGTTCAAAAAAAAAAAAAAATAAACCTTGAGTTGTTTTATTTGATACATTTTTCGTAAAGTATGAGCAGCCGTTACGTTATGAATTAAAAACTATGTTCAATAGATATAACAATATACAAGATCTTTTAATTTAGGTACTTTAAATTGTGAATATTTTTGGTTCTGTTTTTTTTTCTAATAAAAAATTCATTGCTTTTGTTGGAAGTTTTCTCATTTTTTTAAACTTACACTTTAAAGTGATTAATATTGCTAACTTTTCTAATACTTGTATATATTATTAATATAGTTTTATCAGAATTTGTAATTAAATGACAATATTCCAAAAACTATAAACATATATATATTCAAATTAATAATAAAAATAGATATATAAAAGTAAATCATTCTAATATTCTCTACAAGCAATAATCAAGATACGTAATTTACCAATGTGCATTAATTCCCTCAAGTTAATGATTTCATATTGTAATTGGATTATTTTGGTTGACATACTAAAAATAATTTCAAATAATTTTTGACTTAACAATGGGATGTTTTTTAGAAATTTATTGACTTTTTATGTTTTTTCTAATAATGTAAAATAAATACTTCATAGATCATTTGCTTACGATAAATAATTTAGTTTTCTCTCTCTAATACTTATATTACAAAAATATTGAAAAAAATGTACCTCATATTCAGAATGATACGCATGCATAGAATAATACGTCTGATGGTTGATAAAGATGAATCAGACGCTGTGACAGATGATCTGACAATCACTCTGTCCATGATGGTTTGTCTATACATGATTTCAGCGTCATGATGATAGGTTGATCGCTATCGTCATGACGCTGAAATCTGCCATTGTCCATCCATTCTTCCCAGCATCTTCTATTCGTCGCATCACTTCTACCGATATGACGATCGATTATCCGATTTGCCCAACCTGTCACTTTCAATCCAATGATACGACCTCTTTCAAACTCTGACAGTTGCTCGTAATGAGCTCGAATCCTGGTGAGAAGCATTTTTTCAGTAGTTGAAAGGTATTCTAAATTATAATGCAACAGAAAATTTGACCATCAGATTCAGAATCGCTTCTTACATATAGATGCTGTGTGTGCAGTTCCAATGCCGTTCTTCATTCAATAGACACCAAATTTTAATCATTTCCATGTTCGGTCCAAATATCTTTGCATACGAAATTTCATTACAATCGGGCTACTCCTTCTTGGTGTGTTGTTTTTTTTGTTACATAGTATATGTAAAGAGAGTAATTTAAACATAGTAATATTACGAATTTTGATTTTTTTTTCTGTCTTTAAATTTTTGTTTCCCTTTTTTTCTGATTTTGCATTAAATTTTGCTTTAATTTCTTTGGTTTTATTTACATTAGTACTCTTTCTCTTTGATGTAGGAAATTACAATACTTCCTAGTGAGATAAAGTGGGATAATTTTTGATTTATAAGTTGGGGAATGATGTAATATGTTTGTTGATATACGTGGCTTCCTTGTAAGTGTTTGTGATCTTTTTCATAATCTGGTTGAATCATTTTTAGTTTGCTCTTTTTCTACTTTTAGTTTGCACAATTTTAGTATGTCTCCTTGCCTATATTTATGTTTTATTTGATTTCTGCATTTGCAATTTGTTCTATTTGCTTGTTAGTTGTGTTTTGTTTTAAATTTATATAATTTACATATAAGATTATAACATTTTTCTCTAAGAATTTTTGGGTACTTTAAAAACGTTGTTTATCCTGCAAATTTTTCAAAAATCCAGATTCAGAATATTTTTTGTTGCCGTCTTTTTTAACCTGCTTTTTTTGTTTGTTTTCAGGCCTTGTTTTGTGCTTATTTATGATTTGAACTTAATCTTCTTGCAATTTTTTTTATGAATTTAGAATTTTTTCCGGGATTCTGATGTATTTCATATTTATTTCAAAATAAGTTTTTATTTAAATTTTAAACATAAGTTTTTCAAATTTTAAACATTTTAGAAGAATACTTTAAGTAGTTGAATTTTCGTTTTAAAAAGATATAATTTATCAGTCGGCAAATTATTGGAAAAATTGGAGTACTGAAAGTTTTTGATAAAATCTCTAGTTTTACAAATTATTATGTAATTTCTGTTCCTCGCTTAGTGAGCTTATTTTATTTATTATATGTAATCAATAATATATTATACCTTAAGAGTAGTTTTATGCGAAATATTATAGAGAAGCTGTAAAAATATTAAATCGATGTTTTGACATACGTACACATTTGAAAGATTTTGAAGTATTTATAATGGATTGTTCAAAAGAATTTCAATATTCTGTCAAAATATTGAAGATTTATTACTGTTATAGAAAACATTTCTAGAACATATACCAAAATCTATAAAATGGCATTACAATATTACAAACCTAGACATTTTATTAAAATATGATTTATTACCGTTTTTTACATTTTAATACACAGCTTTTACAATAAAACTGAAGGTATTTCTAAACCTCAGTCGTTGTATATTAAAAAGATTTAACTATATATTCCTTAATATTAAAGCATATAATCAAATTACATTTCTTATATCATTTGCATATATTCGAGTAAATGTAATGATGAATTTTTTCTGTGCTTTTTTGATTTTTTGTGGTAAATTTCAATGAGGGAATATGATAAATTAATTAATCTAATAGAATTAATTTCAGCAAAATAAATTTGTTTATATCATATTCGCAAAAAGACAAAAACTGTAATTACATAAATCCATCATAATAATGGGGAAAAAATGCAAAATTTGCAATATAATTTTTTTTCATACTAGTAACTTATAAAAGATTAAATTTTAACAAATAAACACAGCAATGGTTTATCGAAAATAAAATTTTTAGTTTTATTCTCTGATTTTTGAATAAAAACTATGATAGGCTACTTATATCTTTGGATTTAAAATTTATATAATTTTGCTATTTATATTAATTCTTCTCTTATTTACACAATTATTATATTTGTCTACTATATGATACATATAAGACTAATTTTTTTTATATAATAGAAAAAAACTTGAATTGAATTTAACGTGTATTATTGCCACTTAAATTAAAATTTCTGTTTGAATTAAACTGAAGAGATAAATACACGATTTAATGACTAAATACTTCATAATAAAAAAGTTAACTGGAAGCAATAGCAGGAAAGTGATATAAGTGCTATATTAACATTGAGAAAGAAACAGAGACTTAGGTGGAAACGCATCTTTTGGTATTGATTTAAAAGCTCATAATTATATGTATATATATATATATATATATATATATATATATATATATAAATATATATATATATATATATATTGCTTTGGTTATAATACAGCGCTTACAGTTACAGTTTCTTCTTTGGAACCGATAAAAAGTACCGAATTTGGTGATTATCACATACATATTATTCCTTCGTCTTAATAACTGTAATGGAAGGTCGATTTATAACCATGAAACTGCAATTAAATATTTTTCGGATACAAAATCAATTTTATTACTTTTCACTGAAAGGAGTGGCTTCCCAACCAATTCAAATTACTCCGGAACTTTTCCACAGGGACAGAACTAAGGGTAATTTTATCACCCACCCGTGTATAGATTTTGAACGGAAGTGTCAATTTCGAAAGTGATTCATGAAATTTTTATTACTTATTTTGCATTGATTTAGTGAGGATCGTAATAAAAATATCAATAACCTTATAGGAATTACAGTAAAAAAAAGTAATCTTTATTCGAATAGTCTTTCTAATTTTTTTTGTAATCTTTTAGCATTAAAAGAGGCTTTGAATACTCTTTTCTTCCATTAAAAGGGAGATAAAATATTTTTCTTCTTCTATTTGTATTTATTTCGCATTCTTATTTTATTTTGTTGAATTAAAAATGCCTTTAGTAATTTTTGGGGGGAAATGGCGAATGAATGCAACATACTGTAATTAACAACAATAATAATGTTATTACTAAAAGCAGCAATAAAAAACACAACAATAATAATAACAGTAATAAAAACAATATCAAAATTAATAATAAAAACAAGGACAACAATAACAATAATAAGAAACGCGACAACAACAATAATAAAATAATAATTATAAAAATAAAACTGACAAAAATAACAGTAATGTAAACAATTACCATAAAAATAATAAAATAATATTTTTGATAAGGAACATATACTTTCGAAATGTAATTATGTATTACACATATTATGTAATTCCTAGTACAAGTGTGTGGCGTGATTTCAATTCAAGGGGGGGGGAAAGTGAAAAGTAGATTAGTTGCATTGAAAAATAAAACTACAAAATTGAAATTATGCCAAGTGAAATAATTTTTTTTATAAAAAAGAAAAATATAGGGCTAATTTAAGAACTTGCAGAAATTATTGCAATTGATTTTTGTGCAATATATATGTCAAAGGTGTGGACATTTTGTGAATGTAACAAGAGAGAAAATATCGTTCTGGGACTTATTGTCCTATACGACAAATGCACATTTTCAACAAATATTCGAAATATGTTCATGTAAATAAAATACATTTTTATTGGAATATTATATTGACTTCAATAAAGTGTTATTAGTCCCAAATACGTATTATTGTATCATGATCTTTTAGAAGCAATTCAAATATGTTTCGAGTCAAATGGATTCGACTAGGTTTAATATAATTTCAGAAAAGATTACAAAACATGGAACAATATATATCTGAGTTTCAAATAAAAGTTGAATATTCGTTTAGAAATGAATTAAATTTGATATATACAAAAATATGTTAAAATTTTATTACAGTGCGATTAGTTAAAAATTAAAATCATCCAATTAAAAATTCTTTTACAAAAATTCTTTTACCAAAACTTATGCATTCTTTCGTTTAATCATCGAAATACCGACTTTTTATTGCATAAAAGGTCAATCATTTTCATTCCGTTATGCAAGCAGTGATGGGGAAAGACGAAAGTAGAAACAAAAGGCTAAGTATTTATTAATTTGGTTGTTTAAGATTGGATTAATTGTTGTTAAACGTTTATCTATCGAACTCACTTTATGCATATTTTTCCTTTATTGAAAACATATAAAAGAATTCTCATGCACAACAAATACCACAAAGGACTAAAAGAATTAAATAAAACGAAGAAAAATAAAATAAAATCTAAAAACAAAAATTACATTAAAAGAAGAAGTGTTTTTTTCGACAAATTTTCAGAATTTTCAAATTATTTCAAAATGTGTTGAATAATTTCACTTAATGCTTTTGTATCAATGAAAATAAGCAATTTGCTTTGTATTGCATAAAATTATATTTGATTATAAATACATTCTCAATAAAAATTTAAATTTTATTTTACTAGAACAGTGATAAAAACTCTTTTTTTTATTGTTTACTTATGAATTAAAAACTACATATTTTATTAACAAACATAAAAACTGTATTTTTGCCTCTTAATTATTACTTTACACTTAAATAATAAGAATAAGTAAATAAATAAGAAAAATGTAATGTATTTACGAAGATTAAAAAGCGGTAACTCATTTACAAATGTTTGAAAAAATTATAACGTTTATGAGAAAGTGGAGCAAAAATGGGTGGATGAGAGAGTGTGAAGAAACTAAAGGTGTTAATTAATAATTATTTAATGAAGAAAGTAAGATAAAACAATTGAATAAGAAAACTCTATTACACTTGGTGTTTTGTTTTGTTTTCCTTCTATTTGCTTACAATTATCAGTTAGGAGAGGAACAATGAAAAATACTTATTGAAAATCAAAGTTTATTACTATAACTAAAACAAATTCATCTTTTTAAAATATTTCATTGAATGTAATTATTTTTAATATTCAATCTTTTAATTAAGAATTAAAATGATGATACTAAAGGATTTAATTTCCATTTTTTGAAATAGTTTATAATATAAACGATTTCTGACCTACCGAAGAACGATGGTATGAAAAAGTTTCATTTTTAATATCAGGAATGATAAGAAATACCTATTATTTTTTAGGGAACAAGTACCATTTGGGCTTATTGCTTTATAATTTAAGAATCAGCTTAATTTCTGAAGCATATTATGCATGGTATATTAGGTTTCCTGTTATTTATAAATTTTATATACTAAATGAATGAATATTATTTTATATCCAAAAGTTACCTTTCCAACTTTTTTTAAAATTATGCATAGCTATACGAGAAAAAATAAATTAGTTAAAGTACAAAATCTTTGCATATTAAATAACTTAAGAAAATAAGATTCTTTAAGAGGATGATCTTTTTCATAATTTTAAAATTTTATGTTTTTCATGATTTTGTTGAGTACTTTATTCTAGTAGAAAATAGCAATTGAAAATAAATAAATGCGATATTCATAAATAAATTTTTATCTTTAAATATAAATCCTAAGAAATCATAAAACTGAGAACATTTTGGGAAAAAAAGATTAATCAAGATGTTTTCTTTTCCTTGCCACGTTATTAAATGGATATATTATTTATACAAAAATGACACAAAAAAATAAGTTATGGTGTACAAAATCATAACTGTTTATAAAAGTATCAAAGATTAAATAGGTCTATTAAATAAAAGTATTTGCTAATGCTAAAAATAATTTTGATTCAAAATATTGAATAAATCCAAAATATTACTGAAACATTTCAATTACTCAAGGTTTGGGTAAGAAAGAAAATAAAAATTAATAGTCTATAATCCGTCAAGTATTTTTTTAAAATAATTTTCTAACGCCAAACTAAAGGACCTTCCCCACCTTCCTATAAGGTTTAAAACAAAAGATTATAATATATATTTAAATCAATACAGTTTCTAATAACTTCATCAATGAAAATAATATAAAAACTAATCCATTATAGTAATTTGCATACTAGTATTATATCTTTCATGAGTTCAAAAGTTTTAAGTTACCAAACCGTAAGATTAATGATAAAACTATTCTTAGAGTTCATAAGACTGCTTATCTCCAGTAACTTGCAGGGTTAATACGAGCACTATATTGTTGTATAAATAACCTTCACTTGATATTCACCATTTTCAGCCACTATATCGGATCACCTATCATTATTTATCGTTCCACATAAGCCTGTCCCATTGATCAATGTCCACTAGCGGTATTGTTTGCAGAGCAAAATTCATTCTGCATGTGACAGGAACTGACAGGTGTAATCAAGAGCTAATGAGCCAAAGCACAACCAAGAAGCCCAATGGATAACACCTTCCAACGAATAGTCTTTTTAATGATATCCTATTCAGGCATTTGAGTGATACTAAAATAAGATGAAATAGTCTTTAGACCATGGTCCTTAAACGTGGTTGCATGCTTGTCTTTATTTAGTAGCTTAGGGCTCAAATATTTGATTTTCGATAAAATTTGGCGTTAAGGGAAAACTCAATCCATCCAAACAGGGAATAAGAATTTTTTTAGAATGAACAAAAGAAAATCTTCATTTAGTATTTTGCTGCTGTTATAAAAATGAACTTTGATAACATATAATTTTCACAACGGGAAAGAAATTTTTCTTATAAATAGAATTACATAGTTAAAACTTTTTACTGATATAGTACAATGAGAGGATATTACATAAAGGAGATAATATATTAGTTATAAAATAGATTTAAAAAAAATTAATTTATGTGTTGGCGTACTAATCAATAAGAATGATCAAAAATAAATTTTATATAATACCAAGTCAGAGATATATCATTAGCAGTCTTGTGCCGATACAGTTGTAAAAACATATTAAATTAAAAATGTGTAGTAATTCAATGTTCTTCAATCATATTTGATATAATTACTTTAAAAATTTCTATTAATCAAGAATTAGAAATTTCAAGAAAAGAGGAAAATGTACATGTGGATTTTATGCCTTTGGTGTGAGAAACTTTTCTCCTGTGACTAAAGACTTCATTATTTCTTAAATACATATCAAACAATTATAATAAATAGCCAGTGTTTTGTAATAAAATCAGAAGAATTTTATTATAACATGAGTTTTAGCTTGATAATCGTTAGAGAGAGAGAGAAATGCAACAATTTTTCAAAAGTTATTTTTATTTACATCCAGAAATTAATCGTCTAAAATTCAACAAACAAACAAAAAAGGGATTTTTACAATAGTGAAGTAAATTTATGCGAATCAAAATGCAATATTATTTTTTCTTTTACTTTTAAAAATAATTTAATAATTTTTGAGAAGCCGTTTGACTTGTTGTTATTGCAGAACAATTTAACTAAAATTTACAAAAAATATTAATTTATATATATATATATCAAAAACTTACTGTTTGAGATAAACGGATACTCTAATTGTAATTAATATTCCTATAAAAATTTAATAGATGGCATAATAAATTCAATTGTGTTGTACTGCTATAAATATATTTTAACATATATTCACTTAAAAATTTTATTTGAAATTCATGTATGTTTTTTTTATACATTCTAAGATTCTGCATATTAAATAAGATCTGGTATTTTGTGATTCAAAAAGTTTTCGAACTATGGAGAAAAAACTTTAATATGAAAATAATTGAATATCTCGTGTTTTAATGGTATAATATTCCTTTAAAAAAAGAATTTTATTTAAATTGTATATTTTTGAAACATTTTTTTGGAATTATACATATTATTTGAACATATTAACTCACGTTTTCCTCATTTTTAATTTAGTATGGTTAAGGTGTTTTTTTAATTTTTTTTTGTTTAAAATAGTAAACAATTACCATCAATTCCACAAAACATAAAATTGTTCTTGGATATTCAAACAAGTACATCCAAAATGAATGAGTAGGAAGAGGAAATGGTTATGTGATAGGAAATCTCTATCACGAGAGAGGTTTTTCGTTCTTTTTTTTCGATTTTTTACAACGTTTTTCTGAATTCCACTTGGTGTGTGTGTGTGTCTTCAAATTTTCGATCGTTAATTTAACCAACTTCCCATCAAGCTAGAGCTTTGAAATTTTGGGAATCGTTCGTACTCGCCTAACAATGCAATATTTAGACGTTTGCGACAAGTTTTAACTCATATTTTTTTTAAAATAATGCAGTTTAGCCCAATCACTTGTCGCAATTTAAATAATTGCCAAACTTGGCAATTTTTTTTTTCTTGGCTGAATGTTAAGTCCGCTTCGCAGACCAATTTAGCAACATTTGGCAAAATACCGCCAAATAATTCCTGTCTCCAAGAGTGGTTTGACTAAACTGTATTCCAACCATTTAATTTACCGGATTAATTAATTTTAGTTAGTTTTAACGTTGTTATGCATTTCACTTGGTGTGTGTCTGTATGTATGTGTATCAGTGTGTCATCAAATTGCCTATTGTTAATTTAACCAACTTCCCATCAAGCTAGAGCTCTGAAATTTTAGGAACCATTCTTATTTGCCTAACAATGCAATATTTAGATATTTCCGACCAGTTTTAACTAATATTTTAATAATTTTTTTATTACTGTTATAATAATTTGTAACAAAGGTAAAGATTAAAGTTTCTTTAAAAGATTTGTAACTACACTAAAAATTTTTAATGACATACTGATGAATTATGTCATTTTAAATAAAACTTGAAATTTTTTGGAAGCAGAATGCGTTTTCCCAATACATTAGATAAATTTTAAATGCAATAATTTTAAATCTTGATAATGTTATATCTATAAAACGTTCATAATGGTAAATGTTTCCATATCCCTTCACACGTAATAATACCAAATATTAATAGCTTTCAAAATCTTATTTTTGTCTTTTTTCAGTGTCATTAAATTCAGGAATAGTTATGCAAGGACTAATTATACCTGTATATAGTATTGCAAAGTAAGCAGAGTTACAGAAATATGTTTTGTTCAGATGTTAGATTTATCTGAAGCTGAAGAGCTTGTGAACTGTCTTGTTCAATGAAAGAATAGTTTGAGTACACTTCGCAGCTTATTTCGTTGACCTTGACTTTATAATAATGTCAGGAACTACAAGAACATTAAAAATTACTCAGGTAAAATTCAATTGCGAAGCCTTCAGAATATTAAATCTATATGAATACAAATATATTTCTGTGACGTGGTGTGGAAATAGAAGAGTTAAGAATGACTCACTACTTTAAGTGTCATTCAATTATCTTTTCCAGGGTGAATAGTCCTAAAGCCATATTAATTGTAAACAAACCTGATTAACACACACTACCTAAAATGTTAACAAACTAATACGATTCGTAGAAAGAATTTAAAGATTTAAGCAATTGTGTATGAGTGTGGTTTAAGAAATTTCCTCTCTTGAATGGGAAAGGGAATGATGTAACTCACTGTGACATTGTCCATTGATCGTTCTTTCTTTTTCCGAGAAGTTTATAAGTACGAAGCCCTTCGAGTTCCGAAAAATGGCCTCCATAGCATTTCCGGCCGTCGCGGCAGTCTCCACCTTCTTTAGAGCTGATTTCTAAGAAAAATTCATGGAACTGATTCAATTTGATTCATTAGTATTCGGTGTATAATGATGAATATAGTTCTGATGGACAGTGACAATTCGACGCAAAATTACGATGACCTCTAAGCATTGCAGCAATCAAAATTAAATTTATTCATCTATATCACATTTGTTTTCAAGTCGTTTAACAATTGACAGCACACAGCATAACGATAATAACAACAACTTTAGCAATGCCATCTGTAGTCAAAAGTAGATAATTTTGGAAACATACGTATTGAAGAATAATATATTGCATTATTCAGCATTTAAAAACGCAAGAAATTACTGTAATATTTCTTCCCTTCTTATTAACATCACACAAACACAAAAGAAGCCATTCCGTACACATCTTTGGCTAAGGTCCGAATATTCAAATATGCTCGGAATTGGATATCAGAGACACAATTAACGCAGCCTTTTTCCTGAAAGGTCGGAAGGATTACTTTCCTTAATGACCTGGCACCCATGATGTATCTCTGGGCTCGTTGCGCAATCAATGTCTTGCACTTCGTAATTTAATTTCGTGGAAATTGCATTTGTGGCGGTGGCATTTGGGCTTTTTCAGATGCGCTGAAAGTCATTTATTCTAGTTCTCTGGGATGGAACTCCTTAATTGCAAAGAAAAGAAAAATTTCTGTGAGAAAACTAAAATCTGTTACCAAATCGTTTGCTATAATGAAGAAGTAAATCCAAAATGCCTGGCTGTGGAAATGCCTTCCTAAAGGTCGATGAAGGAAGAACATTAATCTATTGACCGGATCAAAGGGAATAAATACAGGTGTTATTGTAACATTTATTCCTCACCTAAAGACTGTGAGTTGTTTATCATATATTTTAGTATTTCAATGAAATTTCAGGTTATTTATGTAATAAATATACAAGAGTTTTTTAAAGTGTTTAAGAGAGCATGAAATAAATTATTTTTAACTTTTTTCCTGCATTTTAAACATAAATGGAATTATATATATATTTTATAACTGCATTAAAGGTATTCATACTGCTTACATATTTATTCAGAAAGCAATATTTTTGATAAAATTTTCGCAAATCATCCCTTTTATTATTTAAACTGCTTTAGCTCAGTTTAAGATAACTGATTAAAGAGCTAAAAATAGCATTAAAAAAAACAACAGCCGAGTTTTACAGTTTGGGACTGCTGTCAAAGAAGAAAATCACCGTATGATATTTCCTCTGGTTTCTACATTTCACAATTTAAGTTGTCGTGCAATTAGTAAACATTTTTAAAGCAATTTGGAATGGATTCAAATCTTGTGTGTGTGGTTGTTAATTTGAAACTTGAACCTTCTACTACATATCGCCGGTCGATACTACTATTAATAATAGTAATATTAACTATTATTATTAATAATAACATTAATTGGTACAATTATCTTATTACTCATTTTCAACATTGTTATTTACAAGTAATTACTTGGGTATTACGTTTGTAAAATGAGGTAGATTGAACTGAATTTTATTAAATTAGACTTTTTTAAAAAAAAGTTTATATATACTAGCTAGAGTATCTGATCTTCGTATGGATGCTTATTTAAAATAAAAATCAACAAATATTTTACAAAGGTATTTAAGCGTATATTTTTAATGCAAACAAATCAACGAATAAATATAACACCTCTAAAAAGTTATATGCAAAATAATAAATTGTCAAAAGCAGAGAGAGAAACGATGAACGTGATGTGTTATATGCCAAAGTTATGCTTAGTGGAGGGTAAAAAGCGAAAATATTAAACACGATAAATGTTGTGAATTTTTTTTTTTTTATAAAATTCAATAATTAACAATTTTCATGGAATCTTTTTAAAAACAAGATAGCCAAAGTTCATCCCTTTTAATTTATGAATATCGCGTTGTTTGGAAAGATATATTTATGGATGGAATTATTTTTTTAAAAAAAATTAATGCAAAAGTGATGTTTTTCAGCCTTATTTTACCCAAAGCAAATGATTTATTTACACAACCAAAATTATTTCAGTGTTCTTAGAAAGAACATGGATCCCTCAGGTGGTCCAAGAATCGTAATGCTTTGACGCATCATTTGGGAACTTGGACAAATACAAAAATAATAAATAAATAAATAAGACTTCACCAATATTGGTTACTAATTTTAAAAACCATGAAAAGAAAATGTTCAAAAATAAATATAATTTGTATACCCTTTATATTCTTTGAGAGGTAATTTTTTTCTTAAAAAAATGAAATTTTTCTTTTTTTGAGCATTAATTGAAGCAAAACTAGTTATTAAACTATTATATATCAGCAATAATAATAATGCAGACATTTTAATTGTATAATAAATACACATCTTAATATAATCACGATTATAATAAAATTTTAATGAACAGTGGAAAACAGTTAAGAGACAGAGTTAAAATGGGTTTTCAGATGTATAATTCTTATTCAAATTCTGATTAATATGCATTGAAATATATGCATTTTAAACTTTTAATGTTTTTGTAAATAAATTAATTAAATATTGAAGCTGAAAATTCTGTTATTTGCATTTTTTATTTTATGCGTAAATACATTATACAGTATTAAGAATGCCAAATTACTCCCCCCCCCCTCCCGAAAAAAGGAAAAGAATCATTTTTTCATTCAAAAGAGCAAATATATATTAAATTATTAAAAGGTTCAAATATTTTATATTACATATACTTTAATATTTTATATTATGTCTTATACAATACATTTTATCTTATATTATTAAATAATGTAATAAACTACAGTTGACTTTTTACAGAAAATAAGAATGAAATGAAAAATATTTTTAAATTGATGAATTAAATTAACTACAAAATTTACACATTTTATAATTCATACTAATCCATATACTTTTATTAAGTTTAACATTATGAACTTTTATGAAATTTCAGTTAGTTCAGTAAATATTCAGTAGATAATCTAATATTTGAATTTATAATTAAAAACATAATATATTATTTATAGTCTTGAAAAATATTTACTTCAAATAATTTTTGAAACTAAATGTTTAATTTGAATTATTTAGAAGACATTAAATAAGCATTTCTTCTGCTTGGCTTAAATTTATGTTTTTAAAAACAAGAGAAAATCTGTTACACTCGGTTCATTCAAATTGATAATACTTGCTAGTTATCCCAAGCAAAGAAAACTTCAAGTTTTCTGCTCATATAAAAATATTAAAATGTTATTTGTTTAAAGGTTCTAGTGATAAAGGACTTTATGCATATTTTTTAGTATGAATGCACGAGGGAAATTTCACAGTTTTCATTAAAAATCAATCTTTTATTCTCATGAAAATGTATGAAATCTTTTCTTTTTTAATATACAGGATGCCTTTGAATTTTTATAACAAAGGAATAGGGTTGATACTACGAAAATTGATATAATCACAAAACGAAAATGTTACTGGACAATGATGCTTGTTATTTAAAGATTAAAGAAAAAGAGAGGCCGAAGCAACAGGTTTATGGCATAATGCCATTCGCAAAACATAAATATTTAAAGAAGTTTTTAAAGCCGAAGAAATGATTGTCACACCCTTAGGGATCCTGCATTATTTGCAGTAACAGAGATTCACTGGAAGATATTTTTAACTTATCTCTCAGGTGTATCTTACTCTTACAAGAACACATGTCCGACAACGAAGAATTCCAGTAAATTCAAACTTATGGAGTCTAAAATCCAAACTACTTATTATTTGCATCCGATCCAGATTTCAATCCCTTTTTTTCTAAAGTGTTTTGACAGTGTGCCTAAGGAGTTAATGATTTTGTCAGTATTCGTCAGTATGAAGCTTTTTCATGTAACTTTTATGATATGAAAAATACAATGAGCCACAATGAAGTCTTCAAGCATTTTTTTTTATCAATTTTCAGATATTTCGATAATTTATTGAAATGATTCTGTTTCTGTTTTTTTTTTTTTTTTTTTTTTTAATTTAAAGTGTGAAACCATTTAAATATTCTCTTTGAAATATTTTGTGAGATTTAAAAATAGATATGAGTTATTAAACTATTCCTATGAATATCTTTCAGAAATTGCTATTTATGACTTAAATTATTAGTTAATTGTAAATTATAACTGAATTTTGTACCACATTCATGTAATACGTATACCTTTTTCATTGTAATGTTTTTATTTATATATATATATATATATATATATATATATATATATATATATGTGTGTGTGTGTGTGTACAACATTTTATTTAATATAGTTATATTCAATGAAACAAAGAGAGACTATGTTGAAGTAAATTGAAAATTCGGTTGCGGAGAACTAATCTGATGAATCTTTTTAAGAAAGGATTTAAAATAAAACTGTTTTTTTTTTTTTATTACAAGGTCTTAAAATTGATCATTTTATTGAGAAATTAGTTTGAAATCTGTTTGAAAAACTCTCTAAAAGTAGCTATTTTGATGCCGCAGTAAGTAGTAATAAACATTTGAGAAAAGTAGTTGTGTAATATAAGCATCATACCTGACGTCTATATTTCTAAAATACCACGGCGGTTTTGTAATTTGACTTAATGTGATGTTTTGTAATTACTGAATTCTATTCAGGAGTGAATTATCACAAGTTTCACAGGTAGATACAGCATATACTACGTTGAATCGTAATATGATCTTAGAAAATAAAGATTATTGTCTATTGAGAGGGCCGAATTGATGTCAAAGTGGTTTTAATTTGTGAAAGGCTACCTTGCACTTTCTTATGATGTATTGTGTGTGGTCAGATAATGTGCTTAAATTTTACTGTGTACATCACATAGACAGGTTATAGAACTTTCAAATGCCATCTAAATTTCAGTTTAGTTTCGGTACTACAATCGCCATAGCCATTCCAGACAGCTTTGTTTGTTTGTGCTTATGATTTAAGGCTTTATTTGAGGAAAAGCTCAATAGACCTCATTAATCAGCACACAATGATATTAAGTGAAAAGAAAATTCGATCCCGCTGTTGAACTCATTTATTGCAAATCATTAAATTTGTGACTTAAAGCACTGGTCATCCACGGTTCACTGCGTCTAATTGAATTGAAATTCCAACATGTGAACTTTCAATACTATGTTTTATCAACTTTGGAAATACTTCATCTTCGAAATTAGTCACTAGACATTCAATGTTTCTCATAAATTTTGTTAAAAATTACCAGTTTTCATTAGGTATCTCTATTAATTTAATTTAATTTTATATCACTCTTAAATGCATATAGTATTTACCTTCACTCATTAATTAATTGCCCTTCGTAAGTGAAGTAGATTATAGAGGAAACTTTTGTTGATTTAAATCTAAACTGAAATCCGTACAGTCATTATGGGACACTTGAATATAAAGTATTTAAACAATAATTAATTTTATAACAAATGTTTAAAGTGTCTCTAATGTCAAAATGTAATTGAAGTTATTAAATTATCTAATTAGAAAATGCTTAAATGCAACTATTTTAAAAGCATTGATAGAATTGGTTACAAATCTGAGAAGAACTTTTTAAAATTTCATCTTTAAGATTTTCACCAGCAACAAAATTCCATATAAAAGCATCTTTTCTTTCCAAAATCTAAATTTAAATTTTCTGAATTTAAAATCTAAAGTCAGAGCATATTGATCGACTATTCTTATGTTCATATGCTCTCGAATTTTTTTTTATCACATATTTCTAAAATAACAGATATTGGAGAATTTTTCATCTCTAATTTGCTTCATTTTTTACTTCTCGTATATTTGTTATATGGAAAATTCGTTTCATAATACTCTATTATAATGTGTTTTTCATTTTATCCAATATATGTTTTTATCTCTTTTTTGTAACGTTTGCTGATTATTATTTGATTCATCTTCAATTTTAAGTCAAATAATATTTACACTAAATCATATAGTCAAGTGAAAAGAAAAACGTATAATTTCTTCTTTTTTTCCAGTTAAGAATATCTTAAGTTTTGTAGCCATCGATTCTTTCTGAGGTGAGTTATTTCTAAACACGACTGAACTCTGGTTCCGAATACAAATTTAAATCTTTTCTTACCAAATCACTCTGGTTCGAGTGAGTAAATAAATTTGAATTAAGTTTCGAGTCTAGAACCTTTCATCTACTTCATATAGAATCTTTCTGACAATTTCTTATATAATGAAAAACTTGGCTCATGGAAATGTCACATTCAACAATACGAACATGAACTTATTCCCAATTTTCAATAAATAATTTCATCACTGATTCTAAGCGTAATTTATCTATGGGGTGGGGCTATTAAATAACGAGATTGATGCTACAACAGAAGAAGTACACATACGCCAAACGTCAATGATCGACAGCTGTTTAACATGAAGCTTTCTCTTTCAAATGCAGTGCCTCTCGCTTCTGTAAGCAAATACGTACTGTTGTAGCCTTCATTCTCATTAGAGTTATTTTTTTTTGTTTCACTGGAAAAATGATAAGTGTAATAATAGAGTAAGGAATCGTTGTAAAATTTCACATGAAACTTGAATATTCAGCTACTGAAATCTATAATTTATTGAAAAAAGTGTATTACAATGATTGTTTATCGCGTGCACGTGTTTTTGAGTGGTGTAAGGGTTTCCAAGGCCGAGAAGACTTTGGAAACGATTCACCCCGGGTCACACTTCCATGTCAAAAATGGATGACAACATCGAACAAATCGGCCATTTGGTTCGATTTGACCAACGAGTAAATATTTTTGTGACTGTTAAAAATGTAGGAATTGACAAATAATACCTATGACAAATTTTTCCACTAAGGCAATATCCTGACTCATTCCACATCATCTGTCATGAAGTTTTTAGCCAAGTATATCATCCCAATATTAGATCATACACCTTATTCGCCAGATCTTGCACCATGTGACTACAATCTGTTTCCTAAGGCAAAATTTGTACTTAAAAGAACACAATTTGAGTCCATTGAATCTGGAGAAAGAAAGCAGTAGGCGTCTCGAAGGAGCCAACAGACGAAAACTTCCGCCACTGTTTCAAACATTGGAAGATTCTCATGAAGTGTTGTAGGGATAGAGGAGGGATGTATATTTCCGCTGATAATAAATAAATAAATATTATATCCAAAAATGTTTTATATCGTCATTATTTTTATTTAATATCCACCTTGTAATCCGTTCTTTATTCTTGATAACTTCAATGTAATCTGCAAGAATCACGTTTCCTTTTATTAGAGCGAGTTTTTGTTTTGAATAATTCTTTTAAGACATTTGAAGGTTTACTTAGTTGAAGGGAAATTGAAATTGAGCCCAACGTCCCACTTTTAATTAATTTTACCATTACATTCGCTTTGTTCTAAAAATATTGAAAAATTTCCTTGGAATTCTTCAGAGTTATTTTCTTAAAAATTTATGTGATTCTCTCTTAATAGGCATATTATGAGATCAAACAACTAAATATATTTTATTTACGAATCATAATATTTTTTGATGGATTGTTTATTAATATTACTCTAAGAATCAACACGAAGTGAGATTACATATCTGATATTCTTAAGCCATGATCAAGTGATAAGGACATCTGAGCTGGCACTTCTCTCTCCAAACATCTACATCACAACAGATTAGAACCACCACAGATTTAAAATTGCATCAGTCCCACTACACAGCAAGTCTATAATGAAATCAGGGTTCAATCCCACTACTCAAAGGAAACTACCGGACGCGAGTCCGTGGTCATAATCACTAGGCTGCCGCGGCCAAGTTATAATGTTTAAGTTCAGAGAATAATAAATTTAATCATATGCTACAATCACTAAGTCAACTAACAAAGACTCGCTTCAAGGTACTTATTGATTTATATTAAAATAAAACATGCTTCTCGATTAATAACTCTTGTGTTATAAGACCTGTCATGTGATGTGGCATAATTATATATTTATTAGCATATATTCGTATTGGATATTTGAATGAAATTTAGAGATTTTATTGTACAGAAGAATAATATGAACAAATATAATTCTCCTCTAATAATATATCCTTGCTCTCCAAACTTCCAGATTTAGCATGCATCATTCCATCTACACGTTGGGACTTCAGTGAAATCCGGACATAAATTCACTGCTCGACAAACAAAACCTCCTCCTACGAGAATAATGTTGTATCTACTCTACTACCGGGGTCGTTTATTTAAGAATATATTTATGCAGTAAAAATTTAAGAAAACTTAAAATTTAATTTCGCAATCCTAATCAAACGTATAACAATATTATTTAAATTTTGTAGCATCATTACAAAAAGTATGTAGTGTTATTAAAATTTCATTACATTTTCACTACAAAAACGCTATTTTATAGGACGAAATAAATTAATTCAATTTGTGCAATAAATAAATAACTGTCACATAAATGGACATATTTATTTATAATTTATACTGGTCTATAAATTATAAATAAATATGTCTTATGTGTGCAGAAATAATCGAACAATTGTTTTCTTCGAAATATATCTCTTAGAGCAAAATTTATGAAAATGGGTTTAAAGAGTATTAAACTAGCATTTATATGAATTTGAATGAAGTAGAATTATGAAACTAGAAATTTTTTATTTTCTACAGAACTGAAGGTCAAGATTAAAAATATATATAGCTTGAAGTAATATATAAATAAAAATAACAGCTTCCATCATGAATATTCTTTTGGTTGTTTTTAACAATTTTATAAAAATAAAAAAAATATTTTAACTAAGCATTGCATTAAACATATCTTTAAAAAGCAAAGAAAACATAGCAAAGATTAAAAGGATTATTTATTTGTTATGCACCCTCTTCTTAGTGAAGATTTTCTTAAAATTGTTACCTCATTCGATCACTATACTTAAAGTGCTGCTTTATCTTTTATCCTCAGCGTAGGCGTTTATGTCCAATAAGCATTTGTAGTAATTAGGCCCAGAATGACTAATGAGTGACCCTTAGCTCTTCGTTAATATGCACATTATCGATATTCTTTAAAACGATGCTTTAGTTAAGGAGAACATTTAGGAAAATCCTAGTTCATTAGCATATATTTTTCTCGGATTATTACTACTAATTTAGAGAATAATGTTCGACTTAACTTTTTAGTCTTTAGTTACTAAGGAATGAGTGTGTTCCTTTTTACATTTATTTTAAAAGAGACGGGTCATTTGAGGATTCAATAAATATCGCAACAAAACTGTTAAAATACATATTAAACCTTAGTAAGAAAGTTACATTCGTTGCCGAATAATAACCGTAATAAATTTCTTCTTTTTTGTTTCTTTTGAAGGAATTTTCAACTGATTACAGTGATTTTATCAATGAAAGGATTCCTTTAATTGTTATTTGAATAGTTTTAAAATGTATTTTCCAGTATCAGTAAAAAAATTTGAATCGTATAAATAACAGCCTTCCATCCCACGCACAATGCGTATAATACTAAATTTTTGTACATTAGCTTTGCTTATACAAGTAGCGTGATAATTTAAACTTAACATTTATACTTTCCTGCAATTATAAATGAAACTTAATAATAAATAATAAAATAAACATCTTAAGGCATTTTACATAGAATACACAACAAAATTATCAAAACACATTATTATGTCATTTACTTTTATAGATTCATCCTAAAACAATTGCAGTACACTTTTGCTTAGTTCTTCATACTTCTAAGTTTACTGGACCTTCTACTGAATATATTACAAACGAAAAAAAATTTCAACTCAAAATAATAATCTTTTATGTAAATCATTATGAAACAAGCATGAATTCCCATCTAGAGATTTACTTTTTTACGTCCTCCGGCGCGTATGAAATCTGTGATTCTTTTATTTTGTGGAACAGAAACCAAAGTCTTCATAAAACCGGATGCAAAGAATATATCCTGATGTCCTATAAACCAGTCAGAACCTCGACAAGAAAATCATCTGTTTCATTTCTCTTATGCTTATAAATGTATTCCCTCCTGATTGTTTCCGCTCTTCCTTTCACTGCCAATAAACGTTGAGAGTGCACTTCATTTGTCTGGTTTCCTGGAGGATTCCTTTTTTTCGGGTATGGAGGGGTATTTTCTTTTGAAAATAGAAGGATTTGGCTGTTTTCATACTGCGGGATAGGATACATTTTTTATGAATGCATCTCATATTTATTAAATTGATTTTTCTGGAAATAAAATGGGGTAATATTATATTTTATCGTATTTCTCAAATGTTTATTTGAAAATGCAGCTGCCTAGTTTTGAAACAGAGATTCAAAGATGACTTAATAAAGATTCATAGTCACTTCTACTAAATTTCAAACCAATTTTCTGAAAATTATAATGTTTGTTAATTATTGGTTATTTCAGATTTCTTGATGTATAAATAGACTTTGAAAAGTTTACTATTCATCATAATCCATTGTTAGGTATAGAATCAATGAACTTAATTGGGATAAATTTGCATGTATAACAGAGATGATGAATATTATGGTACCTGGTTTCGTAAAGCTACTGACTCGTGCTTAGAGACTATTGGTTTGCGGATACCTTCCAAAGATAATTGTATGGAACAATAGTAGCACTAATGTACGAAATATAAATGGGCTTTAAGTCTTTAAGTAGGATATAATTAAGTTTGGGTAAGAGTGATATATGAGCTCACAGTGTTATCCCCATGAATAAAATGTGGTTAAAATTAGATAATCTATATCCAACCATGAAATCTTTTTGGGACATAATGAAGTAAATGAGATGAAATCCTGTAATTAAATTTGTATAGCCGAACTAAAAATATTTTTCTCATTTTCGATTGATTTCTTTGACTTTCAGTCCTGTTGTCCTAATTTGAGGAAACGTAAAATAAATTAATCCTTTGCGGAAATATTGAGATATACAATAGATAATTTGTTTTGTTAGATTTAAATAAGCATATAACTTGCATAACAGCAGTTTTGTAGACAATTTTGGATATTTGTGATGAAAAACACTAACACGAAAAGCTAAGGGAGTAAGAGTATTTTGTTTGGGTTGTTCTTGTAAAGACGGATAGCGAGTATTCGGTTTATTGTTTAGATAGTGTTTTTAAAGATATTTGAAATATTTTAGTTTTTTCCACATTAATTCGAATACCTAAATCGTCCAGCTGTTATAAGTTATGGAAGGTAATTTTAAAATTCAACAAACGTATTCTATTTGTTGCCAGGTCCCATAATACAATATTCCTCTAACTGAAGTTGATATTCATAGGTAATAAATATATTGATAACAAAAAGAAATAGATTAATTTGTGTAGATGAACAATGCACATAGGTTTCAGATATTAAATAATTTTTAACCATTATTGTATGTATTTATGGATATGTAGTCTAAGATGCCACTTATAAGCAGAATAAGATCGTGGAATCAACTAAAATTTACTTTCAAATTCGTATGAATTGGAAAATTATAAAATTAAATGCAAATTAATATGAAGAAAGATACAATACTTTGATTATTGAAAATGTGTCCAAATGGCTCGAATGATCAATAGCATGCATTAATGGGAGATTTAGTTCATGAAATTATCAGTAAAAATGGGAAATAAAAGAATACTACAATACTTATAATGTATTTTCAACCCATTTATCGAACCATTTTCATTAAAGTTTCTTATAACGATAATAAGAAAGGAAATAAAAATAAACAAATTCCAGATTTTACTAAATATCAAAGTTTTTTTTGAGAATTAAATAAAACCAGATCGATAAGAATGCTAATATATAGCCGGTTTATTAAATATTTTTTTTCTAATACTACATAGGAGTTTAATTTTTGTTAGTACTGCCAAATAACGAAAGTATCCCTATAACTCATAGAAATCTATGAAAAGTTTTATTAACCAAACGAGCTACAATTAGGATTCTCATAGATGCTTGATAAAAGAAAAATATTATTTTTAATCACTAAGAAAGTATAAAATTAATGTAAATGAACTATTTATGTCTGAAATCTCTATATCAGTTACAAACATGAAAAAATGAATTTTCAGAAAAAATTAGAACACGAAATACTAGCCATTAGTGAATGAAGTATTCAAACTAATGTCAATATTTGGTACAGTATGAATTTAAATAATTTAGAACAATTAGATATCAATATGTGAGAAATTTCAAATAGATTAAACTGAATTTACAGCATATAGTTGTACCTAGACATGCAGTTTAATTTACTTTGTGACTGAACTCTTAAGTCAAGGTGTTTGTAAGCCAATGGAACTATTCATTGAATTTAAATGATACATTTAGAATATATTTAGACCTTTTATTACCATTCGATTGAACTATTTCATCAAAAATATTGTATTTCGAGAAAGAAAAATTCTTTTTTTAGAAACAGTTAACTTATTAATTAAGCTGTTTTATTAGTTCTTTATAATAATAAAGTTATTAAAATGATACCAATTGTGTCTGGATATGATGAAAATCATGAAAACATTTTTCAGGATATTCGATTTTCTTTTGCCGGATGTACATCGTAGAAATTGTATAATTATTTTTGTGCTGCCAATTTAGTAATTTTTATGATTTGTTTCGTTTGAACAGATGTCTCCAAAATGATTGAATAATTTGAATTTTTTTTATAAAAGCGAAAGATAAAACAGTAAATATACTGCTTGTTGCTTCTTATTGAGAAATCAAGGAATTTTATCCAAATTTTCAAAAAGAATTTGTTACTGATTTTGTCGTCAAGTGATGCTGCAGTATGCAAGAGGTACAGAGAAATACATTCCGTCGTATCATCCTTTAATATTTTGTTCGGCATTCTGCTAAAGTGAGTTTTTCTAAGATATCACGTTGTTGTTGATTTATTCTTCGGAACAGTTTTCTTGAAACGAGGTGCAGTTTCAAAAGTAAATTTAATGTCAGGAAAGGATCTGAAATTAATGTAATAAAGGCTGTTTTCGAACGATTTGAGCTAAATGAGTACATAAATGATGACTTTGTTACAAGTATCGGCTACAGTCACATATTAAACATTTATACTCATTAACAAGTTATCCAACAGCAACTTCAGGTTTCCGTTCTAATTCAGGCTAGACTACGATGAATGATTTAGCACAGTATCATACACCATAAACGCTGAGAGCTAATGCCATTAATGCAAGTGAAACGTTCACGAATGGTATGCTGTAGCAGCTGGATGCCGACGAAATCGACGTTGAAAACCTTTGCTTTACCGATGAATCTGGCCGGTGTCTTCTCCAGAGCCGATGCATTAGGGGAACAAAAAAATCTGGCTTCAGTATCTTCATCCTTGCACCTTTCAAAAGAATTACTTAGGCCACAATTTAATGCGAAGGACTCATTGAGCTGTTTTTCCGCTACCAAACATGGTTACTTTTAACACAATCTGCATGAAAATTCAGGCATTTGTCATATCATTGAATGAGCCTTCTAATCCCCTCTTTGAAGAACCTTGCCGTCAGAGATGTGATATGTACTACACTTTGTTTTGAAGCACTTCACTGGTCTGGTAGCTTAGGCCTCTTAGCCAGTTCCTCATTTCCAGAAAGAGATGGTAATCATTCGGCACTTAGTCAGGCCTATATGCCGGATGATCAAGCACATCCCATTTTAAATGTTCCAGGAACTATTGGGATACAGCAGCACTGTGACGGAGGGTGTTGACACGAATGTCGGCAATAGAAATCAGCATTCCTCTTCTTTTGTTTTAAATGGTTTTTATCGTAATGATTGGCAACAAACTACTGAATTGATAGGAGTGAGAAAATCTACTTTTGAAATATGATTCGCTTTTGTTACCCAAATTTCTAAATTTATTTTTACTTATTTGTATTCCATGTATGTAATATTTATATACGTGGAATGTTATACCAAAAAATTTTTGATTTTTCTCTAGAAAGTTTTGTAATTTTCGCTTTTTTACATATTTATTAACTTTTTGGGGTTTTTTTTTTGGCTTTATTTTTAATTTAACTTTTTCAGGACTTTATTTTTCAGAAGTTCTTTCTTTTCATATCTTTGGTTTTAATACCATTTTAATAACATATTTTGCTGATAGTGGATTGTCAGGACTATATTCTAGAATAACAGTCTAAAGCATATTGCGACATTCAATGTATTATTCTCCATTTTTCAATGTCACAAAAATTTTGGGTCTTTTAAAAATTCATGTATTTTAATTCTTGAGGTTTTGTTTATTTTTAATTTTTATATATGCTTTTTCTGATATATAAATATATATATATATATATGTGTGTGTGTGTGTGTGAGAGAGAGAGAGAGAGAGAGAGTATTTTTGATTACCTTTTCTAAAAATCTATTATAGATATAAGTTTGAAATTTTTTACACAATTAAAATATATCTTTCTCGTTATACTGAAATTAGATTTTGTCTAATTTTATTTATTTATTTACAAAATATTGTATTAGATATAGTGAAATTCGACTATTTTTTCATCCAAATAAATTTGTAAGAAATACATTTTCTTAAAATTTTTTAGAAAAAGCTCATTTCAGTATCTATTATTGCGTATTACGAACACACACATTTCCTACAAAAAGTGCACACCTATGAGTAATATGGTGGAAAAGGTACATCGCGCACGAAAAATTTATATTCTGAGTAAAAATATTTAAATGTCTTAGAACTTTCCAGCTCTTTACTCCAAATTATCCTCATTGCTTAAAATTTCACCATCTTATCTTTTCCTTTAGAGTCATGTTCTTTCCTAATATCCTTTGTTTTTGGTAAATTAATTTTAACAAGCTTTTCTGGTCGGAGCTTTCATGGCCTGTATCGTATAATCACCTGGCTCAACGTTTAATTTTCTTAAAATTTTCCGTTTTAAGAAGCGGCCTATGTTAAAGGAATATACAACATCATATCTTCTAAAGAGATGATTTATATTTGAACAAATATTTTTGTTTGGTATGCAAGATTATATCACAATATGTACACTCTCATTTTCGTTTTCGGTATAGCCATGTAAAGATTTTTTCAATAGTTTTGAATTCGATAAATTTCTGAAAATGGGTCGCTTTGCCTCTCCAACAGTAGTAGGTATACTTTTTTTATAATGATAAATTTCCCCAAGAAATTCCGCCTTTTTAAATCAACACCATGTATCTGCGTCTGATGGGCAAAATCTGTGTTGGGGCGTTTCATCCGTTGACAGTTTCTGTAAAAATATTACCCATACGGATTAACGCTTATACTGTAAGCCTATAAATTTCTTTGTATGGCTAGATCGTTATATATTAGTAAATGGTCAACTACTGCCTCTGTGAGCCTGTTTTTTCCTGAAAAAGGCCTTCTATCTTAAAGTTCTTGGTCTCTTGTCTTTGCCCTCAAGCATCAAAAAAGTTTACCATTCTCTTCAATATATGCGACCAATGCATTCTAATTTTTAGTTAAAGTCACTTAACAATTTAACAATCAAACAAAAATGAAGTGCGTTGCTTATATTTTCCACCTTTTGATTGGGTTTTACTTCGTTTCATTGATGATTAAAAAGTAAGTTTTGGAAGCTTCAAATTATTGCTTAGATTAAAATAAGGTATTTTCGGAAAAGTGAAAATTTATACAATGTGAAAGTGTAAAATCTCAACTCGTCCTTTATTAAGAATTTATGGTTCTGAAAATCTTTATCTTTTTATAAATTTTTCAACACACACACTCACACACAAATGTTACATTAGAGATAATTCTTTATTAATTTTACTATTACAAACAAAAGTAACTCAAATTTAAAATTAATTAATTAATCTATTTTGATATTTCATTAAGGACTCCCGTCTGTATAAAGTACACCAATTTTTTTTGTCTTGCACAAATAATTTTAACGATTCATTTTTGATTGATGCCTTCACTCATCGGAAAGTAGTTCAAAATGTATCACAGAGCAAGAAAAATGATAGTGCATTTTTGCTATTGTTATTCTTTTCTTCTTTTGATGACCCTTTCATTGCCTCTCAAGAGCTCTTCATCTATCAGCAAATTATATTTTTTTTTTGTAAAGAAGAGAGCAAAAGGGAAAAAAGTTCTATAAGCCTTTCATGTAGCTGTCACTTCAGTATCAAGTGATCGATTTTATCGTGTCGATTTCTCAACGTGGACAAACTTTAAGGCGTACATTTTTTCCCTCTCTTGACGAAAAATTTCTTTTTGCTTTTTCTTTCTTCTTTTACTCAAGTGCTTTTTGAAAAAAGTGCACTTGAAGGTATTTCTATGTTTAGTAAAAAGGTTACCTCTTAGAAATTTAAATTGACAACACATACTTGTTCAATTGCAGTAGTTTTATAAGAAGCATTATTTTATTTTTTCTATCTTAAAATTTAAGGCTTTCTTCTGTCATTCAAATGTCTTCGAAAAATAACTTTTTATTATCTATGTTTCAAACATTTCCAAGCTTTCATGAAATTCTGACACTTGAAGAGTTTGAAATACGTCAATTAAAAATATATATTATAAATTGCAAAAGAATTGCAAGATAATTTTTAAAAAGCATTTTAACAAGCATTCTGAAACTTTGAATGTCAGGAATTTCTTTTTGAAAAACTATGTTCATTTTATAAATTCTAGCTATAAAAATTATTGTTCAATTATATAGGGTGTTTTGAAATGTATGGGCAAAAATTTAAGGGGCGAGAGAAACATCTAAACAAACAATTTTCACCATATAATGTATAGGCTGAGAGCAAGCATTCTTCCGCTAGATGACGCTACAATGGAAATCATAATGGGTTTCAGGAGTCTTAACACTTATCCGAGTTCGCAAAAAATTTCATTTTCAAAACAATATAATTTATCAATAAAACAAAGCCGAATTTTGAAACTTTTATTATGTAACATTCATATATATGTGAATATTTTCTCACATAGTCATGTAATTTGAAAAAAATGTTTAAAAAGTTATAATGAAAAAATAAATTAGATATGTTTCCAAAATTATGAAAATCGATATTTTGCTGCTCTCAGTATTTTGTAATGCATAACATAGATCAAAATTTGCAAAAGTAAAGATACCTCTTAAAAAAACTTCAATTTTAAATTTATTAATTCTCTTAAAGAAATTTAGAGGAAATATTTTTTAACACAATTATTGAAAGAAATATGAAATTTTAAGAAAAAATCCAATTAAAATTCTTATAAAAGGTTTCTTAATAATAATTTCTATAAAAATTGATGTTTAAATCATAAAAAACATTTTTTGAACAAGTATATGAAATTTCAAAGTGATATGATAAAAAGTTTTTGAAAAATCCTACGCGGAATCTAAGAATGTAGTTAAAGTAAGAAAAAAAATCCAAATAAAGTAATGTACATTAAAAAGCCCAAGAATCATAAATACTACCCTCAGTAAGCTTATAATGTTCCTTTTCTTCAGTAATTTTAATTTTTTTTGGCCTTAAAGAATCAAAGGAGGCTTAGGTTGCTAGCTTCTTAGCAATGGAAACACGCACTTTGTCGACACTTATACACTGAATAATTTTTTTTGTGTTGATTTTCCAGCTTAAAGCAAGTTTCAAAGCAACTTGGCTTTTATATCCAACTTTATATTCACATACAGACATAAATACACCTATTTTAGTGTCCATTAAACCGATCGATTTGCTTTTGGCCTGCATTTCCAAATCAATCGATTCAATGACTCATTTGTGTTTTGGGTTTAACCACCTAAACACTTCAAATGTGATAAATACTTAAACACAAAATTAATTGCTTCAGAAACTACTTTTGATAAGGTGTCATTATGTTTAAATTCCTGAGCTTTATTGTGGAGCACAGAAACATTATAATTACACCAACTGTTACTGCCTTTAGGATCAGAACTAACGTTTTGATTCCTCATCTAGACTAACTATATAAGCCCTTACATCCCAGATAGCTTGCCTCATCTTGCTGACATTTTGGGAATTAGCACGGATAGCATTACCACAATAGAATGTCAACTTATTTACGACAGCATCTGTTAGGCGACTTTTTCCACTGACTGTTTTCCCATCAGACAGCTTCTTTTTACCTAACGGAAGCTTTCAATTTCCTCAAGCGGCTGCTCATTCATTTATGGACGTGTCCTACGCATTCTATTTTTTCAATTGTAATACTGTCACCTTATGGACTTTATCAAATAATAGGAAAAAATGTTTTCGAATCGCCATCACCTATTGTATTGTTTATACTTCAAGCCATATTATGTCCTGATCTACAAAAAATTACTTGCATTCTACTGACTTCCAATTCTCTTGCAGATCCGTAGTGGGTTTTTTAACAAAAGTTCGGGTGCATAGAGAAAAACGAGCACTAAGTTTCGGCTCAAATTTTCGCGCCTTGTAAGAGTTGTATCCTTTCCAATGCGAAGACATGCCGTATATCAAGGAATTTTCCACTTTCAGCTTCAATTAGAGTACACGACAAGAGACATATGTCCTCTCGTGTTCCACGTCCGATTACCTAATTGCATTAGAATTTGAAGTGCCGACAATAATTTTTTCTTCAGTCGCAGCTTTTTTCATTGATGTATTTCTAAGAACTTCACTTACATCTGCTTTCTATGAATTGATTATATCACATGCCTTCTGAGACACTGGCATTGGAAAATACATAATAGAACAAAATGTCTCGAGCGAGGTTAATACTTGGCCAATGCATCTCATTGTAATAGAGACCGTCAATTAATTTCAGGTACATTTCTTTTGTCACTAGTCAAATCAGGGAAATTGAATTTCTGCTGAACTCCACATTTTCTATAACTTATTAGGGATGTTGATGGCAATCCTATAGTGAAATTCTTACTCGGTATTACTTCTCCTTGGCTCACAGTACAATAAATATAATTTTCAAATTTTGAGAACATTAAATTAATATCAATTATTCTATACTCCAGATCCATGACAAATGTCTTTTTTCAATGACTGCGAAACTGGTGCACTTAACCTTTTAGCAGATTTACTTTTATTCGGTGGAATATTTGAAAACACAACACTGCCAAATTCATACTTAGATTTCTTCAGGTATTTATTAATTAGAAATTCTTTTTTTTTAATCCCTGTCCAGGCGATTGTTTCTTCAAAAGACTATTCATATCAAAACTCTATCTGAGAGAGATCAAATCACAAAGAAATTCGACAGACAAAGAAAGTAAACAAATTCGGAAAAAGCAAAATTAAGTTGAGTTACTACTATGCTACTTATTCATAAGAATATTTTAATAATAAGCATTGCTCTTCCACTAAAATTATTCAGCAAGAGAGAATAATGCTTAGAAAATTCCCTGCCATCTGTCAAAGTAGGCGGGACAGTAGTAGTTTTTGTTTACTTTTCACTATTGTGTTTTACACACACAGACACACACACACACACACATATATATATATATATATATATATATAGTTGGTTCTTGATAACTCTAGAAGTTTTTGTAGCATCGTTACAATTTTTGACCAAAATGTCCATAACAGATGAGGCTCTAAGATATATTTTTTCAAAAATTGAAATTTTGAATCTTAAGGGTCCTGAAACCCCATAAAGCGTGAGTTTTCTAACATATCGTCATTTCTACTGTGGATTTTAGGAGGTATGACTATCCATGTATGTAGAAATTACTGTGTGTTGGATGGTCGAAATAGAGTGTGAGAAAACTTGCGCGTTATATTTTTCATTGCAACGCTGTTTAATTGTTCACCATTTACTGACCGCCTATGCATTGTATAGTGGAATTTACTTGTTTAGATGTTTTCTATCACCTCTTAAATGTTTTCACTTGAGTTTCAAAACACCTTGCATATCTACCGAATGTTAAAATATCCGCAAAAGATGTTTTCTAATTTGGAATGAATGAAAAATAAAACCTTTTAAAGTTGGTATATTAACCTTTGTGTGCGAGTGTCTTATTACATAATAAGATAATAAATAAAATATTTTTAAATTTTAAAGTTTTATTGCTTTTGTTTCATTTAACTTAATGGTTATATGCTGTATAGTATTAACTTTAATTTTCCATACATTAATTACACGCGTTTAATCAACAAATTATATGTGTATTATCCAATTAATATTATTCACGTCGAACTTATATAGATCTATAATGAAAAAATAAAACACACTTTATATAAAATTTTACATTTATTTTCGAGTCATTCAATATTGAGTGATTCAAATCAAATTAACTCTTTTTTTTTATAAGAATCCTTACACATGTAGAAAATGATAAACTATATGATCTTTCATAATGGAGAACTAATTGTCTATGTAGACAATGATGCTAATATTGCTAAATAGCCTGTTGTTGTATTTATGTAACAATTAAATAACATCATCATCATGACTTTTTTTATTAATTATACCAAAAGAAAACCATATTGAAAAAAAAAATTTAATTAAAATTTCGTGTTTTTGTGATTTTTCATGTATGTGACCAAAACTTCTTTTTAAAAATTATTATCTTCACACTTTTTACTAAATTCTCTGAAATTAAAACGATATTTAGTTATTACTTCTCAATGAATAATGTACTTCATACATATTAAATATAATTAATATTTTACGTATTTTATTAGGACAAGAAACTTAATATAATCTGCATTTTTAATTTAAAATAAGAATATGAATTAAATTGTAGTGTTGAACTATAATAATTAGAAATAATTCTACATAAAGAATTTTTTCGATAGTTCTTATAACAACAATTGACAGTAATATATATATATATATATATATATATATATATATATATACAGAGAAGAGAACTCTGAACTAAAGTAAATGAATCAAGATTACACAAAAATAAATAAATCAAGATTAGACCAAAGTAATTAAATCAAGTAATTAATTAAAAAATTCTAGAATTTGTTTATGAGCATTTCTGGACTGCAGCATACCAAGAAAAAGTAATCTCCAATACACACACACTTGCTAAGTTCCTATGCCTACAAATATTCTCTTACAAATTCTTATATATTCAAATCAAATAAACTTTTAGGCTAAATAAGATCACGATAT